>CM050165.1:250115760-250690760 GCA_027410445.1 Discoglossus pictus | reverse complement strand
TCCTTTCTCTCTCCCCTCTATCTCTCCATCCCTCTCTCCTCTTTCTCTCCATTCCTCTTCCTCTCTCTTCCTACTCCATCTCCCCCTCTCTCCTCGGCCTCCCTTCACTCTCCCCCCCTCTCCCCTCCTTCTCTCCCTCCCCTCCCTCTCTCTAGCTCCCTTCCCTCTCTCTCCCTCACTCTCCCCATCTCTCTCCCCTCTCTATCTCTCTCCTCCCTCTCCCTCTCCACCCCTTTCACTCTCTCCCTCTCTATCTACCTCCATCCCTCTCCCATCCTCCCTCTCTCTCCCTCCCTCTATCCCTTTCTCTCCCTCCCTCTCTCTCATTTCACTCTCCCCCTCCCTTCTCTCCCCCTCTGTCCAATCCCTCTCCCTCTCTCACATTCTTTCTCTCCTTCTCTCCCACTCCATCCCACTTTCTTTCCCTGTCTTCATTCTCTCTCTCACACACACCCTCCCTTCACTCTCTCCCCTTCTCTCTCTCACTCCCCCTCCCTTGTGTCTGTCTCTCTCTTCCCACCTACTTCTGGTGTGGGGTTCTATTAAGCCCTTGCCCTTAGCATAAGCAAAGCCACTCTGTATTATATAAAGGCAAACCATTTCCAGTGGTCCAGTCACCCTGTGTTCCTTTCTGCAACTGCAGCAAAGCCATTCCCTACACTTATACAAAGAAACCACAGAGGAAAAGACCTAATCGGTGAGATCCACAGTATTTGCCAGTTCAGTTGGTCCCTCCTCTTTACTGTCAGCATAGAGCCAAATACATCTCACAACACTTAGACATACAGCAGCCATAGAATGTAATAGGTAATTTACCACAGCCATTATCAAGCGCAGAATATATGTAACAGATATAGCACCAACATGGGTTTATGAGCCAGAATAATTCGGGGGGGGGGGGGGGGGGGGGGCGGGGATTGTACAGCTCATTGTATACACAGGCTGTAAATCAGTGTATATATTCACATACATGCAAACATAGAAAAATCTGGGGGAATTTGTGCCCCCCCCCCCCAGCAGTTCCTACATCCATGAGTACCAGTTTTCCTTGCATGAACAGATCCAGAGAGGCAACACAGCATCTCCTTCATTAAAGGGTTCTTTCACAGGGTTGAGAGACACTCAATTTTACCTCATACAGCTAATTAAGGCAATAACTGGTCACTAATGGATGAAGGGCTTAAGGGGTTGATTTTCTTGTCTCACAGGTTTGCTCTTGATGTGATACTGACTTAAGGAAGATGTCCATTACCTGCTTTTGACATCTGCATCTGTAGTTCGAAAAGGTATTGGGTAACTTTTCACTACTGAAGCAAATATTGATAAAAAATTGATCATATAGCACTCATATCTCACCAACTCCATTATACTATTTAGCCCATCATACATAAGGGTGTTTGCTCCCCTTTTTCATGGTAGTACCGAATATTAAACCTGATTATTCCACAGTGCTCGGTACACTGTTATAGACTCCCATATGTTAGTTTAAAAATATTCCTATTAAAGCACCTATATTTCTATAGTTATTTAACATTGAACTGCTACTGACTTGTCTTTTTATCTCTTTCATGGACCTTCAAATATTCTGTGAGCAATGGTGGGCATCACAACACTGGTCATTAACATTAACCCCTTACCATGAGGGTCTATATGGATCTCCATGAACCTTATCCTCCTAGGGTGGTCCAGTAGGGACCCCTATAGCGCTAAACACTAGCCATACTGAACTTGATATAAAATTACACAATACAACACAAACATTTTTAAATAGAATAAAAAATAATTAAACATTTAAAATAATCTCTTTAGTTAATTAATATATTACCCTTAATAGATCCAGTGTCAATTGATGCCCTTATCCTCAATCTTCAGTCCTGGTAAGAGGGCACACTCAATCCAAATAAATTTTCCTTGAAACCCTTGGTCCTAATCTTTGGTACTCATCTTTAGGCCTCATGTTCTTTTTTGATAGATGCTTTTGATCTTTAACTTTGTAGTTAGGGGAAAAGACTACCCCCTACTCTTATAAAATTTAAAAACAATAACATCTAAACTTATGGAGCTCCTCTTATGAGAACCCCCTGTGATGAATGACACACTTTGACCTGGCTACTGCCTTTTAATATGGAATGTATAGGCCTCTTATTAGCTAAAAAAACATGTAAAATAAATTTCAGCCAGTCAGCGAAAAATAACCAAAAATCTTGTACTCTAATTGGTCCATATAAACCAATCAGAGAAGAATACCTCCCCCATAATTGATAGACCCCCACATGTGAAAGGTACTTTGAAATCCCATGGGCATGGACGGATTACCTATTAGGCCAATTAGGCGTGTGTGTGTGTATGTGGGGGTGGGGGGGGGGTGGGGGGCGCATATACCCTTAGGTGTAAAGGGGTTATATATACACACTATCTGACTAATGGTTTTATTTAAAATATCCTTTTCCCCTTTCTCTATTTTTCCATGTCTGATATTTTTTTAAATCATTGTTGTCATTTTTAACTTTTCCCCTTAAGTAAAGATACTGTATAGTTTAAATTAGTAATTCACCAAATAAAGAGGATGTCAAGTTCTGCAATATCCTTATTTATCAACACGATTTATAAGTAATATTCCTTTGACTTAGACATTCAAATAGAATTACAAATGTGTATATAAATATAAATAGCTGGTTGCTACTATCTGATTTCTCACCTGATTTCATACCTTCCAGTAACCTGGTTTTATTCCATGATCACTTTCAGCAAACCTTTAACTAAAATGTGAGTAACAAAGTGCTCATATAGAGATTGTTTCATTTAGCATACAAGTAACAAAGTGCTTTAAAGAGAAAGGATATTTCTTATGATTTAAGGGGCACAATTTGCCAAAACACAATAAGCCCGTTGAGCAATTGTAAGTTACTGGAGCCCGTAAGTGAGCCCATAAGTTAATTTGCTATTCAGTTGGCGTCTTTTTGTGGGCTTAAACGGTTTACAGGTTTACGGCTTTGAAAACTTTCTGGTTGTTAAACCTGGAACTTACAGCCTCCCGATGCCTGTGATCTTTCCTGTCCGCAAGAGTTACGATTGCTAAAATTGCAAATCGCTATTCAGTTGCTACAATTCCCCAAGCCCACAAATGTTTTCACACTCGTAAACGGATGCTGTAGGAGTAAATCCTTCGAGTGCTAGAGAGGACCAGCAAGGGTGTTTAACTCACATCTGTACCACTATAAATGCAGATAAAAAATCAATACTGAACTGTAAATTATCGGGAAAATTATGAAAGACATTAGAATTAATTGCACAACAATCTCAAGCTCGCAAATCTGCAATCAAAAATTATTTATTTTATGTGTCACTTCGGAGTTATATTGATCTCAGGAATCAATGAGTTAATACATATTAGGCCACCCACATGGACTAGAACAGTATTGACATTCATTTGGAATTTTTGTTATGTTGCAGTTTTGCGAGTCCGATCGCACATCGGACCCCCGAACGCTAATTGATTGACGTGCAAACTCCATGTTTTACTGCCATAATGAATATTGGCTGTTTCGAAATGGGTAGTTACAGTCTTATTTAATTGATCATGTTCCCGCCCTGAACTGCTACGTACGAGTGCATGGTTTACAATTTCAGCGTTCAGCCTGTAACTTGCGGGCTTGTTCAATTGAATAGTACCAAAATTGTAGCAGACTGCGAGCCCTCAGCAAGTCTGCATACATACGTCCTGTATACTGCGAGACGCTGCCTTCTAATTGAATCAGGCTTAATGTTTGTCTATGTATACAATACTATTTCAGAGACATAAAACCTGTTTGTTGACGGACGTGGTGTTTTGAAACTTTAAAATAATTAAACCAGCTTATCTTTTTCTATCTATGGGACTTGTCTGTGTAGTACTCTAATGTGCCCTATCATATTTTGGAATACTAGTTACAGTTTTGAAATTGTTAATTGCTGTATAAAAATGCAAGATTTTTAATCTACACATGTTTGCGTTTTTTATGCACAGTAGTTGTTAATGGCTAATGACTATGCAGTCTATGTACTGTATGTTTGAAGAGTGTTTGTGTGTTTATTTTTTTATTAAAGCATTTCCTTGGATTTTCTATACTACGTCCTATTAGTTAATTTTATTTTTTCATTAATGCTTACATAGTTACATAGTTACATAGGGCCTCATTCAATTGCGATTTGGCCAATTGAATAGGGGTCTAAATAAGCACATAGCATATTTTTTTAAAGAAGTTTTTAGTTTGTGAAAACCTTGCTTTTGGATAGATGCTTACTAACTAAAAACTTCTTTAAAAAAAATATGTTATGTGCTTATTTAGAGGCCTATTCAATTGGCTAAATTGCAATTGAACGAGGGCCATAGTAATTAAGGTTGAAAAAAGACTTTCAGTCCATCAAGTTCAACCTTTTAAGATCTCCTCTGATATGCAATATTCAGATTAGTTATTAATTAATTAGATGATACTAATTATTAAACAACTATTTATTTATTTATTTATTTATTGTAATTATTAATTAATCCAGAGGAAGGCAAACAGAAAAAAAAAACAAGTGAAACTTAGCAAATTGTCTCAAAGGAAAAAAAAACTCCTTCCTAACCCCAGATACCGGCGTTTGGATTTCTCCCTGGATCAATACTCTCTCTATAATTATGCATGATAACCCTGAATTCCCTTTTTAATTAGAAATAAATCCAGTCCCCTTTTAAAGTTATCTATCGAATCTGCTGTCACCACCTCCTCTGGTAGAGAATTCTACAGATTAACCACCCTTACTGTGAAGAACCCTTTTCTTTCTTTAAGGTGGTATATTTTTACTTCTAACCTTAACGGCTTTCCTCTTGTCAGTTGAAAACCTCTTGGCACAAAAAGCTCCCTTGACAAATCTTTATACTGACCCTGGATGTATTTACATAAGGTAATCATATCTCTTATAAGATGCCTTTTTTCTAGAGAAAATAAGCTTAATTCAGTTAGTCTTTCTTCATAACTTAGCCCCTCCATTATTTTAGTTTTGTTGCCCTCCTCTGTACCTTTCCCAGCTTTAAAATGTCCTTTTTATAAAGCGGTGCCCAAAATTGTACTCCATAATCCAAATGAGGGCGTACTAGGGATTTGTATAGTGGCAGAATTATATTTGCTTCCCTGGCTTCTATACCGTTCTTAATACATGCTAATATATTATTTATATTATTTGCAGCTGCTGCATGGCTTTGAACGCTGTTACCTAGGTGGTTGTCCACTCCCAAATCCCTTTCAATATCTGATACCCCTATATTTGATCCATTAAGATAATAAATTGCATGGCTATTTTTCCTTCCCAGATGCATAACTTTACATGTATTCGTATTAAATTTCATCTGCCATTTAAATGCCCATTCCTCAATTTTATGTAAATCCCCTTGGAGGGAAAGCCCATCCTTATCTGATTCAATTACCTTGCACAACTTTATGTCATCAGCAAAAATGGAGACACTGAATTCCAGTCCCACCTCTAAGTCATTAATTAATATGTTAAAAAGGAGAGGACCTAATACTGAACCTTAAGTATGTTCCATTTACAACAACCCTTTGCTTCCTTTCTTTTAAACAGCTCTCAATCCATGAGCAGATATTTACTGCAATTCCTGTATTCCTTAGTTTGCACAACAGTCTCCCATGTGGCTTTGTATCAAAAGCCTTTGCAAAATCCAAAAAGACTATATCCACGGAGTTGCCTTGATCCAGGTTCCTACTAACCTCCTCATAGAAACTAATTAGATTTGCTTGACATGACTTATCCCTCATAAATCCATGTTGACTACTAATTATAATCCTGTTCAAATATACATATTATTGTATATTATCCCTTATTAACCCTTCTAAAAGCTTCCCCACTACAGAAGTGAGGCTCACTGATCTATAATTACCTGGATTGGCTCTTTCTCCCGTTTTAAATATAGGTATCACATCGGCTTTTCTCCAGTCATCTGGTAGAGACCCTGTGTTGAGTGAATCTTGAAAAATTAAATAAAATGGTTTGGCTATTATAGAACAAAGTTCCCTTAGTACCCTTGGATATATTCCATCAGGACCCGGTGCTTTATTAACATTTATTTTTTACAACCCCTTTTACATTTCTTCCTGCGTTAACCAGTTATTTGATGAAGGTAGTGTACCCCATTATGTTGCAGTGTCCCAACCACTTGTACCTCCCTTGTGTATACCGAAGAAAATAACCTATTTAGCTCATCTGCCTTTTCCTGGTAACTAATTTTCAGATGGCCTGTGTCACATTGTAAGGTTCCTCTAGCTTCCTTCCTTGCCTTCTTCCCATTAATATACTTAAAAAATATTTTAGGGTTAGTCTTACTCTGTTTTGAAATTCATTTTTTATTTTCTATTTTAGCCAGTCTAATAGCCCTTTTCAAGCCTTGTTGATCTCTTTGTACTCCCGTAAAGCAGTCACTGTTCCTTCTTGTTTGTATAATTTAAATGTTTATTTAAAATAAACTTTAAATCATTGTTAAGCCACACTGGATGTGATTTACTACTTTTACTGTTATTCCCACTTGGTATATGGTGATTAGTATGTATATTTAGTAAGGTTTTAAATGTTGTCCATTTGTGTTCAGTGTTTTTACCAGTTCTTTGTCCCAGTCTACATTTTCTATTGCTTCCCTTAGACAGTTAAAATCTGCCCTTTTAAAATTAACAGATTTTGTTGGCCCCTTAAAAAAAATGTTTTCATTCAATCTCAAATGAGACTGTGTTGTGGTCACTGTTTCCCAAATGTTGCTATATTTCAACATTTGATACTATATCAATATTATTTGTGATGACATATATACATTTTATTTTGGATGGCAAACCCAGTAGTAATTTTGCTATATTAGAGATTTTAAGGCCATGTGAAAATATAAAAGTATGTGTTTACATTTAGCAAGAAGTGGAAGTAGGCTAATTGATTTACTCTTTGCATTTTTATAGAAATGTACTATTGACATAATGCAAAGCAGTTTTAATTTCAGTTTCAGGGTGTGAAGCTGCCTCATTTTCCTGGAGACATAAGCGAATCAGGTCTGTTAAGCTGAAGTTTGCTTGCATATTAGAAACACATGCACACAATATAAATATTACTTTATCAGTAAAAATATTGATATATGTATTACTTTATAAAGCACTGCTTACTATATGTAAGCCTAAAAGTAACTGCTCATGCTGAATTTCAAAGGGAAAACATTGTTCTCAGGTTCTGACACACTGATATAAGACACAAACCAATCATTCAGAAATGGTTAATCAGTCAGAGCAGAGTAGCATCTGCAGAACAGCATTACAGTAAATACAAGGTACACTCAATATTCAATACCTTTCATGTAGCAAGCACACAGCATCGCACTGGTAACAAGGGTACATTTTGCCCTCATTCAATTGCGATTTGGCCAATTGAATAGGGCTCTAAATAAGCACATAACATATATTTTTTAAAGAAGTTTTTAGTTAGTGAAAACCTTGCTTTTGGATAGATGTTTACTAACTAAAAACTTATTTAAAAAAAATATGTTATGTGCTTATTTAGAGCCCTATTCAATTGGCCAAATCGCAATTGAATGAGGGCCACATAAAGGTTCTACTGTGTCCTCAGCAATCTATTTTGTATTCAACAATGTGTTGCAGCCTTAATTACATTTACATATAGTTGATAAAACATATCTTTTTGAAAAAAAGGATATTTACATACATTTAATGTTTACATTGTTTCAATATTTTTTTATGTTCTATTTTTTAGATTACCACTAGAGGGAGATCTGTACATTACTTTGAAATACTCACTTTTGTATACACAATGGAAAATAACGTGGCAGTGTAAAATTACTAGTATGCTAAATGTTCAATATTTACTTATATTTTCTTGCAAGCTATATTTTTCTCAAAAAAATATACAATTAGTTGAATAACTAATAAATATATACCTTTGAAAAATAATGTAAATCATTAATCACATAAGTTAGAAGTGGTTTTTTTTTTGTGTTTCATTTTTTCTTATCCATACTCTTTTTATGGTAAAATATTCCTGTCCCCCCAACACCCCAAAATGTCCCCTTGAGAAGAAAACAACCCATCTAAAAAATGTATTATTTAGCACTCGTTAATCTTGAGCTGTGCTAAAACCGATAAAGTTCTAAGGCCATTTTTGCAGCTTTGGCTGTCCCATAGTGATTGTGTGTGTGTGTGGGGGGGGGGGGGGGGGACTCGCTATTGGAAGTAGCTTATTGTAGCCAATTGAATATCTGTAACTTTTACAAGCTGCTTTACAAGTTCAAATAATTGTGATTGCATTTGAATGGGGCCCCAAGTTTCCAAGCGAAAGAAGGCTTAATTGCGTGCCTCCCGCAAGACTAATATGTAACTATTAGAGCTCTTTCAAGAAAACTTAAGAATCTATTACATGGCTTCCACAAGTTATTTCTCATAAGAGCTTAGATATATGAAACAAGAGGGTTTGTCACATAAGGGAAATAGCTTGCTTGCTTGCACAGGTATGAAAATTGCGAGTTAGAGGCAATGAACACGTTTAGCAACCCCACTAAAGTTAAAAAACATCATGAAGGATTGCAGCATAGCTACACCTCCGACTCAAATGTTGACAACACAGTTTGTACACAATAAATTACATATTAAAGTTCACACATATAACATGGTTTTGCTATCAAGAGGTACACATTGAACAGCATTAATGTTTTAATGTATTTGTTGGGAAGTTGTGTATGTGCTAACCTCTGTGGTTCTGCATCAATGAGGCATTAGTTGGTGTCAGTGTTTAATTGTGTGACAAGGTATTTATATTTTTCATTGTGATTTAGTTGTGTTTTTTCTTTAGTACTGTATAGGGCTGGGTAAACCTTCAGAAATGCTTCTTTTGTGCTTGGGAATATGCATCTTTAATCTCTTCAAGTGTCCTGTAAGTGTTTTGGTAAAGAGTTTATCTGTTCTTTCAGGAGGGTCAATTTCGCAGCGGATATGCGTGTTAACATGCAGGACAGCTGAGAATAAGCTACGTGCTGAGCAACGTTGAACTTTGCGCACGTAAATACTTTGATCTGACGATCCTGTAACTACTACTTGTTCAGTTCAGCTACTAAACTGCAACATGGTCACTCGCAAGCAAGCAACATTCAAATGGAGCGCAAAGGCCAATGTGTGCTCGAGAACACCTGCAAGGTGGATAAAGTACAATACGTAGCACTTGTAATGCAAAAAAAAAAAACACACTACTGTGCATTTATTATAATGGAAAGTGATGTTAGATCTTAGAATTAATAGCACAACGTAATATAATTGAAAGTGAGGAACTGCAATTATTGCTACAGATTGGAAATGCAGCTAAGCACGGGCAAGTTCTAATAATGAAAGACTTTAATTACCCTGAAATAAACTGGATAAAAAAAAGGCAGCCTTTCAGCTACACTCAGGAATCATTATCTGTCCCAGGTAATACAAGAACCTACTAGAAATGGGGCCATCTTGGATTTAGTCATCACAAGTAATATTGATATAATATCAAATGTTAAAATAGGGGAACCCTTGGGGAACAGTGATCACAACACATCCTCATTTGAGATTAAATACAAAAAACATAGTTGTAGGGGGCCAACAAAAACTCAAAATTTTAAAAGGACTGTCTTTAATGGGCTAAGGGCAGCAATACAACATATAGACTGGGATAAAGAACTTACAGGGAAAAATACTGAAAATAAATGGACAACATTCAAATCCTTACTAAATAAACATACTCATCGGCATGTACCATGTGGAAATAAAATGAATAGGAGTAAATTACATCACATGTGGCTTAACAACGACTTAAAGATCATGATAAGAAAAAAGAAACATGCATTAAAAAATACAAGAAAGAAGGAACAAAGGAAGCTTTATGTGACTATAAGGAAATCAAAAAGGCTTGCAAAAGGGCTATTAGACTGGCTAAAATAGAAAATGAGAAGTCCGTTGCAATGGAAAGTAAGACTAACCCGAAAATATTTTTTAAATATATTAATGGGAAGAAGTCGAGGAAGGAAGCTATAGGAACATTACAATGTGACACAGGCTGTCTGATAATTAGTGACCAGGAAAAGGCAGATAAGCTAAATAGGTTCTTTTCTTTGGTATATACAAGGGAGGGACCAGTGGTTGGGGTACTGCAACATATTGGGGCTACACTACCATTGCTACACTACACTACCATTGCTAAATAATTGGTTAACGCAGGAAGAAATCCAAAAGAGATTGGAGAAAATAAATGTTAATAAAGCACCAGGTCCTGATGGAATACATCCAAGGGTACGGAGAGAACAGAGTTCTGTAATCGCCTAACCATTATACCTAATTATTCAAGACTCACTCACCACAGAGTCGCTACCAGATGACTGGAGAAAAGCAGAGGTGATACCTGTATTTAAGAAGGGAGCGAGAGCAAATCCGGGGAATTATAGACCAGTGAGCCTCACATCTGTAGTTGAGAAGCTTTTAGAAGGGTTAATAAGGGACAGAATACAAGAATATGTCTATTTGCACAAGATCATAAGTAGCAGTCAACACAGATTTATGTCAGATAGGTCATGTCAGACCAATCTAATTAGTTTCTCTGAGGAGGTTAGTAGGAACTTGGATCAGAGCAACTCAGTGGATGTAGTCTTTTTGAATTTTGCAAAGCCTTTGATAAAGTGCCACATGGTAGACTTTTGAGCAAACTAAGGGATATAACCAAGGAATTGCAGTAAATATCTGCTCATGGATCGAGAGCTGTCTAAAAGACAGGAAGCAAAGGATTGGTGTAAATGGAATATACTCTGATTGGACTAATGTGGTAAGTGGGGGTTCAGTATTAGGTCTAGGGTTATCTGATATTGAAAGGAATTTGGGAGTACTTGTGGACAACCACCTAGGTAACAGAGCTCAATGCCAAGCAGCAGCTGCAAAGTCAAGTCAAATATTAGCATGTATTAAGAAGGGTATAGAAGCAAGGGAAGCAAATATAATTCTGTCACTGTACAAATCCCTAGAACGCCCTCATTTGGAATATGGAGTACAATTTTGGGCACCACTTCATTAAAAGGACATTTTAGAGCGGGAAAAAGTACAGAGAAGGGCAATCAAAACTAATAAGGGGAATGAAGGGGCTAAGTTATGAACAAAGACTAACCAAAGTAAACTTATTTTCCCTAGAAAAAAAGGTGTCTACGAGGGGATCTGATTACCTTATTTAAATACATCCAGGCTTTGTCAAGTGAAATTTTTGTACCAAGAGATTTTCAACTGACAAGAGGACATCCCTTGAGGTTAGAGGAAAAAAGATTTCACCTTAAAGAAATAAAAGGGTTCTTCACAGTTAGGGTGGTTAAACTGTGAAATTCTCTACCAAAGTAGGTGGTGACAGCAAATTCGATAGATAGCTTTAAAAAGGGGTTAGATATATTTTTAAATAAAGAGGGCATTTAAGGTTATCCTAGATAACAAGCAAACGAATATTGATCCAGGGAGAAATTTGATCGCCAGTCTCTGGGGTCAGGAAGGAATTTTGCTTTTTTCCCTTTATGAGACAACTGGCAACATTTCAAAAGTTTATTTTTTATTTTTGCCTTCCTCTGGATCAATTAACAATTATTAACAAATAGTCCACATATTAAAAGAATCAGAAGAGATCTAAAAAGGTTGAACTTGATGAACTAACAGTCTTTATTCAACCTCAAATACTATGTAACTATGTAACATTTTCAAGCCTTTAAATCGGCCATGATAAATACTTTATTTCATGTTTATATTTAGTGTTATATTGATCCCTGCAATCAATGTGTTAAGACATATACTATAACTAGCATGTAATAGAATATCATATTTACTGCTTTATGAATATTGCAATATATCTGGATTGCCTAATTGTATGCGATCAAGCACGCAACTCCGAAGGCTGAGAACTGGTTTACGAAATAGCGTAACACCCCACTAAGACCTAACACCTTACTAAGTACAAAAAATAAAAACACCCACATTACAGAAAATAAAAAAAACACTACTTACAAAAAATAAGAAAGCACTAATTACTGAAAAACAAAAAAGCACTACAGAAAATAAAAACATAAATTACACCTAAAATAAAAAAGAATTACAAAAAAAAACACTATCAAAATAAAAAAGAAACACACAACCTGAGAAAAGGAAAGGGTTAATTAGTCCACTGACCTGGCCAAAATGCCCCTCCAGCAGTGTCCAGTGATGCCTTTGTCTTCAGTCTTCTATGCCAGGAAAGGCCCCTCCAAAAATGTCCAGACGTCCTGTCAAACCTAAGATAAACAGAAACATTACATTAATAAATATATACTTACAACCTGTAATAAAAATAGAGTTAATAGTCAACTTACCTGGCCAAAATGCCCCTCCAGCGATGCCCCGGTCTTTAGTCCTTTTGTCCAGCCATGGACCCTCCCAAAAAATCCCATCCTAAAAAAATAAATAAACTACTAATGGATCTCCTCCCCTGAGGAGCTCCCAGACGCAATTAGAGGTCCCTGCACATGCTCCGATACAAAAACACGAAATGGCACCTTTTGATTGGCTGAAATCGCTCTCAATCAGATTTCAGCCAATCAGAATGGAATATAGGAGTGTATGCCATTTTTATTGGCTGAAAGCATACCATAAACATAGTAGGACTGGATTACAAATTTCAGAGTCAAATAGCTCCTTCTGAAATGAAACCTTAAAGGTATACAGAAGTTTCCCTGATTATAATATTAAAATAAACTACCTAATTTTCTGTTTGTATCTAAACATCTTTTTAACAAGTGATTAAAAGCTCTGCTTTAACTTACTCAAACTTTTCACACAGTCCATGCAAACGTTTGCCCTCACTGTTCATGCCTACAATTTTTCTATTGGCTGAAATCGCTGTCAATCAGATTTCAGCCAATCAGAATGGAATATAGGGGTGTATGCCATTTTTATTGGCTGAAAGCATTTGCACCTTCTAATTAGCTTATATTACCGTCAATCGTATTACAGTCAATCAGAACGAGCAGATGCTTGGAGCCAATCAGAATGGGATAAACCCCTGTAAGCCATTCTGATTGTCCCCTGCCTCATGGGGTTGATTTGGTGACCCTGTGGGGGTCCTGATCGGTATACCCTCATCAGAGGGTTGATGTGGGGACCCTGCAGGGGTCCGGATCAGTACTCCCGCATAATGGGGGTATAATTTAGGAGTGGGTGGGGGTTAGGAACAGTGGAGAGGATACATAAAGACTTTTCAAGCCCTTGCGAAACCTCCTTGGTGCCAGTAACCTGTGGTTGGCTTTTAGCCATTCAGGGCTTGACAGAGTGGTTAGGAAGGGGGAATCGGACCAAATTGATTAGCGATTTGCGATTTTAGCCTTTCGGCCTTAAAAGATCAAAGTCTTTGAGGGAAGTAACTAGCGATTTGACAAATCAATATCAATCGTAGGTCTGGGCAAGTAACTTGATCTGAGGCCGCAAGTCTTTGCCAATTGAATAGCTAAGTAACCTGCGACCTCCACTTGTGAGCCTGAATCAAATAAAGTAGCAATTGAATGAGGCTCATAGTTAGGTTATGCTGTAAGGGTTGTTCTACAGAAGAGCCTATTGTAACTATATGACTAGATCAGTGCTATAAATATAGTGCTATACAAGCAAAGTATACCATAAACATAGTAGGGCTGGATTACAAATTTCAGAGTCAAATAGCTCCTTCTGAAATGAAACCTTAAAGGTATACAGAAGTTTCCCTGATTGTAATATTAAAATAAACTACCTAATTTTCTGTTTGTATCTAAACATCTTTTTAACAAGTGATTAAAAGCTCTGCTTTAACTTACTCAAACTTTTCACACAGTCTATGCAAACGTTTGCCCTCACAGTTCATGCCTACAATTTTTCTATTGGTACTAGATGTATTAGCCATTAACAGATCACCTCTCAACAGCATTACAAAAATGCTGTTGAGAAACAGTCTGTACAGTATGTGGCTAGCATATCATACCATTAGAAACATTGTATACATTATCTGTTGGGGCAGACATTTGCAGGCACTGTTTGGACAATTTGAGAAAATGAAAAGAGAGTTTTTAACCACTTGGTAATAACGTGATGTTTAGATGTACAAAAAAACACTTAAGTAGTTTTGTTTATTAATAAAAAACAGGTAAATTCCCAATTACCTTTATATTCCCATTTTACCTCTTGCGTAGTGTTATTCGCAGGAGTGGCGACCTTTCAAAATGTCTCCATGGGCACAGAGTCAAATCATCCAGTCATTTACAAATGATCATAAATAGCTTCTAAAAACTGCAGGCTCTTGCCTCAGGTAAAGTCAGGGTTCCACAATTAGAAAGAGTCTGAACAAAAGTAACTTCATGGGAGAGTTGCAGGGCAGAAACCACTGCTAACCATGAAGAACATAAATGTCCATCTCTCATTTGCCAAAAAAAGTAATGGATCGTCCTTAAGCCTTTTGGAAGAATGTTCTATGGCTAGATAAGTTATAAGGGGAACTTTTTGGATGACATGGTTCCTATTATATCGGGTATACAGCAAAAACAATATTAGCATTGTGCTGGTATTGTGATGGTGTGGGGATGTTTTGCCACCTCAGGACCTGGTTGATTTGCCATAATTTTAGAAAAAAAAATTCTGTTAATTCTGTGTCAGAAAACTGTTAAGGAGGATATCCAATCACTCATCTGTGAGCTGGGCTGAAACATAGTTTGGTCATGCTGCAAAGCAAAAATCCAATAAACTAAAGATAGTTTAAACTAAATGTAGAAATCAATAGAAATCAATAAAAATCAATAATCAACTTTTCGAGTCGTTCTCGGGATCAATATATTATGGAAATAAGATGTACATTTTTTTTTTGTTATTGCAGATTTGCGAGCAAGAAACTGTTGTGCGATTAATTCTAATGCCTTTCCGGGCTTTCCTGGTATTTTTAAGTGCAGTAGTGTGTGTTTATTTGCTTTTGCATTGTTATGAATACAAACACATCACACAGAGCATGGGGCAACAGCCAGGACGTCTGTGAGTGAGCTGGAACGCAAATTTAACTTGATTTAGACGATTTTCGCCACTCGAAAATAGCCTAAGCGAGAAAAAAAATGAAAACGAGGCTACCGTGAAGCGCGCAAAACATAGCCCCACACGTAGCAGTTTGACAAGGCACATATGAGGTACTACAACGGACTGTTAATAAAGACGGAAAATTCTTCCGACGCACGTAACACATACAATATCCCCGCCATTATACAGACAATCTACACCATAACGTATCTTAAATGGCGACTTTCCCGCCTAAACTAACGGTTCTGGCTCGCGCACGCAGCCTATATATAGGGCACACTTGCCACACTGCTGACACTTTCTCCTCAGGTGATGACAGCCTGACTGGACCTTTTTTGCTGCCGGAAAATCCAAAGAGATTGTTAGATCTTCAGGATATTGATTGTTGGCTATTTATTATAAATAGGTAAAGTATATTAATTAATTATTTATTAATTAAAAAAAACATTACCTTACTACATTTTGCAATACCTGTAGTTTATCAATATATTAATAATTAATCATTTCAAATATGTTTATTAATTCATTAATTAATTTTTAGTGGACATGAATTTATTAATTATTCATTATTTATAACAATTGTATACAATTGTCACTACCTTTACTTTATGATTAAATTATTGATTAACTCTTTATAATATATTTAGTCATTGATTAATTACTAATGTTCATTAATTAATTAATAATGAATTCATCATAATAAGAATGTTAATAAAAAATTGATAAGAAAAATATGTATATATCACACTGGACTTACATTTTGGGGTTGCTGCTCAACTATTAATGTTCATTAATTACTTAATCATTAAGATTAGTAATGTTCATTAATTAATTAATTAATTAATTATGAATTAGTCATAATAAAAAAAATAGTAAAAAAGGGATAAAAAAAGATGTATATTTCACAGTGGACTTACATTTCGTGGTTGCTGCTCAATTATGAATGTTCATTAATTACTTCATTGATCATTCATAGAACAAATTTTTGGGGGGAAATGCCTGAAAACATATTTACATTTTGCACTGCACTTACATTTCAGTGTTGCTGCTTAATTATTACATTGCTGTTATATTTATGTTTTTGGACTTCATTATTAATGCACTTATTTTCGTGTGTTGATGCTTAATTTCTAATGTTCATTTAAAAATTTAATGCATCACAAAATGGGTAGATTTTACAGTGTAATCATATTTATCTTTTGCTGCTCATTGTCTCAAAGGAATAGGATCCTCAAACCGTTTAAATATTTAGATCACTTTATTACATTTTATAGTGCATTTACTTATATTTTGCATGTATGGTAAACATCATACAAACATTAACAATGCTTTTAGATTTATTTCACAGTTAGATCATCTGGGCACCTGACTACACAGAGGGGCATTTGCAGCATTTCATCTGCATTCATATCACCTTCACAGGTATATCATTTTTCAAGATTTGCATTTCTTTTAGCAGATGCATGTTTGACAAGTACTCTCAATGATTCATACATTCATTCAAACAAACAATTAAATATGATTTTTACATCTTTTCACAGATTTCTCACGTCTCCGCCTGCCTGAACACAGGAGTCATCTCTGCAGGATTTCCCATTATAGAACATCTACTTCACAGGTATATGATTTTGTGATGACGTTCTTTACAAATATAGGATTAAGTATTTTTGTAAGCTGATTGATGACAGATACTGCTTAATTAATTGAAGTCATTCCTTTAAAAATGAATCAATAATTACAAGCAAAAAAAAAAAAAAGAATACATATATACTTAGCTATTGATGTTTTAATTAATTACACTTCAACATCATATCTTGATTTATTGATTAATTATGCATCAGATCTTCATTTATTCATTAATTTATGTACTACCAAAAAAAAAGCCTTTCACGCCAATCTATACTTTGCTCAGAGCTATTTACGTTTGCCCCTCTTTACGAAAACATGTTTACAGATTTAGATTTTGCAGTGATAACACTTTTACATTCTTTTATTCATGTGTATTCTTTCATTCATTAATTCATCATTATGTTACTGCTCATTGTCTAACAGGGTTAGGACCTTAGAAGGAGTTAAATATTTAATTTCATGTATTATATTAGGTCACTTTTTATAATTTTAAAATGCTTGTAACATATATTTATCATTAGGATTTACGCTTGCTATGTATGCCAATTAAAATGCATATTTAAAACCTCTTTATATGTAATTTTACAGATCCATCATCTCTGCACCTCCCTGAAGACACAGACGTCTGCAGTATTTCAGTTGATATCACATCTAATTGACAGGTATCATTATTGATGACATTATTTAGAAAAACAGGATTAACAGCCTTATTAAAATGCAAGTTGCCCTATTAAATAGAGCTCTATATAAGCACACAGCATATTTTGGAATACAACTTCTTACTTACTGAAGACCTTCCATTTGGATAGAAGATAACTAACTACAAACTTACATAACCAAAATATGTTATGTGGTTATATAGAGTACTATTCAATTCGTTAAATCACAATTTAAGAAGTCTCTAAGTGTTTTTTCATCAACATTATTTACAGGTTGTCATTAATTAAAAAATACATATATGAAAACACATTCATCTTTACATGAGAATTACACTTCAGATGTTTTGGCATGTCAATCTATAGTTTGCTAATAGCTCTATTGCTTTGCCCTTCTTTATGAACCCATGATTACCTGTTTAAGGTTTTGCAGTCATGATAGAGAGAGACTCACACACACAAAGACACATACAGAGAGAGAGACACACACAGAAAGAGAGAGACAGAAAGAGAGAGACAGAAAGAGAGACACAAACAGACAAAGAGACAGACAGAGAGACAGTCAGAGACAGACAGACAGAGACACAAAGAGAGTCACAGAGAGAGGCACAGAGAGAGACACACACAGAGACACAGGGTGAGACACACTTAGACAGAGACACAGACACACACAGAGACACAGAGACACATACACACAGAGATACACACACACACAGAGACACAGACACACACACATAGAGACAGACACCCAGAGAGACAGAGACAGATAACTATTACATTTTTTAGAAATATATGACAGGTTCAAAAATTTGTATAATAAAACAAATGCAATTCTTACACCTCTATTTCGAATAACAGATTATAAAAGAAGAATGGCAAGGCAAATGAAGCGGAGATGGAGAGATGCACAGACCCCTGAGACTTCACAACGTTTAAGAGAAGAAGATCAATAGAGACTTCTAAATAAAAGAAAAATGGCTAAAAAAGCACAAAATTAGTCTGCTCAAGATTCAAAGAAAAGAAAAAGTAAACAAGAAAATGTCTCTAAAACATTCTCTAATGACCCTATTTTGCCTACTGACACCAATGTTGATAGAGATTACACCAATGTAGATATAGAAAGTTCAACTGACCTCTATATTGAGGAAGGTCATGATAGTCCTTTATTTAGAGCACTAACAGTAGACACTCATTATCGTGGATTAATTAATGGGGTTTGTCAGTTTTGTGGGGCCTATCATTTTCTGAAAGAAAGACCAACTGATGGAGAATGTATTAGTTGCTGTCAGAAAGGAAAGGTAAGACTTTCAGAAAGACACACATTTCCAGAATATTTAAAAGGTATAATGAGTGATCCTACATTTCCAAATTACACCAATTTTAAGAAAAACATTCGATCTTATAACAGTGCAATTTCATTTGCTTCAATGGGTGCAACATTAACCAAAAATGTCCCAGGACTTGGTCCTTACTGTTTTAAAGTACAAGGACAAATATACCACCGGACTTCACATTTACACCCAGAATCAGGAGAACAAAGGACATTTACACAGTTATATGTCCTTGATACAATGGAAGCTATTGAACAATGAATGATGCTTAATGGAAATAAACAATGCTTACCCATAGTCTTTGAATAGCTTGATAACATTATGGCCAACAACCCATATAGTCAAGCATACAAAAAATTAGCTGAGGTTGAAAAAGAACAGCTGGCACATGCGCAAAGACATCAATTGCCAATTCCAAGAGTAAATATGGTTCTCAAAAGAGATGGCCATACTGATCAAAGATGTTATAATTTACCAACAGCAAATGAGGTTGCCATGGTATTTAAAAATGATTATGGGGAACCACCATTTGAGCAGGATATTAGAATATATCCACGCAATCAAGAACAACCTTTTATAAATATTTTAAGCAGTAATTTGGATCACATGACATATCCCATTTTCTTTCCAAATGGGGAGCCAGGATGGCAACCAAAATTACAGTTGCAAAGTTATCCCAATAGTAAAGTTCGTGTTAGAAACCATATTTCCATGCTGGAATATAAAGTGGCACAAACTGCTGTTCGGGATCATTTTAATCCTATATTATGTGGGGTAAAACTCACACAACAATGGATTATGGATTCCTATCTACAAGTCGAAGCAAATAATCTAAATTTTGTCAAATTACAGCAAAACAAGCTTTGAGTAGAACAATATTGTGGATTAATGGATTATGTCACTGAATTGTCTGCAAACAGAGACATTCTTGCAATGATTTTGCCATCCTCTTTCCAAGGATCTCCTCTCAATATGCGAGAAAGGTACAATGATGCCATGGCTATTGTCACTAAATTTGGCAAACCAGATTTATTCATTACATTTACATGTAATCCACAATGGCCAGAGATCAAAGAAAATGTACTGCTTGGACAAACTACTTCTGACCGACCAGATTTGGTGGCAAGAGTATACAAAATAAAACTCAATTCATTAATTCATGATATAACAAAAGCAGACTTATTTGGAAAATGTGTGGCTTTTGTGTATACCATTGAATTTAAAAAAAGAGGCTTGCGACATGCATATATACTTTTAATCTTGCAAGAAAAAGATAAATTGAATACGACAGACAGAGTGGATTCAGTTATTACTGCTGAACTGCCACATCCAGAGAAACATTCCAAATTTTATGAGATTGTATATAACAGTCTTACTGCATCATACAGAAGTTCACTGTATATTCAATCCACTTTTAGATCTCCAATGTCTTTTGAAAAACTTATATTAATGAAAGACAGGAAGCATTTAATATCTATATGTCATATTATATTAAGAGAGGAAATGGATAAACAGATGGTAAATCCAGAAATTGGCAATACCATCTTAAATGCTCCTGGTCTGAAGAAGCATGGTTTAATTCATTATAATTCACTGATAAGTTAATTAAAACTATAACTTACAGGTAGGATCACTTTAAACTTATCAATGAATGGTATCTAGTCCCCACAAAAATAGCTCAGATTGAAAAGTTCTCAAAATGAAAAGTTAACATTTTGTTGGAGGAACTGTGGTTATGTTGGATCCCACTCTCATATTTGGTGGGATTGTCCCATAATCCAACAATTTTGGACTGACTGTTCCCACCACATTTGATATTATTCTTGGTTTTCAGGTGTGCTTTTCTGCAGAGGTTGTCTTGTTCCATATTTTTCCAACTTATAAATCTCTGGATGTTAAAGCGTTCATGATAAAGATTTTTATGGTTGCCAAGCTCATGATTGCAAAGAAATGGAATCAGTCCTCTGTCCCCTCATGGTACAATATTAAAACTTGATAGGTAAGAACAGAGAATTAGAAAAATCCCTTCAAGAGCAAGGTTTAATAAACTCAAAAAATTATAAATGGAAAATTTGGGATCAAGATAAAGATCTTTTGTTAGAATAACTCTGTTATATCCTGCACTCGCAGTGGTTTGCTATTTTATGTAACTACCCAAGACAATATTGTGTTTGTGTTGTATTTGTTATGTATGTGAATGTTTCTAAAATGTAAGTACAAAATTATTTAACCTTTATGTTGTAAATCGTATATTTTCTTCAAATTCAAAAAAAAAAGGAAAATAAAAAATGCATAAAAGAGTTATTATCCGTGGCCAAAAGGTCAATAATAGATATGTGGTTCCATATAATCCACATTTGCTGATGAAGTACAATTGACATATCAATGTGGAAGCTTGCACTTCTATCAAATCCATCAAATATGTCTATAAATATATATATAAAGGATATGATGCAGCAATTATTGTTGTGCAAGGTGCACAAAAGGAAAAAGACAATACAATTTTACATGATGAACTTTCATCTTATTTAGATTCTCGCTATGTAAGTGCTCCAGAAGCAATGTGGCATCTTCTCAAATTTGAGATGCATGATCGGTCACATGCTGTGTATCGATTAGCTGTCAATTTGCCACAAAGTCAATTTATTTGCTTCACTGCAGACAATGAAAGAAATGCTTGGCACAAAGTGAACATAGAGCAACAACGCTTACTGCTCGGTTTCAATTAAATTGTCAGGACACTCAGGCCAGACAATTTTTATACATTGACATTCTAAATCACTATGTATTCGTAAATAGTGAATGGAGACAACGAAAAAAAACATAATTATAAAATTGTACCAAGAATATATACCGACAGTCCACGAGACATTGAACATTTCAGTTTAAGATTACTTCTTTTACATGTTCCCGGTGCACAAAGTTATGAACATTTACGCACAGTCAATGACATAGTTTATGATACTTTTCAGTTAGCTGCAAGACATCAGCACTTTCTGGCAGATGAAATAGAATGGGAGAGATGTCTCGAGGAAGCAGCAATATGTAAAATGCCAAAGCAAATGAGAGAACAATTTGCTTTCATTTGCATCAATGTACGCATTAACTTTGTGGGAAACATTTAAATTACATATGTGTGAAGATTTCTTGAAATGTTACATTGAGACCATTGCACAATTGAAAGCATTAATGGAAATACAGGAAATCTTTCTTTGTCATGGATTAAATTGTGTCAATTTGAATCTGCCTGATCCAGGAATTATAAATGAAATAAACTTTGATGAGTATGACACTGACATTGAATACCAAAAAAACCAAGAAAAAATTGGAACTTTAAATGCATTGCAATTGGAAGCATTTCGTGCCATCACAATTGCAATAGAAGATGACACGCTCAAAGAGCGTTATTTCTATCTGGATGGCCCTGGTGGATCAGGAATAACTTATCTATATAATTTGTTGATGAGTTGCATTCGAGCACAGGGTCAAATAGCACTGCCATTTGCAACCACTGGAATTGCCACACTTTTGTTAGAAGGTGGTAGAACTGTGCATAGTGGATTTAAACTGCCAGTTCCCATTCTGGAAACATCAGTGTCGGATATTCGAATGAATTCATTACAAGGAAAAATATTTCACAAGAGTAAATTAATTATAATAGATGAAGCAACTATGATGCATTGTCATGCCCTGCAATATAATGATTGATTATTAAAAGAAGTTATGGCTAATGATTTGCCATTTGGTGGAAAGGTGATGTTGTTAGGAGGAGATTTCAGGCAAACCTTACCTGTGGTGTCACATAGCAATCAGACTGACATTGTCTAAATGTGTATAAAAAGAAGTAAGCTGTGGAAAATATTTACACACCTTAAATTAGAAGTAAATATGAGATCTGAAGGCCAAAATCAATTCAATGATTGGCTCATTCAAATTGGAGAAGGAAAACAGCCAAAAATAAATAATTTACCTGATGATGCTGTTCAAATTCCACCAGAAATGATTTCAAAAGAACCACTAATTTCAACAATCTTCCTCAATATCATCAATAACGAGGATTACTCAGACATTGCAAGCAAAGTCATATTGACATCAAAAAATATATATGGCTTGAATCTAAATAATGAATTATTAAAATTAATCAATGCACCCCAAAAAAACTAATACAGTGCAGATTCTGTTCTGGCTGACGACAAAGATAGTGAAGCAAACTTTACTATGGAATTTATTAATTCTTTAACTCCCTCTGGAATGCCACCACATGTTTTGCAACTTAAAAAAGGGGCAATTTTCATGCTACTGAGAAATATGAATCCCAAAAAAGAACTTTGTAATGGGAACAGATTAATTGTGAAGGATTAAAGGATCATTTTATACATGAAGAAATTATGAGTGGTACCCATAAAGGCAAACCTGTTCTTATACCGATAATTGATTTGTCTCCAAGTGAGAGTGGTTTGCCTTTTGTCCTTCAAAGGAGACAATTTCCCATTATCATGACATTTGCCATGACCATCAATAAATCCCAAGGACAATCTTTTAAGTCTGTGGGTATTTATTTGAAGGAACGTGTGTTTGCACATGGTCAACTATATGTTGCATTTTCAAGATGCAATAATCCAGAGGAAATGAAAGTACATGTTGAAGAAAACCCAAGTCAGGGTGATTTATTGGAAGATGGATGCGTTTTTACCAAAAATATTGTGTACTATGAGGTGCTGTAAATATAGACAGTGTTTTCATTTCGACGACCACTATTTCAATAAGAAAATCTATACAATGGCAAAAGAACATAGAGAACAGTGGTTTTACTTCCAGGACAAAATTTTTGCTCACTGGGACTTTTTTAATAGGGGACCACTATTTCACTTAGATAACCCTATGTGCCATTTGCACAATGTACAACAAGAACAAAAAAGTGAAAAAGAAAAGAACAGTAAACAGTGGTTATACAAATTTGAATGTGTTAGAAGTTACCTTTTTACATGATTGGCCCCACAAAACAATTAGGTGCCATTTTCTTTAACTTGAAGGTTAAATGTTATTGTTTTATGTTACTATTTCACATGTTAACATTGTATTTTCAAAGTTGTGGAAAGTTGGTTCATTGTATATTGTATATATTCAAGGATTTATGCTACTACAAGTTTCACCATTTGTTAATACATTGAACTGTATAATTAAATGCAGAGTATTGATTCAGGGAGTAATCTGATCGCCAGTTAATGGTTCAGGAAGAAAAAAAATGTTCCCTCTTTGATACAATTGGCCAAGTTTCAATTGGGTTTTTTATTATTTTTCTTCCTCTGGATTTAATACCAATATAGATTAACAAGAGTTTAAAAAAAAAAAATTTTTTACAAAGCATGTAATTGTTCTAAATAGTTTTTTATAAATAGTTTTTTACAGAAAGTTTACATAGTCTTCTGTTATTCATGAATAACTCTCAATTCAAAATGTTAGTATTGTTAAAAAAATGGTTTAAGGTTGTTTAAAATACAAGTTGCATGTTACAAACTTTTATGTTATGGTTGGCAATACGTATTCATGAAAACTTCAGACATTTGTTATATTGTTATTCCATGTATGACAATGAAAAGAGTTAATATTGAAAAAATATATATTCTATACCTGTTGGTGAAATACAAGATGAAAGTTAAAAAAAATAAAAAGTTTTATTCAAAATTTGGTATTTTTTTGTAGATAAAAAAAGGTTAAGAATGTCAGAGACTCATATTGTGTGCCAAACAGTTTTCACAGCATTAAAATGTTATTGACCATAAAAGTCGCTAGTTATATTATAATAATAAATAATAATTAATAAAAAAAAAAAATAATAATTAACCTAGTGGTAACTAATACAATATAATAACACATATATATATATATATATATATATATATATATATATATATATATATATATATATATATATTTATTATATAGTACATGGATAAGGTAGGTAGAAGTGCATGTTATATGAGTTCAGAGTCAGAAGCCTGGTGGTGGCATGAGGCTCCAAGTCTAGAGGCAAAAGAAAACATGGTAAACGGATGGTATGAGGCCCAGTCACATTGGCATTGCCTCTTACAGACATGATTGTTCAGTCCAAATGGAAGATAAAAATAGCAAAATGGAAGTTGAAGAGTGATTCTGCTGAGTGGATGGTTATGGGCCTAGTGAAATTGGCAGAGCCTGTTGCCAAAGTGACTGCTCAGTCCAGATGTTCGATAGAACATTTACTTTGGCATAACGATCATACAAAGTTAATTTTTGCATGCTGTTCCACTTTAAAACATAGGTGCATACACAGAAGAAAGATGTAGCTGCAATAGTTCATTAATGCAGTAAAGGAAGACAAAGACATGAAGACAAGGCTACAAAGACATAAGACAGATGGAAGATAGAACTTTGTAATTAGAATATGAGATAGGCATGCCAGAAGAGACTTATTCGTCTACATGAACAAAGCAATTATACTAGAAGCAAATGTGGATTTTTTCTACGTGATTATACATCTAAATGTTGTGAAGGTTAACTACTTAAATATTAATGCAATTTAAAACAAACACAAAAATCAAACAAAAAATATTTTAATGGAAATTTAGTGAAAGACAATTACCTAAAAACAAATTTGCATTGCAAATAAGTTGTGTTTCATAACCAGTATTCATTTCTTAAGCTTGCTTGTCAAAAGCCTTCACTGTTTAATTCTCATTCCACAATTAATGGAACATCTAAAGCATATCATATATTGTGTGCTAGAAAATATGCAAATAAATAAGATAAACATAAAAGAAAAAAAGCGTTTCTATTATGGGATAAAAACATACACAGTCATCCCAGCAAACAATAAAAGAAAATTGAAAGATTAAAGAAGTGTGTTACTTCAATTTATTTTACAAAATAAATATCCCAATATAAATATTCCTTAAATGTCCCTTTTAATTAACATTTAAGGACTAATTATCTTGCTTAGTGATTCTCAATAACTGTTTCTGGACACTGGAGTGTTGTATCCCACAACTTAAAGTGCAAATAAATTAATGGTGACCTCAAAATGTCATGTACTGAGTTCTATCAATTATGTTCTGAATACATAAAATGTGTATTGAGTATGTGACATGGTGGGTAGGACACTGCAGTGGTAACATCACCTTTGAGATATACACTTATATTTCCCATGGTGATTGTGAACTATGCAGAGTGTTTTTTTTTCTGGTAATATGGATCAGATCATTGTAATCAGACCATCCTGGGTAGTATATTCCTGAGGCTAATAGAGAAAAGCTATATAGAAGTTCAATTGTCTCTGAGAAATGTAATATTGTCCATATAGTAACAGATCATTTTCAGAAAGTGTGCCACTAAATCTATGGTGTCAAACAAAAACAGTTGTAAATGCAACAGCCAAGTTGTATGAACTTGCATAAATTATAAATTAGAAGTTTATTAAACAAGTTACCATTGAGTTCTTTCATCTGTTATCAAATTCTGAAGCTTAGACTGGTTTTAAAAATGATTTGAAGAAGGCTAACTGGAAAATTTTCTCTGGAACAAGATGGGACTTATTATTCCAACACAAGCCATATTCCTAATTCTACCTTAAAATATATCCATATAAGCTACAATACTTATATAAGTGCTTAAGAAAAGCAAATAGTTTTTTTTTTAGCTTTTGGATGTAATTCTTCTTGCTGTTGAGTTCCTTTTACTAAGGGTGTGTGAGTTAAGCTTTCCATTAGACTTGTTGAAAGCGCTAGCAGTTTTAGCTACCACTGTGATAAAAATGTTATCTGCAATCAATGAAGTTCCTAATCTGATGCAACATAATTTAAACAATCATAATCATAATCATTTTACTTACTCAGCCAAATACTTCCTCTTAGAGTAATTGAGAAAGGCAGCTCAGACATATCCATGGCAAAAAGTGCAAATCTAAAGACAGAATGTAAAGAAAAAACAAGAGTCTTGAATGAGATTAAGACTTTACCTCATGATAAAATTCCTTACTTTACTCTGTAAATTATTTTATACATGTAGATTATTGGACTAGGGAACAGACCATCACTTACCAATCAAAGAGTAAGAAGATAGTAGCAATAAACTAACATTTTTAATTACTGGAATAGTGTATATCCTCAAAGAAGAAAGTAAGAGCCCTATTTAATTTGAGCAACGCAAACTACATTGGAAAGTAAGATCAGCTGCGTGACCCTTTTTCCCTTAAGTTAAAAGCGCATTCAATGTGTTTCACTCCCAATATCATGGATCCAACCCGGCATTCGTAAGCCGTGCTCTTGACAGTAGCATTGAAGCGAATATACTGCAAAATGCTCCCAAATTACACAAATCAATAATATGATATGGTTTTTCTTGCTGCGCCACAGCCATAGGAACCAATAGAAAAAGGCAACTGGATAGATGGAGAGATAATTTATCTGCAAGCTTCCTGCCGCAGTGTTGGCTGTGCTGTAGTTTTTATTCAAATTAGCATGCATGTTTCAGGAGTTGGAAGGAATCCAGTGAGAGAGTGAGAGAAAGAGATTTTGGAGATTGGAGAGTAGTTGATTCGTACCTCTTTTACTTATTTCATAATACTAATACTTATCGCACACTTAATTGGTAGTTCTGGGCTGAAGCACAGGGAGTTGCCCATAGTTATTGGTACTCTTATTTAGAGGGGGAGAGGCTTGATCTTGTGGGGGGGGGGTGGAGGAGAAACAGGCCTCAGGATCAGAGCAGAGAGGTAAGGATCCCAGACCATAGTCAGAAAATAAGAGGCTGGAGCCAAAAACAGGGCCCCTAACTACAGGCACAAGGAGATGGTGGTCCTCCTTAATGCCATCGGTGCCTGCGCCACTATCCTAATAGGGTGGAAGGAAGTTAGGGCCAGTCCCAGGGCCAAAAGACAAAGTCCACTTGCAGCCACTGAAGTTGGTTTTGCAGATAGGGATGTGAAGTCTGTAAGGCATTGTTACGACAACAGCCAGTCAAAGGTCAGGAGGATGATGGAAGAGGAGACTAGAGCAGCGAGAGCTCCAAATGGTGTCTCCAGAGTGGCTGTCCAGTACAAGGAGTGAGAGAGGTTGCTCAAGGAGATTATGTCCGCAGCTCCAGGCCTGGTGGCAATACTGGATCCAGGCCCCCTTGCCAGGTCAATATCATATACACCAAGATACCCGCACATGTACACCACACACACATAGATAACATTAATCCCATGGAATTGCTGCACACCAATGAGATATATAATTTATCCCTCCTCAAAACCAGGTACCTGACATATCACTCTCATATGTATGACAAATAGCCACAGCAAATACTATATATATATATTTGTGGTCGGGCCCCCCTCTCCTCATGCAGCTGAGGTGTTGCAACCCTATTCTGGTCGGTGGTGCTGTGGCATGCCAGGTGCTGCAATCTAATCTGGCTGGAAAAAAGGCCCAGGTCCGAGTGATGGTGAGGAGAGAGGGGAAGGGAGGGTTGGTCTGGAGAAGGTGTGCACAGGTAGGTGTGTGCTTGGGGTTTAAGTAGGGTGGAGGGAGAGGGGACTCTCCCTCAAAGCCAGGTGTGTTAACAGGGTAATTTGTTGTCGGGCCATCTCTCCTCATGCAGCTGAGGTGTGCCAGGTGCTGTGCCCTATTCTGGATGTGGTGCTGTGGCATGCCAGGTGCTGCGATCTAATCTGACTGGAAAAAAGGCCAAAAATGACAGCACCTAATGTATTAATTGAGAATGCAGAGGATGGCAAGTTGGTTTGCAGTCGAGGGAATGATGACGTTTTGGAGAATGGAGACTGGGCATGTGGAATCGTTGTTCGATAGAACGTGATGGTGACTGGTGGTGCTTGTCTTGGACGAGCGTAGGATAAGGTAGCAGGTGTTTGATTTGAATGGTATGACGTGTTTAGTCGAGTAACAAACTTGGTTAGGAGAGGTGGTTAACTCGCTTGGACGACAAGCCAAAGAATGCTAGTGTGGTGGCTGCTCGAATGGTGAGGGAAGTGCTGGGCTGAAATGATTGTGGGGGAGTTAGGCGATGAGTTGTATGGATATATCACATGTGATTGATGTCTGGAAGTATTTGGTACGTGGGCTTCCCTAGAGAGACCTTTGAGGAAGAGGTTTAGGGGAGCTTAAGAGGTGAGTTACGCATGAATAAAGCTTAATAGACATGGGAGACAGTAAGGGCGAGACCTGTGAAAGATGATACGAGGGAAGTAGGCAAGTAGAATTGCTGGAGATGGTGATGGTGGGACATGTTGAACATGAGAATGAGGTAGGAATATGGTATCTAGGAGAGGTAACTTTGGACCAAAGAGCTAAGCAATGAATGGTGAAATAATCGAGATGGGCTTTAATGTTGTTTGGAGAAAAGAGCTGGTGGTCGTGACTGAAACTAGAATAGTTGTTTTAACCAAGTTTGAGACGTAGACAGTAAATCGGGAAGGGCGTTCAATTGAGTGCTTGAGTTGTGAGTGAGTGTGGTTGGTGTACTGAGGCTTTGAAAGGGTCAGATGGTGAGCGGAGATATGGTGCGTGCTAGCTGGTATAAATAGTAGTGATGCAGAAGGAAGAACAGGGAGTGCAAATCACTGAGTATGTAACGGTTAGCAAGATTGATCTCTAGGGATGTGGCAGGAATGTAAATCCAAAAGTGGTAATATTGAAATTGAGTGAAAGGTGAAAAGGTAGAGTGATTGAATGGAGGAGATGGTAGAGAGTGAATGTTGTCATCTGCGTTAAAGATGATGGGTCTAGTGACAAGCCCTGTGAATAATGGAATGGTTTATCAGAGAGAAGGGTATGAAACCTGCTGAAGGGGTTGCAGAGCTAGAAGAAAATGGTTATGCTAGTATTGATGATGAATACAAATGAGGGGTAGTGAATATGTGTATGTGAACATGTAGGGAAGGTTGAGTACAGTAAGAAATGGATAAATAGTAGATCTAAGAAATAAATGTGGGATTACCTGTAGAGTAGCTGCGCAGTGGTGGCAGTGCAGCCTAGAGAAGGCTGATGTGGCTTGTGAGTGTGATTGAGCCTAGCGAATGGGACTATGAAAGGGCAATTGAGGCGGTGCCTAGTAAAGGCAGTAAGGGATTTACGGAGGCATCGTAAGTGGTGCCTAAAAGGCTGGGTAGAGAGTGTAAGGAGAGCAGACATCATTGATTCTGATCTGCCGAAGGCGCTCAACACGAGCCACGCGGTGAGCGCCAAAGGCGCTCAGCGCGGGCTCACAATGAGCGCCAAAGGTGCTCAGAGGAGCAAAAGTACACGAGGGGAGAGGCTCGCAATGAGTTTCGAAGGTGCTCAGAGGAGCAAAAGTACATGAGTGGAGAGGCTTACAATGAGCGCCGAAGGTGCTCACAGTACCAAAAGTACATGAGGGGAGAGACTCGCAATGAGCGCTGAAGGTACTCAGAAGAACAAAAGCCTTACATTCTGTGGCAAACAACATTGCCATGGCTTCAAATATTCTTGCCGTAATTTTTTGACAGGCAAGTCGCTAGTATATATACAGTATATAATTAGTACACATCCATTTGAGACTCCATGAATAGGTGTGATCACTGCAGCATTTGAACATACAGACTATGTAGGGATGTTTATGCAGTGTGGTGTACTAGCCTATCAGGGAACAACTCTCAGCATTATGTTAACAACTATTGGTGAGATATGCTCACTGATTGGTTAATATGACACAATGAGCAGAAAGTTATGCAGAGCATGTATATGCATGTTCTGCAGAGACCAGACCAAAACACATATCAAGATATTGTTATGAGCCAATAACACAGGAGCTCATAATACAAAGCATTGAACACATCTTGCAAATGATAGCTCCACATAATAGCAATTAAGTGAACCACCCAGTTTCAAGATAACAGGATGCTGCATAGATTGGAACACACATAAATCTGATGATCACACAGTTATTTAACTCCTGTACCATTCTTCTCTCATTTCAGCTAGCAGTAAGTCTAGGTCAACTACTGAGCCAGTGGTGTTTTTTTTGCTCAGTCTGAGCCAGAGTTTGGTGTTAGCTCCTTTGCCCACCAGTATCATTTACAGGAGGAGGAGGCGAGGGTAGGAGATCAGACGAGTGCCTGACATCAGAGGAGGACTCAGGATTTATGTGATCAGTGGGGGTACTTGTTGGACCCTCAGCCACACCTTTGGCATTTAACCCCAATGGCACACTCCACCCATGATGTTAATGTACAGTCGGATATGTGTATATATTGTGACTATGCTCTTTGTATATAATAAACAATTATATTATTATACCATTTTCCATGTCTTTTCCATCCCTTCATGCATTTGATGATTCTAGAACATTCCAGTGACACAATCGTGGCTCACATGTATTATTATATCCAAAGAGTTTTCACTTATGTAAATGTTATTATCACTATTTTCTAAAGCATGCATGAAAAAAATCATTAGTGATTACTGGGAGTCAATAATTTGATAAATATACATTGTGACACTGTTGTGGCTCACAATTCAACCACATGACTAATTGATAATTAATTCATACATTAATAGTAACACTAATTGTCACATGACAATTATTGGTATACATGTTGACATAAGAACAACTGCAATGGTGTGGGACTTGACAGGATAGTTGTATCCACGATTCCTGTTGATGGAGTTATCTTTACTGGTGCTGCATGTACCTCTTCAGAACATTATTTTGTGTTTGTAGGCCATCCTGAACAGCGTTAGGACATTAGTTTAATAACCACTTGTCAAGATATGTCCCTATATGGCCATGTCTCTGTGCCCATCCTTCATGTGAATATCCATTGCATGCCCTGTGCTATTTAATGATATACCTGTGGTGTTCACCTCTCTAATTTATCCACAATTGTTGTCACCAAATTCTCTACTTAAAGCCTCATGCTGGCCATGATGAGACCCAAGATTATTATTTAGATGACATACCTTCCCATGAATGTGCCGTAGATGACAGAACTGTGCTGCTGATCACTACTATTGCAGAGCATTGTTTGGGGTGTCTATCCGTTTAATAGTGGGTGCTTCATAGCAGCTGCTGTATTACATGTGTGTTTGATGATTGCTATTAATCTCTTAAATACTATGATCTAGGTTCTCCTGGACATTAGAATATGTAATGTGGAGGTGTTATATTGCCAGTAGTTGGTGCTCCATATATGTGAATCAAACATTTTAATGTATTTATATAATTTTTATTTTTTAATGTTTGCCTATGTGACTGTAACATATTATTTCCAATGGAGTTATATGATTTCTGAAGCTATTTATTAATGTGCAGATGTATCCAGGTGTGAGCACACATTTTCTGTTCCCATATGTCTGAAGAGTCACATGTGGAAATTAAATTTTTTAATTGCACATATGTGCCTATAGCATCTACAGTATATTAGGCATTCATTCTTATTAATATTGCATGCTTTTGTATTGATTCTTTAGTGCTATACTGTCTCTTTAAATGCTGCTCTGGCTGACAGTAATGGTTTGAAAACCATTTGCAAGTGCTATTTCGTACCCACAATAATTGAATTAAAAATGTTGACACTCATCTAAAAAGGTCCTCAACACTGCACCCTCCTAAATATCAGATCTAATCACCAGATACTCCCCAAATCCCTCTCCACTCATTATGGGATAAATGTCTCTTATCACCTGTTATCATCTCTTCACATTCTAATTTCTAGACTGCTTGTGCAGCCCCACCCCTACCCCAATCTGTCAGATTCTTCTATACTCTTCACAGTTTAAAACACTCCATGAAAAATACTAACTTGTTCCCTAACATCAGGGATTCAAAATAGAAGAAAAATAGTGACCAAATCATGTACAAGGATTCTGTTAACTCATTTATGTCTAATACCCTTAACCCACTTAGAATGTAAGCTCTTACAAGAACAGGGCCCTCTATAACCTCTGTACCAGTATATAACATTTGTAATATTTGTCTTTGTAATATTTGTACTAACTGTAAACCATTATAATTGAACAGCTGTTTACTAACTACTGATGACTATACTTTAACACATGGATCAAAGCAAAGTATTTGTGGGAGAATCAGAAACTTTAATGCAAGTTTTTTAAATCATATTAACTGATACTTGTTGTAGCTGACAGTTTGAATGTATATCATATATGGAACCTTTGCCACATCCCATTAATGTTAGAACCGGAAAGCTCTCCTGTACAGTTTTAATACAGTTTTTAACTTGTAATATAGTTTTCATTTCAATGCTATTACTTGCATGTCCAAGTAATCTATTACATTTTAAGAAAAATACACATCAATTTTAAACCACCATTTAGTCCCTATGTAGAGAAATAACAGCACATGGGAAATTAGACCAAAATCAGACAAAAATAAAAAGCAATTTTTTATTATTCATACAAATAAAACAAATTAAAAACATCATGTATCTCAATGGATAGCGCCATAACAGGTTATAACACCACATGTGCATTGTCAGTATACATTACATCAGCAGTTTATATGAGTAAAAAATAGAATCATGAAACATACAAACAAATTGTATATCTATAAATGAAAAAAGTGATTAACAAATAAGGTGTAGTAAACATATACAGCCTTATTAAATTGCTATTTGGCCAATTGCATAGGGCTCTATTTAAGCACAGGGCATATTTATTTACAGAAGTTTTTAGTTAGTGAACTTCTATCCAAAAGCAAGATCTTCACTAACTAAAAACTTCTGTAAAAAATATATGCTATGTGCTTATATAGAGCCCTATTCAATTGGTCAAATCACAATTTAATAAGGCTGATAGAGTGCAAGTACTAGTGTAACCATAAATGAAAAGATACACAGTCTGCAAAGTACAAAAATAATCAGAATAAATCATACATAAAATGTGCAATAAAGGGGAACCCTAAACTTAAGTCCCTAAGTGGTGGCTTGTGGAGCCTGTCACTTACTCCCTCATGGGAAAAAATCTACTCTAAACTATAATAAGGCAGTGTGATGACAACATCACTGGTTGCAGCATGCATGTTTTGTCTGACCACAGAGGAGCAAGGACTGTTATTGGCAACTTAACAAGGGAAGTTCTTTTCATTACATGGATATTATTTTCTTTTTTGGTAACATTATTATCTTTATAGCTTTTTCTCATTGTTTATATCGCAGTTTATATAATTTGCAGTGTGTTATTTATCCCAGCAATTATAGGAGATAAGAGTAGAATTGTGTTCACAGCAGGTAATTGGTGGACCCCACCAGCCGTCACATGTATGGAGGGATTTGCTTTATTACACCCTATACCCTAACAGATAAACATGTAGAGAAGGAGGGAGTGGATAGGGAAGGCTAGGAGTGTTAGTCCTGAGGGAGAGGGCATGAAGTGATATAAAGGGGGATGGATGAGCCCATAGATTTAATAACACAATGTATGATGACTACATCAGATACACCCTCCTTGCCACGTGAATATCAGATAGACCAACATACACCCACATATAGACCACACACTCATGGAAGTGCTGCACAACAGAGTGAGATGTCAGTTCCCTGGTTTTTCTATGCTTGTCTAGGGATATATGGATTGTCCATACCCACCTCATATCCAGGAACCTTACATATTACTCATGTTGATGGGAAGTATCATATGTGTGACAAACAGATGCAACAAATACCAGATATACATGTATTAAACATCCAATTGAGACCTCAATTATGTGGGTGTGGCCTCTGCAGCATTTGCAGATACAAACTCTGTATGGATGGTTGTGTAAATAGTGTACTAGTCCATTAGGGAACACCTCTCATCCTTCTTTTCTCTTTGTAGCTGGCAGGAGGTCTGGGTCCACTACAGAGTCAGAGGCAGGGATGTCAGCTAAGTCAGAGACAAAAGCTGCTAGCAGTTCCCCACCTATCTGGATCTGTGTCAGGAGGAAAAGCCCAGGAGGGGTCTGAGGGCCCGGGAGATGAGAAGGAGAACTCCTAACTTATGTGGTCAGTGGGGGGCTTGTTAGACCTTCTGACACACCAGTGGCATTTAACCCCACTAACCCCCCCCCCCCCGCTCCCCTAGATTTATAGATTGATTTATCACCTGGGGCCCACATATTGGACCAATATGTGGTCCATGCCTCCGCCACCACCATCTGCTCCTCCTCCCACCACCGGAATTTCCTGGCCACCACCACCACCAAGACCACTGGATTCCACCTTCTAAACAACACTCCTCTGTGACAATTTATTGGTCCAATATTAACATAATCTAGCCTGGCTACAGTGTAGAGGATCATGGTTGGTGATGTTTTGTAAGCAGATAGCTACCACCCATCGAATGGTCCATGACACGTAATGTTATTGGACATTGAGGAATGGCTTTGAGAAGAGATGGAGCAGTCACTAATTTTGTTTTTCCCTTAGGAATAACTTTTTCTAGGCACAGTTCAGGTCCATGAAGGCATCATCTTCATCTGCAAACGGTGCAACTAAATAATATGAGTGAAATATATACACTGCGGCTATCAGATTTCCATCAATGACATCCCCCCAGCGGAAAAATCTCACATGCCATTAGATTTGTGTATATTGTGTTCAATAACACAATGCATATATGATGTTATTTCAAGCCAGAATTAATTCATGTGTTAGTTAACCATATCATCTCCTCATCAATCTGAGAACAGATACTTTTGTCTGATATAAGTAAAAGACATTATGGCTGTTGAACTTTGTCTCTTCTTAGTTTAAAGGGACTTGATCAGATATCATGATATCCTAAAAATCAGTTCAAATCTGATAAGATAGAGAGATGGTGATAGTACTCTGGCCCCACTGACTGTGATCACAGCTAAGCATTTCTTGTGAGATGCCACATAATTACTCATGGGGATGGCAAGTTATTTCTCATGACAGATACATAATAGTTTGCACTGCTTGTAGATAAAGTTTAGGTAAGTTGTTTTTTTGTTACAGTATTTATCACTGTACTGTACATACATATAGTTTTTTTCACCTTCTCTATGTATGTGCAGTGAGCATTATTGGTTACTGATATTATTTGTAATTGAATGATGATATTTGTATTCATCTAATTATGGTTACTGTAGTGTAATGACCCCATGTGAACCTTGTAGATGCTGTGAATCATTATTATTGTACAATATAACCTTTACCTCTTTAGGTTTTGCCAGTAGTATTAGACTCTTATCCATTCTGCCAACACCACAACATGATATTAATGCAAAGTCTGATATGTTTATGACTGTGCTCTGTGTATACCATAAACAATGACATGCTCCATGTGAAAAAGTAGGCCGGTGCTATGTAGTGGCTTCACCATTGGTGTCAGCCAGTCCTGTGTTTAAGGCCTCCTGCTGCCCATGCTGACATAACCACCCCAGTGTCTGAGACCCAAAGTTATTGTGTAGATGACATACCATAGCTGATCTCTATGAGTAGTGTGCTGTGGTGATGATTACTCCTGTTGCCCAGTATTGTCTGTGGTGTGTCTATCCCTTTAATAATGAGTGCTTCATAACATCTGCTGTGATCCATGTGTGTTTGCCTATTGTTATTAACCTCTTGCGTACTGTAGTCTATGTTACCCTGGATATGTTATGTGGAGGTGTGGTATTGGCAATAGTTGGTGTTCCATTCTATGTATTTTTTTCACATGTGTTCCTCTGTGTTTGTAAGATATTATTTGTAATTGAGTTGTTTGATTTCCGACGCAATTCTTCTCTTTAACAGATTTATCCAGCTGTGAGCACAACAGTGATGAGTTACATGTATATATAAAATAGTTTTAAATTGCAAATATGTGCTAATAGCAATATATATCATACATTTTGTATGCTTTTCTATTGTTTTTGAGCATTGTTTTTTTCTATTGCACAGTTCAACTCCACTGTCAGCAAGATTTTAAAAGCATTTGCGTGTGCTATTTAGTACCCATAAATGTTTCTTCACTTTTTCCTAGTTATGGCTTTGCCGTGATTTGCGATATATCTGTAAAGTCTCAATTGAATTAGGTTTTGGCGTAAAAAAAGTCAAACGGAGTAACTCGTAACATTTTGGCAGTGCAGAAATCAAAAGAAAAGTTTGCTGTAATTTTCGGCTTTGTCTTGCCACAGTCACTCATAGTAGTTCTCTCACACTGTTTCTGGGATGAGTGAATAAAATATTTAGGGATATTTACTTTGCTCTTAAACATGGTGTAGAATGGGGGCATATGTTTTCCGATGATACACTTTTATATGTTGAAAATTCAAGAGGGTATATCACAGTTTTTCTCAATATTTTGAAATAATTTGGCCAAGTTTGTTGCTACAGTATTAATATTGACAAGTCTGAGATATTATGGCTAATTATAGAAGAAGAATGAGGGTTTCCTTTGGTAATTAAATTGGTGCTCAACCACCTACAAAATTGTATTACTATAATTATCCAACTGTTATTTCTCAGATGGAAAGAGACATAAAAATATTTAAATTTTCTCTAACTGGTCATATTAATCTGGTAAAGTTTACCCTATTTATTCCAAATGATATATTTACAGATAAACAAATGTACAAGAGATATATACTAAGTTTAGAAAATTGCTAAATGGAAATGCTATTGCTGTCTGAGATGGCTTACATAAGGGGTGACATTTTGATGTATATTCTTCATGGTTGAGTGTCACTCCTGCAATGTACTTCTATTGAAGTTTTTTGTTATATAGCTTATATGTAGTCAATGTCATTTTCTGGTCAGGAAATTATTGTACTTCTTATTCAGAAAATGTTTCTTTACTTTTGAATGTTATGAGTTTATGGTTAAATATTCAAAAGAATATGCTGTTATGGTAATTGAATGAGATGATATTTTTATTAAATAAATAAAAACAAAAAGGAATAGTGGTTTTATGAATAAGTGTGTTGACCATGAAATGAGTGGTTATATTCTATCTAGAACTGTAAAGAGGTTTATTGCGGTCCCTTATTGTGAACCCATTAAAAGACCACATTATTTTTGAGTAAACTTTACGTTTCTGAATTATGTAACAAGCTCACAAAATTATAAATGAGCTTTCTTTTAGCTTTTAAAATTTTTACAAATGTCTTATTATTGCTAGTGTAACAGTTGATTTTAGACGCATTTCATTTTTAAAAAAAATGTTTTAACAACATCATACTAGAGCTGTTGAAAAAAGAAAACACATGTTTGTTAGTTGTCTTACCGTTCTGACACTGAAGCCATGTAATGGATTAACTTTTTCTTGGAGCTTTTATATTCTTTTCATGTTTTGTTAACAATAGGGTTTTGCAGCCGATATAACTTTATTCACCATTTATTTTGAATGTCTCCCAGCTGTATAGCTTATTGCTGATAGTTATGTCATTTGCTAACATCTTTTCTGAATCTCACTGTGTGAGTAAATGAACTGAAAAACGACTAGAAAGTGTTTTAAGCAAGCTATGTTTTACTTATTTGTCATACTTAGTGGAAACTATAGTAAATGGTGTGTGACACGACTGATGAAAATATTGATGACAGCAATTTAAAGAATGGATTGTGTAATTAGCATGTTTTCTGTCAATTTAATCAAACCACAGATTTGAGTGCGAGAGCATTCTAATGCTAATCTGTCCATCACAGCAAATTAAATCATGAAGACTGGTTTACTGGAATACTGTAAACTAATCAGAATGAGTAAATTCACCAAATTCTACCGCAGAGAGTTTAATTTTATCTGAAAATAAACTCAGTCACTTCATTCTTCAGAAAATATTTATTCATATTTTGCAAAAAAACTAAATAAAGCTTACAATATATTGTGAGAGTTCTTGTGTTAGTACAGCTAAAATTGGTTGATTAAAAAATATTGTAGCAAATTTAGGAAATTCATGTATCATCTTCAACAAGTGAAATAAATATGCTTCTTAATGAAGTGTTACTGAAGTTCACAGTAAAGGACTTTTATACATTTAAATATTTCAATCACATTACATTTAACATAAAGCTTATTTTTTTAGAAAATGTTTTCCTACAACCAAAATGCTATTCAATTACAATTCATGGGTAACATGAGAGGGTTGCTGGGGAACACTGACGAAAGTAAAGAGAGATTAAATGTCATAAATCAAAATTAGTTAGAAATATTACAAAAATTCAATCCATCAATGCTTCAGAAGCTGTGATGAAGCTTGCACTTTGAAACATGCTCAGTGTGAATGTCCTAAAATCTCACAACTATGTGAAGAAACATATTTAGTATTAGAAATACTCACATTTTCCTTATCCCTAGAAAACCAGAAGAGGAATTATTAGGATTACCTATATCATATGCCAAATATATGAAAAGATAGACAACTCCTAATAAATTAAATATTTTTAGCTACTAGAATTACCATAACTAAAAATTGGAAATCAGATAAACCCACAATAGAAGAGATACAAGAAAATTCAATATATAGACACAATGAACATGATGAAAATGTATCCAAGGTAGCTATATAATTTCTTAAATTATGCCACTATTCCTTTTCTTCCCCCTCCAATTTTTTTATGTAACTGTTCATGGTTTATTCACTCTATTATAATATAAAAAAACTAAGAGAAAAAATAAAAAATCGTTGGTAATGTTATGAAAAATTAAATATATCCAAGAATATAGTTATGTATATTTACAGCATAAATGTTAATCATTTGTATTTCTTTTTGATTACAATAAAAAATATTTGAAAGAAAGTTTAAATTACTTAATAAGTACTGTTGGTCCTCAAATTTATTGTAAAATTTAGGTTACTGGAATAATTCATAGCAAACAGCATCAGAAAACACATAGGGCCTCATTCTATTACCGGCCGTAAATCGGCCGTAAGGCTGCGATTCCTTGCGGGGGTTCTGTTAACTCGCGATTCTATTATACGGCCCTGCAAGGATCTCCTCTTACGGCTGGCCGCATATCTTGGAACCGGCCGTAAGCTGAGAAATATAAAAACGCAAAAATAAATTCAAGCCTGCACTGTACAGCTCTGTAAATGCTAGGGATCATATTGGGGGACATGAGGATTAAAAGAAACCCACTCTCAAGCTTGCACATCAGCCCAAACCCGAGTTCAAATTAACTGTTTATTTTCCGGCTGCGGCGTGGGCGGGTCTGAAGTGCTCCAAGCACTCTGGACTTTTTACATGGATATTTTATGGATATTAAAAATAAAATATTTTACGGATTTAAGTATAGGATAATTATGTGCTATTTTTTCTAACACCTAAAATCCCTTTATAGTCTTCTCAAAGTGCAGGATTTCTTTATTTGAGCTATTTTATGTGCTTAATTGGTGATAGCGGGACCTCTTTCCTGCAAGTAAGCTGCGGTTAGTTTTTAGCCTTGCAGAGAGGGTTCCCGGAGCAAATGAATTGCAAATAGGAATTTCTTACGGCCGAAACTCTTGCGGCCGTTTTAGATCAAAGGCTTTCCTCTGGCGCGAGCGGCCGCAAGAGATAGCAAGGCACCGGCCGCAAGCCTGCCGGAGCCCCCGGCCGTAAGGGAATAGAATAGCCGAATAGCTTGCGGCCGGTCCTTGCGGCCCCGCAACGGCTGCGGCCGCTAATAGAATGAGGCCCATAATGTATATCTTTTCATAGTACAGCAAAAATGATCTATAAATTGCAATATTATCTATACTAGACTTAGCGCAGACATTATGAAAACATAGATCTACTTCAGTTTACAAATCAGTAAGATTATTTTAGATTTTTGGCCTGATGCATGATCAAGTATTTTATGTCAGAAAGCAAGGAAAACACAGCAAAGAAGTTTCAGACAATATTTTATATTATAAATATAATCTATCTCCCTCTCTCGCTATCCCCCCCCCCCTCTTTCTCTATCCCTGTCTCTCTCTATGGGATCACTTTTATGGGTGGAGTCTGTGTCACTGGGCAGGGTCTATACAGGTAACATGTTGTGAAGGGGAGGGGTTTATACTATTGGTTGGAGTCTGTCATGGACCCCTTTCCAGGGCATGGATCCTGGTTCATAGAGGAAAGACTGTCCCATTGGAAGATGGGTAGGGAAACTACATTGCCACATGGGAAATGTGGGCAGGTGGAGTTACGGGCTACGTTTTACAATGTAGCCCCAATTTAATGAGGTTGTAGAGCAGTAGATTTAGCTCAGCAAAATATTAAAGAGACAAGGAAATCCCATAAAATTCTCAGAGTGATATTTAACACTTAACACATGACATTGACAGCTACCTAATCTTTTCTTGGAGCAAAACAGAATCAACTTGGGAGGCATAAATTGAAACAGGTTGCTTAATGATATAGAAAATGCACAGTATAGTCTGCATAGATATTAACAATTGTGACATTATAACATACTACAAATAAGAGCTGACTTAATGAAATACTTGCATATTAGAAGGAAGATGCTATTGGTTATTTACAAGCAAGGATATGCAATAGTTTAAAGAATATGCAAACTGAATTTTAGTCACAGAGATAACAGTTTTTAAAAAAATGTATTTTCAAAAATATGTGAATTATTATGCCAATGTCGAGATATAGAGAATTATAATTTGTGTACCTATTGGAATTCCTGTTACTATAGCTGCATTATCCCTTCTCCCACACCCACCCTTCTATGTGATTTTAATTTTTTAAATCGGCCGGAGTTTATTTTTATTTCTACGTTTTTAATATAAATATAATAAGGATTATGCATTTTTATTTGAAGTAACTAGGTTCTTTGTTATTCATGTAATAGTTGTATAAGGGTTTTTGCAAAAACTGTAATTTTGTAGCTCCAAAAGGAGGGCTGAACTGGAGACCAGCAGCAGGGGTTGCTGAGGAAAAGGAGCAACAGTGAAGGGAGGAGAGGCAGAAATGCAACTGGTGACCCTAGCCAAGTTGAGAAGAGAAGGCAATATATCAGATAGGTCAAGAGCAAGAGAGAGCACGTCAGACAAGTCAAGGTTCATACACATTAATCAGCAGGAGGAAACACAAAAACAACACCAATTAGCTGCAAACCGCAGAATACAACAGGATGCTAACAAGTTGCTGCAAGTTCATCGGCAGGTTTTAATGATAGGTATCCCTAATTACAAACAAAACAGTGCTAAGAAAAAAAAAAAGGCAGTATTAGTATGTGCAAGTACCAGTGTTAATTCACTGTACTGAAATCATACTATCTCAGGTTCAAGGTCAGGGATGTATGGAAGGCAGTAGTGATGCTGCCAAGAGAAAGTGAATTTATATTAAAACTACTATGATATGTGTAGACACACTATTATTTCATTTTTGACAGTAAATACTACATCAAAGTGAGGGGTACGGCGATGGGTTAATCGTGTGCGCCTACCTATGCCAACTTGTATCTAGGGTGGTGGGAGAGGGAGTATGTTTTTTCTGAACATCTGAACACATATACAGATATTGTAATATTGTGGCTACGTTACATTGATGATGTGTTCCTCTCGTGGAATGGGAGTAGAGAGAAACTTTTGGAATTTATTTAAATTCTTAATACCAGCACTCTCAACTTGAGTTTGACGTATAACATTGATAAGTGGTCAGTGGATTTCTTGGATGTCACGATTAACCGAGACGATAAAGGCAATTTGCATTCAGACTTATACAGGAAATCCACTGCCATTAATAGTATTTTATACTACTCCAGCTCCCACCTACAATATACAAAAAAGACTATGCCCATAGGGGAATTTCTCCGTCTGAGACAGAACTGCTCCAGTACAGAGGTATTTAAAATATGTGCTATGGAGTTACGACAATGACTATAGAACGAGGCTACAGTGGTAGGATTACTAAAGTTGCATACCACAGAGCCTTATATACAGTGAGAGACACTCTCATGGTTCGTAAATGCAAGGATTCCACTAATGAGATAACTAGATTTGTTAGCACTTATAATACCGGATGGAAACACCACTTACCAATTTTAAATAAACATGCAGATATCCTTAGGACGGTTAGAACTTTGAATGAATGCCTGGGCCCAAGAATACAGGCAAGTTGGCGTAGAGCCCTTAATCTGAGAGACATTTTGGTTAAAAGCCATTTTTAAAAGAACCTTAAGGTATATGGGAGAGCTTTACCAAAAGGAAACTATAGATTTGGCAATTGTACTTTTTGCCCTTACATGACCAATGTGAGTGAGGTAGTAGATAGAATGGGTAAGAAACATTGAATTCATGATTTTTCCAATTGTAAAACCTGAGCAGTTATATATTGCTTGGAATGCAGGTATGAGGTACGTAGGCATGACGAGCTGTGAATTGCGTAAACTGCTTGGAGAACACTTAGGTAATATCAGGAGAAGTGTTCAAGATCATGAGAGGGGCAGATATTTGAGCACAGTGGCACATCATTATTTCCAATATCATGAGTCCAAACCATCTTTGAAATGTTGGGTGTTACAGCATGTTAAGAAGGGGATGAGAAGAGGCAATCTAGAATAACAATTATTATGTGCCTAGAGTAGATGTATCTTCCTGTTAGACACAGTTGGCCCCAGAGGGCTAAATGAGAACATAAATTATACTGTGTTTATATAGAAGGAACAAATTCCCTCCACTAATCATAGTTTGTATGTAATATGACACGATTGGAAGAGAGAAGGGAGACTCTATCATACGAATCATGGATAAAAATTATGGAACATAATTATTTCCCCATTTTGTAAAATAATTGAAGGGCTGAATAGAGATCACATTGAAGGGCTGAATAGAGATCACATGATTACAGCTAAGGATACATTTAGTGGAATGTATTCTGGCCATCAATGAGATAAGTGACATTGCATTACATTATTAACATTGAGATTTGAATTATCCAGTCCTAATTTGGGAAGTATTGAAATGAATAAAGTATTAATTACAAGATGATGTTCCAGTCATCCTGTTCACTGGATATTCCTTGGATTGTAATATATATGTAATAAAGTTGCCCATAGGATGTGGGTCAGAGTGCAACATGAATCAGAAGAGAAAGACTATGTAAATAATTATAATATTGCTTTTACTGTTTAAATAGGAGGTATATCATACATCTTTAAATGTCCAATTTTGAATAAACAAAGCAGGATGCATGCTTATTTCTGGTGTGTGTGAGCCACCATAGTCCTTGAAATCATTTGAAAGGTACTTAAGGGTCTGGAGTTTGTCCCTAAGTAGACTCCGTAGAAGCCAGAACGCGAAACATGTGTCAGTGAGAGCAAATGATCCAGACATGAGCAGTGGGCTAGTACTGGTATTATGATTGGGTTGGTAGCTTCAAGGTAACACTGTAATTCTCCATGCATTGATGAACTTGTTACATAGTAGTAGTAGTAGTACTTAAGGTTGAAAAAAGACTTTCAGTCCATCAAGTTCAACCTTTTAAGATCTCCTCTGATCTGCAATATGCGGATTAACCATTAATTAATTAGTTGTATATAAAAAATAAAAAAAAACGAATCAATTCCCTCCTGATCCCAGACACCGGCGACCGGACTTCTCCCTTGATCAAAACTGCCTCTCTAATTATCCATGATAACCCTGAATTCCCTTTTTAATTAGAAATAAATCCAGTCCCCTTTTAAATGTATCTATCGAATCCGCTGTCACCACCTCCTCTGGTAGAGAATTCCACAGATTAACCACCCTTACTGTGAAGAACCCTTTTCTTTCTTTAAGGTGTCATCTTTTTACTTCTAACCTCAATGGATGTCCTCTTGTCAGTTGAAAACCTCTTGGCACAAAAAGCTTTCTTGACAAATCTTTATACTGACCCTGGATGTATTTATATAAGGTAATCATATCTCCTCTTAGACACCTTTTTTCTAGAGAAAATAAGTTTAATTTGGTTAGTCTTTCTTCATAACTTAGCCCCTCCATTCCCCTTATTAGTTTTGTTGCCCTCCTCTGTACCTTTTCCAGCTCTAAAATGTCCTTTTTATGAAGTGGTGCCCAAAATTGTACTCCATATTCCAAATGAGGGCGTACTAGAGATTTGTATAGTGGCAGAATTATATTTGCTTCCCTGGCTTCTATACCCTTCTTAATACATGCTAATATTGTATTTGCCTTTGCAGCTGCTGCTTGGCTTTGAGCACTGTTACCTAGGTGGTTTTCCACAAGCACTCCCAAATCCCTTTCAATATCCGATACACCTAGATTTGCTCCATTAAAATTATAAATTGCATGGCTATTTTTCCTTCCCAGATGCATAACTTTACATTTATTCGTATTAACTCTCATCTGCCATTTAGATGCCCATTCCTCAATTTTATGTAAATCCCTTTGGAGGGAAAGCACATCACTATCTGATTTAATTACCTTGCACAACTTCGTGTCATCAGCGAAAATGGAGACACCACACTCCAATCCTACCTCTAAGTCATTAATAAATATGTTAAAAAGGAGAGGACCTAATACTGAACCCTGAGGAACCCCACTTACCATATTAGTCCAATCGGAGTATTTTCCATTTACAACAACCCTTTGCTTCCTCTCTTTTAGCCAGCTCTCAATCCATGAGCAGATATTTCCTGCAACTCGTGTATCTCTTAGTTTGCACAATAGTCTCCCATGTGGCACTGTATCAAAAGTCTTTGCAAAATCCAAAAAGACTACATCCACTGAGTTGCCTTGATCCAGGTTCCTACTAACCTCCTCATAGAAACTAATTAGATTTGTTTGACATGACCTTGTTGAAATGCTGCAGAGAGCTAAGTTTGCCTTATTATGTGTAAGCATTTGTCCATTTGGACTTAGAGTCATGGACTATTATTAAGTTGTTGAGTGTATTCCAACTTTGCTTACTGAGTGTTACTTGGAAATTGAACCTGGGCAATATTATCCAAGTGTGCTTGGAAGGATTGGATATAGTTATTGTCATAACTAGATGGACAGCAGGACATGGTGCACATAAAGTACGTCACGGTTCTGGGTTAACATGTATGTGTTGTTATTGATGTATTGTGATCAACCATTTTGTCTAGCTGGGGCCATGTTGACTGGTTCTTGACCCCAAATTACATAAACTCCCCAGATGTCTTGACAACAAGAATTACTAACACTCCTGTCTCTTCCCCCTCCACAACCTGAGCAGAGCAGGTCACATAGTATAAACACAGGCTCTTGCAACAGATCAAAGCATAATACATTTCCAGACCCCTCTATCTGGTTTAAGAGGGGTCGTAAAAGTGAAGCAGCCCCTAACAATTACCCCCCCCCCCCTCCCCAAGCCTGAGACAGCTAGTGTGAGTAAAGCCAGGAAAACAAGAAAAAACATGGGTCTGTGAAAGGAGGGATGGATCTGAGAGGAGTTAGCTGGTGGGTGGGGAAAGTGGGTAAAAATATACTGGATCTGAAATAATAAATGCAGTCTGTTTGAACTACACAAGGATATGGATGTTCTTTTTGTGTCCTAAACCAAGGGATGTAAGAGGGACAGATTAAACATACATCATCATTGTGCATGATTTAATCTGGAAAAATAACAGAACTATGGCAATGTGTGCTATCTGATACTTTGCTACTACACACTGGGAGAACTCTACTGACTTGGATTCCTGCCAGTCCTGGTTACTGTTATGCTGTGTTGAATTAATTGCTGCTTAAAGGGATTTGCAAAATAACCCTTGGTCCTACAGTGGTAGAGTAGGATCATAACAGTTTTAAACCACAGTGCATATTTGACTTTGATTACAGGCATATACATGCCATGCTGTTGACATTTATCAACACAATGGTAATGAATAGGAATAAGTTTGATTGACTCATGCAGTTTTGGTTGATTGCACACCGTTATGAGTGATATCTCTGTCCTTGCTGTGGTTATTTGTTTATCTTAAAGGAACAGTATGTTTTTTGGAAATATTTATCTATCCAGCTACTTTCTTGTTACAGCGCTGGCAGACTGAATATTCCCCTTACTCATACTAAACGCACACATGTGAACATAGCACTTGAGGTCCTTTGTTAAGTACTTGGTCATTTATATGGTAAGCTAATAGGTGTACAGGTGGTTTTAACACTCTTTTGACATTATTTTGTATGTTTATTAGTGGGTCCCAGTAAGAATTAATGTAGTTAATTCTGCCCTTTTTTAGTGAGAGGATAATAGCATGTCCTTTTGAGTGCCACTTTTGTTATATTGAAGGAAACTCCACTATATGATATAGGGATCCCTATCTTTTCCCTTCCTGGAGTTGCTAGTGTGGAGAGGTTTTCCTCTTTTTCTATCCCTTCACTGGGAAAATTTGTTGTACATATTTTTGTAGATAGAGGATAAATAGTGGGGCCTTCTGAGTGTCACCTTTATTTAATAGTGATACCTCTATTAAGAGTTAGTTCTTTTTTTTTACTGGGATCTTTCAGTTACTTGATTTTTATTCCTCCAATTAAGTGTTATCTTTGTACTAATAAAGTTTGTTTTTTATTATTCGGTTTGTGGTCTCAGGACCCTTAGTCGTGTACCATGTGGATACAATATTTAGCCTATACTCCACATAGCATATAGGGAGCTATACCTCACAGTGGCTCTTTTCTATTTTTCCTAATTTTGTACTGTATTATTGCCATTGGTATGCTTACTGATCCCCCAGTTGTAGGGCTAGCCATGTTTGCAGGTTGATCAGTCTCCCATTTACCATCATGTTTGGTTGGTTCTGTGATTTATAAGTTTACCTATGCTTTGCCTTTTTTTATTTCAAGGTCAGGGATGTCCTTGACACATAAGTAATATATGTAACACATTTTAGATGTTCACAGCTTGCATAGAGTTTACAGTAAATAAGAACCACCATCGGCAGCCGGAAAGGCTGCGGGCTTTAAATTCGGCTGTGTTACAGAGTTATTAAATTTAACTATGCCACGAGTTATGGTCTGGAGACGCAAACCCGTTAACTATTCTTGTGCAGGTTGCATATGCCGCTGTGAACATGATCAATTAGTCAAACCCTTAGTTACGGGTTTAGACAGAGCCAATGTTAAAAGAGATTGTCATCATTACGTCACTAAAAAATGGAGGTTATATTTAAAACCCTTACAGGTTTCAATTACAAGTTTTGATCGGACCCGCATTCCAGAAATAATGCAATATAAATAAATCAGTAAATAAGGTATTCTGGTCTATGCACGTTCCATTATATGTATTAACACATTGATTGCCGGGATCGATATAACACGGAAATTAAGCATAAAATAAAGTATTTTATATTGCAGATTTGCGAGCTTGAGAATGTTGTGCTATTAATTTTATTACCTAACATCACTTTCAATTTCATTATAAATACAGTAGTGTGTTGATATTTGCAATCACAGTGCTGGTATCCGTACGCTTTTGGCTCCATTTGCAGGTTACGGGTTTGACCGCCAGTGGATTTGTAGCAATTTAATAACGATTTTCGAATGTAACAGTTACAGGCTTGACAGATCAAAGGATTTGCAGGAACGCAGTTCAGAGTTCGACAGCACATAAGGTTTTTCCACCCATTACCCACAAGTCATTTGCGGGTAGCTTTGAGGGGCCAATTTAATAGCCATAAGTCTTGCGAAACTACGTTACGGGCTACAGTTTTACACGTTGAGGGAATTTAACAGGGCTGCTAGTCTGCCCATCACTAATATAGTTTTTAAAGCGTTTTTAATTCTCCAGTGGGAGCTCATGCACACTTCAGAAACTATTTGTACGGATTTCCGTACATGCTGCAGTGCGCAAAGCGCATCGCCAGCCACACAGCGCAAGGAACAGAGGAGGGGGGGAGGAACACAGGGGAGGGAGGAGGGGGAAGGAGACACAGGGGAGGGAGATGGAGGCAAGAGACAAAGAGGAGGGAGAGGGGTAAATAGACACAGGGGAGGGAGAGGGGGGTGAGACACAGGGGAGAAAAGGGAGGAAAGAGTCAAAGAGGAGAAAGAGGATTTTTTTTTCTACGGCCTGCGGCTTGATTCAATGCCTCAACTGCTCGCCTCGCAAAGTGTGATGACGTCTCGCAGTTCTACAATTATAATATGTGATCAACTGAAAACAATCCAGCTCTCAATTGGTAACCCTTACTGTTCCTTTCTAGTGCTTCTGGACAAATCTATGTCCTAACCAATTATCGACTATGAGCATATAATTTGGGATCAGCAATGCTCAAAGGATGACAATATTGGTAAGCAGACATGGAAGTGAGGGAGATATCAGTGACTGGCTGTTTGCCAAAACTGCATGAAACCCCTAAATTCCTCCACAAATGTAAAGCTGCTTAGTTGCTCAGCTTCTGGGTATGTCTGTGTCTTTAACTAATTTCTCAATTGTAAGTATATAACCTGGGGTCAGCAATGTCCAGAAAGGAAATGGGCAGTATCCATGGGCAGGATTGAAAACAGGGGAGAAATCAAGACCTGGCTATAAGCCAAGCTGCATAGAGCACCTGAATTCCTCTGTAAGTATAAAGCTGCTAAATTGTTCAGCGTAGGACTGTCCTCTCTTGATATATATCAGGTTGCTCAGTCAGACAATATGAAAATATCCTTAGGGACCTATATGGGTCCTCTCCAGTTGAGAGCTGACTATAGCAGAGGGAAAATATAATAATAGTAAATAGAATTAATGAACCTGCTCTTTAGTATGAATACCTCCCATTCGTTCTTAGGATAAATCCCTCCAACAAGCCGACATTCATTACATTTGGTAAAGACGGTAAGGGTACACATGCACACGCTACTACAGAGAATACAGACACATAACGTGCCCCTAACGTGAGGACGCATCAGGAGCCTATGCATTTCAACGTTACTTGACGTCTTTTTCAGAAGGTACGTGTGGCTTTCCGTAGGACCAGTCTTTTAAGCGTTACCATTTCCACGGTAACCAAATAACAATGTGAGAGTCTGCGCAGAGCAAGAAAAATACTGCCATCTGCAGTCCATATTCATAAGTGACTTATTGGAGAGATATATACAAAGCCATACGCCGAATTGCTAATAGAATGTCAATCAGTATGTGTAAATAGCATATATAATATGCAAATTACAGCCCAGTGAGCATATGTTGACTGTCAAATTGCAAATGTGCATGTATGGAATATAATGGGAAATAAATCCTCCTCAAGATAACAGAAAAAAAGCTCACTAGGATGAAATAGTAAACCTAATAATTGTCAAACAGTGGCATAAACCTATATTGATAAACTATATACAAATGAGAGCATAAAAGCTGTATAGGTGCATGTATGCCTATTTGCATGTATGTCTGTACAATTGAATACTGTTGTCAGTGAGTCTATTCTCCATTGTAGGTGATCGCTGCCTCCTGTAGGGATATTCAATATCTAGGGACTTCCCCAAAAATGATTGAAAGCTCCTTGGTGTATATGATGTGACAATAGATTATTTTTCTATAATCTTAAGAAGGTGTGAAAAAAGGTGAGTCATGTCTTTGAGAGTGATAAGATTTTCATTTGTATGAATTGAGTGCTTGGTGAATAAATGAGGACCCATATACTGATGTAATAGGATACTGTTGTCTCTGAATAGTGCCAGGGTGAATTTATGAAGGCCCCACTAGAATAATGGGATACCTAAATGTTTCATTTAGTACCATAATACTTATGAAAATAATAAATAATTAAATAAATTAGTGCCGTGATGAATGTGAAAATGAATAGATAGATGTTTTTATAGCAAGATTGTATACTAAAAATGTGTTGTGCTTCTGTGCTTGTGTAAAAATGTAAATTGTGATTGCTTTCATTACTTGAATGAGCACATACTGTACAAACTTAGAGGTCAGAACGTTTATGAATGATTCATCTTATGAATTAACAGCTGGTTGCTTCACAAGAATGACACATGCTCCCTCTTACGGATGATATGAGATAGCTTATGAAAAGAGATAATATGTAGTGGGCTATTCATAGTCATCATACATTAATGCTATGGTGAGTCATAAAGACATTGGTAAAGATGGTTATGCCAGTGTTTTTTTAAAAAAAGATTTGGAGGTGGTTTAAAAACACTTTAATTGTATTGTAAGGGCATCACTAATATATACTGTACATCGTCAAATGAAGAATGTAAAAGTAAAACCTGCGTGCTTCGAGCTGCATACGGTTTTTATCTAAATCACCTTGTCTTCGGCCTATATGAAATTTTCCGAGTACAGTAAAGGATAAAACTTCACTTCTTCCCCTATGGTAATACCTTACATGGCGTACTATAGTATTATAAGTGTATCCAAATCATTTTTAATAGAATAAATGTGTTCGCCCACTCGCCTACGTAGCTTTTACCTCATTTTACCTATGTAGATTTTGTTGCAAACACATGTAGCCACATAAAACACATTTCTGGAACAGCAATTTGAGAATTCTTTTAGTGCAAATTGTTCACCGCTTACTTTACGCGCATAATACTTAGTTGGTTTTATGTATTTACAAAATTTACATTTTCCACATTTGAAGCAGCCTCTCAGTGGATTTATCCAGGTGTTAGTAGGTCTTTTCTCCCTAAAAAAACTATGGACCAACATATGTTTCATGTTTCTTTCTCTGCGGTATGTAATCGATGCATTGGATAGTAATATTACATCTAGGTCTTCATCACTCTTTAGTATGTGCCAATGTTTGGATACAATATTCCTAACATCATTGGAATCATATCCAAATGTCATAATGCACCGAGATTGTATGTTTGCTGATTTATCCAAGGACTCACGGTTATCACTATTTTGTTTGTTCAGTAGTTCAGTCCTATTGCAGTTAAATGCATGTTTATATGCTGCTTTTAGACACTTATTAGAGTATCCCTCTCACAGAAACTATTTTTAAGTTTATCAACTTCACTTGTGAATTCTTCATTCAAACTACAGTTTCTTCTAAATTCTAAAATACTGTCCTTTAGGGATTCCTCTCTTTAGAGGTTCCAAGTGTTGGATGTCTAACATCATTAGCATATTCGTGGCAGTCTCCTTCTTATAGGTGGTTGTAGAGATGTTCCCTTGATGGTCTTTTTGCATAATAAGATCCAAAAAGGTAATTTGTTTGAAATGTATTTCAAATGTGAATTTTAGGTCTATGTCATTGTTATTTAACATCTGCAAAAAAGTCTCAAATTCTATCCTGGATGTCATCCAAACTATGGCATGTTCCATGTAGGCCTCAAAAGATTCTTGGATCCACAACTTTTCTTCCCACCATCCTAATAGGAGGTTAGCATAACCTGGTGCATAAGACGTGCCCATGGCAGTCCCTTTTCTTTGGTGAAACCATTTTTCATTGTATGTAAAAAAGTTGTATTTTAGCACATACTCCAAGACTTGGACAAGAAAGTTGTTAAATTTCTTGTATTTAGTACCCTTAGCCCTAAGGACATGGTTGACTGCCTCTATGCCATAGTTATGTAGTATACTGCTATAGAGAGCCTCAGCATCTATTCAGGCTAACCATGCCTCTTTGGGTACAGTCAGGTCTTTCACTTGTTTCAAAATGTCATTAGTGTCTTTAACATATAAATGTACATTTTTTAATAGGTCTTTAAGATGGTAATCTACTAAAATACAGGCGTTAGATGAGAAATTATTAGTACCTGATATAATTGGTCTCCCTGGAAAAGGCACCACTTTTTTGTGTACCTTTGGAAGGGCATAAAAGGTGGATAAAGAGGGGAATTTGGGGAGCAAAAAGGTGTACGTTTGTTCATCAATAATCCTTTTCATTTTATCATTGTCTAATATAGATTTTAATACTACTCAATATTTGGTAGTTGGATTATTTGGTATTACCTCATTGGTGGATTTATCATCTAAGATCTTATAGCACATCTTTTTGTATTCTTCATTCAAAAGGAAATATTTGTGACCAAATGAAAGGAGATCAACTATTTCAATTTAATATGTCTTATAGAAGAGAGGCATGCAATACAAGAAATTCCTCACAAACCAGAATGCCGAATAGGTACAACAATGAGGATTTTTTAGAACAGGGTCGTTTCCCAAAGAAAGGCCCAGAGAGGAAAGTCAAAACAGGGAGAAGTAAAAAGTTCCAAGTTTGACCCAAGACAAGTGCAAATGTGACAGTTTCCCACGATCAAAGTTTGAAAATAATCAATTTATCTAGTTTCAGTTTAAATTAACATCATATCTCTGTGTTGCAAAAAGGACTAATGTTTGTCCCAAAATCAAGATCTGATAAATTTACACATGTAAAGGATGTCAATCTCTTTGCCCGTAAGCTTGCCTTACATACATTTTACAAAAATAGCATTTTACAAAAATAAGCAAGAGACAGAATACATGAAACTTGGTGTGGGAAAAGAGGACATTGAAACCTTCCAACTCTTCATGTCCTTGTTGGAAGAGAATACCTCTGTTAAACCAGCAAGTGCTGATGTAAGTTGTAACACTTGGAAAAATAAAAGTTCCTTAGCTCCAATCCTGAAGGATTTTGCAAATATTTGGGTCTTTGTACAACAAGTGACCAGGGACATTGAGAGCAATGATTGCTCCAAACTTGAAAAGGTGTTTAATCTAAGAAAAAAAAGAAAACTAATCAGCAAAGATATACAAAACAAATCATCAGACAAAAGGTGGGAACTTAGTTATAATGGGGAATGAAGAATACAAAAAGATGTGCTTTAAGATCTTAGATGACAAATCCACCTATGAGGTAATACCAAAGAATCCAACTACTGAATATTGAATAGTAATAAAATCCATATTAGACAATGATAAAATGGAAAGGATTATTGATGAACAAACTTACACCTTTTTGCTCCCCAAATACCCATCTTTATCCACCTTTTATGCCTTTCCAAAGCTACACAAAAAAGTGATACCTATTCTAGGAAGACCAATTATATCGGGCACTAACATTCTCTCATCTAACGACAGTATTTTTGTAGATTACTATCTTAAAGACCTAGTACAAAATGTGCCTTCCTTTGTTAAAAACACTAATGACATTTTGAAACAATTAGAAGACTTGACTGTACCCAAAGAGGCATGGATAGCCTGAATAACCTGAACCTCCAATTAGGATGGTGGGAAGAAAAGCTGGGTAGCCCCAAATATTTTGAGGCCTGTATGGAACATGCCATAGGTTGGTGCCGCTATATAGATGACATTCTGGTGGTCTGGATAGGCACCAGGATAGAATTTGAGACTTTTTTGCAGATGTTAAATAACAATGGCATAGGCCTAAAATTCACATTTGAAATGCATTTCAAACAAATTACCTTTTTGGATCTTATTATCCAAAAAGACTATCAAGGGAACATCTCTACAACTATCTATAGGAAGGAGACTGCTACCAATAAGATGTAAAGATTTATCCTTTACTGAACTCGAAAAAGTACATAGAGGCCCAGGACAAGGCAATTTAGGTAAAAAAAACTTCTGCAGCATGAAGCACGCTGGATATACAGACTAAAAGTGTTAAATGAAGGTTTTACTTTTACATCCTTCTTTTGACTATGTACTGAATATACTAGTGATGCCCTTTCAATACAATGAAGGTGTTTTTGAACCACCTCCAATGTAAAAAAAACAAAAAACACTGGCATAACTATCTGTAACCACTGTCTTTATGACTCACCATAGCTTTAATGTATAACTATGAATAGCCAACTACATATTACCTCTTTTCATAAGCTATCTCATATCATCCATAAGAGGTATGTGTCATTCTTCTGAGACAACCAGCTGTTAATTCATAAGATGAATAATTCATAAACCTCCTGACCTCTGTAAGTCTATATGTGCTCATTCAAGTAATGAAAGCAATCACAATTCAAATTTTTACACAAGCACAGATGCACAGCACATTTTTACTATATGATCTTGCTATAAAAATATCCATTCATTTTCACATTCATCACGGCACTAATTTATTTAATTATTTATTATTTTTACAATTATTATGGTACTAAATCAAACATTGAAGTATCCCATTATTTCAGTGGGGCCTTCATAAATTCACCCTGACACTATTCAGACACAGCAGTATCCCATTACATCAGTATATGGGTCCTCATTTATTCACCATGCACTCAATTCATACAAATGAAAATCTTATCACTCTCAAAGAAGACACAACTCACCTTTTTACATACTTTCATAAAATTATAGAAGAATAATTGCTGTTCCATTGTCACATCATATATACCAAGGAGCTTTCAATCATTTTAGGTGAAGCCCCTGCATATTGATTGTCCCTGCAGGAGGCAGCGATCACCTCCAATGGAGAATAGACTCACTGACAATAGGGTACAATTGTATAGACTTCTATTAAATAGGCATACATGCACCTATACAGCTTTTATGCTCTCAAGTGTATATAGTTTATCAATATGGGTTTATGCCATTGTTTGAGAAATTATTAGTATTACTATTTCATCCTAGTGAGCTTTTTTCTGTTATCTTGCGCAGAATTTATTTCCTATTATATGCCATACATGCACATTTGCAATCTGATAGTCAACATATGCTCACTAGGCTTTAATTTGCATATTATATGCTATTCACACATAGTGATAGTTTTGACACTCTATTAGCGATTATATATATCTCTCCAATAAGTCACTTACAAATATGGACTGCAGATGGCAGTATTTTTCTTGCTCTGCGCAGACTCTCACATTGCTATTTGGTTACCGTGGAAATAGTAACGCTTAAAAGACTGGTCCTTTGGCTAGCCGCACTTACCTTTTGAAAAAGGCGTCAAGTTGCCTCAAAACGCATTGGCTTCTGGTGACGCAGCGTGCACCCTTACGTGAGGAGCACGCTGTGCATTTTGGAGGGAGCTCCAGTTCTTGGTAATGTCACTGTTGTGCCATATTTTCTCCACTTGATGATGACTGTCTTCACTGTGTTCCATGGCATATCTAATGCCTTGGAAATTCTTTTGTACCCTTCTGACTGATACCTTTTAACAATGAGATCCCTCTGATGCTTTGGAAGCTCACTGTGGACCATGGGTTTTGCTGTGGGTTTCGACTAAGAAAATTTCAGGAAAGACCAACTACAGCAGCTGAACTTTATTTGGGGTTAATCAGAGGCACTTTAAATGATGGCAGGTGTATGCTGACTCCTATTTAACATGATTTGGAATGTGATTGCTTAATTCTGAACACAGCTACATCCCCAGTTATAAGAGGGTGTGCAGACTTTTGCAACCACATTATTTTTTTTTTACATTTTTCTTCCCTCCACCTAAAATATTTCGGTTTGTTTTTCAATTGAGTTGTACAGTTTATAGGTCACATTAAAGGTGGAAAAAGTTCTGAAATGATTTATCTTTGTCTCATTTTTTTACAGCACAGAAACATTTTAACAGGGGTGTGTAGACTTTTTATATCCACTGTAGGTTCCTAAGGATATTATCATATTGTCTGACTGAGCAACCTGATATATATCATGAGAGGACAGTCCTAAGCTGAACAATTAAGCAGCTTTATACTTGAGGAATTTCAGGGGCTTTTTTCAACTTGGCTTATAGCCAGGTCTTGATTTCTACCCTGTTTTCAATCCTGCCCATGGATACTGTCCTTTGCTGACCCAGGGTTGTATACTTACAACTGAGAAATTGGTTAAAGACACTGACATACCTAGAAGCTGAGCAACTAAGCAGCTTTACGTTTGTGGAGGAATTTAGGGGTTTCATGCAGTTTTGGATTACAGCCAGTCACTGTTATCTCTCTCACTTCCAAGTCTGCTTACTAATATCCTTCTGAGCATTGCTTATCCCATATTATATGCTCTTAGTCGATAATTGGTTAGGACATAGATTTCTCCACAAGGACTAGAAAGAAAAACAATAAGGGTTACCAATTGAGAGCTGGATTGTTCTCAGTTTATATATTCATAATTACCAATTGATTAAGACATAGATCTATCCAGAAGCTGAACAACTAGGCAGCTTTATGCCTGTGGAGGAACTTAGGGATTTCATGCAGTTTTTTGCTTACAGCCAGTCACTGATATATAACATTGTCATCCTTATGAGCATTACTGACCCCATGTTAAATGCTCATTGTCGCCAATTGGTTAGGACATAGATCTGTCCAAAAGGGTCAAAAAGGAAAAATAAGAGTTACGAATTGAGAGCTGGATTGTTTTTATTATAAGAGCACACAAATTTGCAGAGAAAGGAATATTATTACCCCTCCAATGTGAGATTATAAACATCACTGTGGTAATATATTTTACAGAATTAGCCTAATTTTAATCAATCAACTCTCAATCCTGGATTTTTTTATTGTTTTTATTTTCGCTGCTGTGACTAACAGTTATTAAGCTTGTTATAAACAACTAATTCTCACCCTTGTTGTTACAAGATATGTCTAATTAGGGGGTAAACACCTTGGGAACTAGCATTCTTTGTTATATTACTATGATATTAATGTAACATAATGAGTTTTTAATAACGTCTTTAAAGCTCTAGAAAATTGTGGGAGTGTTACTGTTACTAATGTACCAGATATAAAGCCTCATTCAATTAGGAGGCCGCAAGTTCCGGGATATAGGCCATATATCTGCGGGCCTCCTGAAGGCCCACAGTGCGCTCAATTTAGGGTGTCATTCAATTCGGCAAAAATGCAAATTAGGGGCCGATAGCAAAATTCGTAAACCATGCCATCGTACGTAGCATTTGATAGCTTGAACATGATTAACTAAGCAAGACCATAACTCCCGATGCTGAAACAGACAATAGAAAAGGAGCCCATCGTCATGAAGGCCGTACAACTTGGAGTTGACATGTCAATCAACTAGAGATTCAGGGTCCGATATGTGCGATCGGCCCCACAAACCCGCAATCTCAAAAATAATAGAAATTAATGAGGCCAATGTGATAGTCCATGTGGGTGGCCTGATATGTATTAACTCATTGATTCCTTAAATCGATCTAACCCCGAATTGAAACATAGAAATAAATGAATTTTGATTGCCGATTTGCGGGCTTGAGACTGTTGTGCAATTAATTCTAATGTCTTTCATCACTTTCCCTGTATTTTGAAGTACATGATTGTTTTTTTATTTGCATTTATTTGTCTTTAAGCTCTTTGCGAGTCCTCCTTGGAACCCGTAACTTGTGGTTTGACTTTTGCCATTTGCACCTTGGCGGCTTGCTTAGCGAGGAGAAAATCGAAGCAATTGAATAGTGATTTGCGATTTTTGTGATTGTAATTATTGTGGCCGCAAAAAATCAAATGTTAACCATCGCAATGAATCAAAGGGCAAAGGCTGTAACTCGATCAGAGCCTGCAAAAAGACGCCACTTGAATGGCAAAATAACTTACGACTTCCCTTATGGACGCCTGGATCTCCCGATACCACAATTGAATGAGGCTCATAGTCTCTTTAGACATTTATGCCTTTTGTTGTGTGTTTATTCTTTCTCATTGATGAATCAAATTGGTCACTACCTAGAAACATCGAAAATGAACTCACAGCAGTGAAAATATCCAAGAATGCATCCAAGACATAGACAGTCAAGAAACCAATGGTCATAGGATATAATCATTCTCCAACACAGGATACCGTCACCCAGTAAGACACTCACACAATTTTTATGTGAATCCCAACTGACCACATTGTATTATGACTATGTATACAGTTTCTCCAGTGGAAAACAACCATTCAGAGAATTGTGCATTTTTGGTAACCAATGGGTGCAAACCTACATGTAAGTTAGGATTCCCGACTCAGGAGAATGTACATTCTTGATTAGCCAATAAAGGCATGCCTATGTGTGAAATGGTACATCTAGTAGCCACCAATCAAGCCAAGGTGCATTCTTAGTTGCATTAAGAATGCTTTCCTACATGTCAAACAGAGCATCTTAGGTGTATGTGCAAAAAAGCACCATCTGCTCTGTAATAGCCAGAGTCGCTATCTCAAGAGTGTTGACTTAGCACTTAACTGAAGGATAAGCCAGCTAGCTGAGCTTTGGCAGGTGGGAGCTATGTGTTAACTGCAATGGTCTGCAGAGCTGTCCATCTGCAGAGCATCTTATATAGTTTTTACTATAGCCCTTATTAAAGTGCATGCCAGAGCTCCTGTTTGTGAGTAAAAATTCAATGCGCGAAACCCCCTTGTATGAGTTTATTAGCACTGGGTTTATGCTGCATTGCACTAACTTATGGGACCTTTTCTTTAAAATTCCCTAGAAATTTAGGGTTTACTTCTAACATGTCCACACTTCAATCATTTATAGGAAAAACAATATGTTATTGACCACAATACCTGTAACATGAAACACAATTTATATCCAGTCATACACAATATAAAAAAAAAACACAAAGAATAAATATAATAGCATTTTTTTGAAGTAATGCACAACCGAAAATACAGTATACTTTAGAAATTACGCCAAATTGATTCCTATTGGTCCATCATAAATATAAATAGGATCTAAATCGACTCCTTTAGTAACCAAAAACATGCGACAAATAGCCAATTAACAAAAAACAAATTGAATGTGTGTTATATATGGTTCAAGTACCAATTATTATGAAAGAAAACATATATGTATAATAAGAGGGAAAATACTGGCTAATCCCTGGTATAAATAAATCAAACAATTAAAAATAAAGGGCTAAAAATGTAATGCAATAATTAATAATGAACCTGCAGGAAATAATTTAAACTAATCACATACACACAGCTAAAACCAAAATCTGCTTAGCCTATTCAAAATATAACCCTAATATGGGGATGACACTTGTTGTCATGCCAAGAGCCTAGAGAGTTTGCTACAGTGATGTGCCTAGGCCCGAGATGACAAGTTCCTGCCCTGCATAATCCAGTGGGACATATATTGTTTATAATGTGTATGATATAAATAAATATACAAGGATAATAGATATTTAAGTGCATAAAGTTAAAAAAAAAAAAACTCAAAGAATAAATAGAATAGCATTTTTTTTTAAAGTAATGAACAACCGAAAATAGTGTATACTTTTGAAATTACTCTGGTTTCCCTGGCATTCTAAACCATACAAAATCTAGTATACTCATAAACTAAATACATATAATATTGTAATCATATTTTAACCCAGGGAAGTTCCCAAATCCCAGGGCCAATACACATGAAGAAATGGGATGGCAAAAAGTCCCCCTGTGCCTCCCAAAATTCAGTCATGACAATGTTTAAATTAAATAACAATTAATGGCAGACAATAACTTTAAAAAAGTACGTGCTTAACATAAATACTATAAAGTCTGCTTTACATAATGTTGAAAGACCATCTGGGAATATGACTGAAATCACACAATTATGGACTTTTTTTACAAAATGTGCACACTTATTAAATACATGCACTGAGCTATAAATAAAGCAGACATATTATAAAGGTGAAAATATCAAATCACTTTGTATTTGTTCTATTTTTTTTCTGTGACATGCAAGTTTAATTACTGACAATTTATGATGCTAGTGGCATCATGTCCATACAATGTGTTCGTATGAATAGCCAATACTGTAATTATAATACCAATGTCTTTTAAATAAATTTGGATTAACTTCAAGCAAGTGAAATGTAGTTAATACGTTTGAAATTAACATTGTGATATGCTGAAATTACCCCATTCTTGAACATCTGAATTTTCATGAAAGTTTGGCTTCAAGGAGGTGTGACCTCTTCGTTCCCCCACCGGAATGGTGAAAGCACCAAATTCTAACCACTGAACCAACAGCTAGCCACCCATGAATGTGCTTCACATTTCCACATTCTTAGCTGTATAAGTTTAGATTTTTGCCAAGACAGCCAGTGTTATCAATGTGTTCTAAGGGTAGTTAAGTCCAAGAACACTGTGGTACTGTCAATTCCACAGATAGTATATCCTTTACCGTTGCCAAAACGTTTCAACTTCAGGCATAACTACCACATATAGTTGTCCCTCTATAACAACACCCTTCCAAGAGAAGTTAATTAGTGATATTATCTATTTTACTTAGGAAGACTGGTGTTTAGTTCCACCAAAGTAAGGTTTTACAGCCTTGCTCTTTGTAGTTAAAACCAACAGACAGATGAGCAATGATCTCTCAAACATATTGCCAATCTTCATAATAAAGCACTATTCCTATAAATCTTTCTAATTTATGCACATAGGGAAGTTTTATCATTGTCTGCTATCGACGTTGGATTATAGTATTAAAATAATAATATTTAAATTGTACTGCACGTTTTGGATAATTTGGTTTTCATTTTATGATCTGTGGTTTAGTTGAATAGATGCAGAATTATATGTAGTGGAGTTGTAATATAAAGAAAGTTGTCCATTGAAGTGAGAGTACTTCTTAGAGTGAGAAGAAGGGGAATTATTAATTTTATATTTCTTATCCCAGTGACATCCAGTATATTTATTCAAATTAAGTCAAGTAAAGATTATATTCATCAAAGAGGTGCTATATTAAAACCAATATTGACAAGGGCAACGTGATGTCTTGTTACAATTTTTATTTTTATATATAGGTTTTAACATGATTAATAAATGCTAAGTTTTAACGGTTACTGCTGACGTTACATTGGGTTCTAATGGAGTGCACCACAACAAAAGGATCCCTTTTTTCTGTTCTTTATATACGTATACATTTCATAGTTTGATCCTTGGTAGCACCCATAGAAATTCACCTTGGCTTACATGCCTAGAGCCACCTTCCAATATGTTTTTCATTACTATACCAGACACACTTATTTTATACAGCAAAATACATTTAAAGAAAAACAGAATACTCTGATTGCAGTGATATATACTGTACATATGTCTGGGAAACAATAAAAGTTAATAAAGTATTCTATTATATAACTTTTTTTGTCAATATTTGTGTCTATATATAATCAGGAGGCTATTACTAAGTAAGAGACCCTCTAGTCTTGTTTTTTTATTTCCTTGTTAAAGAACAAGGTATACTGTTAAACATCAGACTGGTAAACATTTGAAGGTGAAAGTTTAGAAGTGATTAGGTTGATACATTTAATATTTCATTGAGGTAAGGTAGTCAAAGCTTGCAAGATCTTTTTTCAGAAGTAGGGGGATAGATGGTCAATTTGTTACTTTTGGAGAGTTTTTAATTATGAAGTATTCTTTTTAGACTTGCATTATTTGGTGGACATTGGTGAAGTATTTGAAGATCAAATCATATATCTTCCAGCTGGGGCTGTGTTTGCCTGAAAATGTGAAGATATAAGTTGGGTTATTTAACCACCCCCTATAGAATATAATGTAAATAATGATTATATGCCACTTATGGCACAAGGAATCTACCTTTTTCATTATCCACGGCCAATGATGTTATTTTATAGGGAAGGTTGTAGGTACTAGGCTTTGGCGTGGGCTATCCATCACATACCTAGTTAAAATGCATCAGGTTGCTGCTTAGGAACTCGCAAGGAACTGGGCAACTATTAAAATGTATTGTCTATATAGGATCTAAAGTAGCCCCTGATTAAGGGCAGAATTGATTTATGTTAAGTAATTATGGATTGGTGAGTCATGTATAAAGCCTCATGAGGACAATTGAAAGCCAGTTTTGCCATGGTATACCTGAGGAATATAAACTGTTGTGTGTGTAAAAATAAAAGTGTTACTGTTCTTGAGCGTGTTGCAGCTGTATTTCTTGCATGGTGAGTGTCACGATCTGCTTTTTCAAGGGGGCTTGATATGAACCTAGTTCAAACCTACCCCAGCAGAATCATGTAGTTCTTGTTCTCTGTGGCACAAAAGATGGTTTATGAAGAGGGCAAGGCCCAAAGCTACAGGCAGAGAATAATGCATACAGGGTACTAGTGGCATATGGCAAGACCACTCCCCAAGTCAGGACACAAAACACAGAAATAGTCTCACACTGTAGATATGTGAAAACTATAACTGAACCTTTATTGAAAGATCAAAACAACATATTTATACTTTCCAATACCACACCCTTGTGTACCTTTGTGTATGTGTGTAATGAAACACATCTGCCTTGTAGCCTTGGGTTGCTATAACAATTGAGATAACACTCATCAGATATCTAAACTATAGGCCAGATGTCCCTGATCACCAATAGCTAGGGCAGAAAACCTTGATGTAAAGCTCAAGTGTTTACTTAGGTCTACTTGAAGTACATATATTTGTCTTGACTGTGAGGGTGCAAAGTTCTGCAGCTAACTTCTTTGCATAGCATTCAAACCAGTTCCACATATGTTATATATAATGTTTTCGCTCTCATAATATATAATAACTAGTATACATAATAACCATATAACCACACACAATGATACATAATCCCAATGCAACATTGTCATGCTCCCTTGGCCATATTCATAATTACTGTTACTATCAGTCCTTAAACAATGAAATCATGACACTGAGCATGTATAGTTCTTTTGGAAACATTTTTTGGGGTGTTCCAATATCTCAAGTCTTTAGTAGCTAAGCTTTTACCTTCCATGTGATACCAAACAGAAACACAGGTAAGATATTACCATGTGATCAAATTTATGTGACACTGACGGGGCCAAGATGAACTTGAGTTTTTGGCTCCAAAGAATTGTGATTTATAAATATGGGTATCACTCTTGATGCTACTTAGTGTATCCTCCGTCAATTAAGTTTTCTAGGCCCACATTTAAAAGAATTGTCTGATTTGATAAACTGATCTGTGATAGGGGATCTCGTTTCAGTTATTCGATTTTGGGCTGAGCACTGTGTGTTGTTAAATTCTTCTCTAATCAGGAGGGTTTCTAGAGCATTTTTGATTATAAAAGCAAACAAAGAACCTGAATACTGCTGGATAGGTTGCCAAGAAGAATACAATTTGGCTACTGTCACTTGCCTGCCATTTCAAAGTATACAACATCCCTACCTATCAGATATTTTTGAAAAGGGCAGTGTTAGAGTAAACTAAAAGTGTTTGTCAGAAATCCTCGTACAATATATAAGTTTACACATCACACTATTTGTATTACTCATTAAAGGTCAGGTAAATTAACATAAGTACATAGATACATTTTGCAGCAGGATACATTTTCTGTAGATTAGAAACTACTACATTGAATGTTTCAAACATAAGTAACTGTTAAAATGGTTAACATTGCATACTGTTTATGTGGTAACTATGTGCATGCTGTGTAAGCCTTGTTTCAAACTTTGGAATGTAATACTATCAAAGAGAATAACAGAATCCAGTAACTTCAATTAAAATAAAAAATCTTTATTATAGCCATATTAAATTACTTTGAATTAAGAATAAACTGTGACCAATTAAATAAATAAAAACACTCAGAAGGGTGGGTGCGGGGTGAAGGGTTAATGCCTCTAGTAACAGGAATTCAAATATTTCCACAATTTATGTCTCTATATCTTGGTATCAGTGGAATAATAAACAGATATTTAAAATTATATATTTTTTAAACGGTTATCTCCTTTACATCTCTTTACTTCTCTCTTAACAATTGAATATATTTACAGGTAACTAAACTTCAATTTGCACCTTCTTTGAGGTATTGTTTGTAATTAATCAATGTAATCTGTTTACTAATATCCAAGCATTGTTTTAGTTTCTCATAAACAAGCAGTGAACTTTTTGTATGAAAAAGAAAAAATAAATTTATATGATTAAGGCATCCTTTATATATAGTATGTTACAATGCCCCATTTCATAACATCCGCACAGACTTCTCTGTGCATTTTCTACATTATTTAGCAACCTGTTTCAAATTACACCTCACAATGTGATTTGAACGCTAAAACCACAACATTCTGTTTTTATTCAAATGAAAGTTTATGTAGCCATAAATACCATGTATTAAGTGTTAAATATCACAGAGAATATTAAGTGATCACTAAGGCTATCAGGCCTAACAACTACTACTTATCCAGGGTTGTACACTTAATATGTGTTAGTAAGTGTTAAATGAGAACATTCCTGAAGAAGTTACATTTACATAACAAAATGTACTTTGGGTGGTTAGTGTGTGAGTTTGATAGAGGAGGAAGCCTCAGAGAAAAGTACCCATGTAACATTAAGTAAAATATATTAAGTCTACAACCATGGATAGCTAGTACATCTTTAGGACTGCCCATTGTCTGACAGGAACAAACCCTCAGATCAGTTAAACACTCAAATGAAGATATTTTCAAATTTGAAAACAACATTTAAAAAAGGAAAACACTTGGTGGTAAATTATCAAATACCCTCTTTCAACAAAGAACTTTTTTTTCTCAATGTCCATTGAATGACGGGCTGGATACCTCCCCAGGCCTCCTGGGGTCGGTAGGAGGGCCACGTGACCTTTGCAGGCCCGGGAGTATGGAAGAGAGGGAGTGGCTAGCTTGGGGGCAGAGGCACCAATAAGAATTGGCGCCAATTTGGCCATTATGCCACCAGCTAGCCAAGAAATTAGATCCCACCCACCCATCCCTAATATTTTGAGCATAGGTGTTCATTTATTGTAAATACAAAATCATGTGTTTATGTATGGAAAATTGGAAAATCTGTGTTAAAAAAAAAAAAAAAGGAAAATAACGTAATATAATATGTCAAGTATTTTAGTTTAATCTATCTACGTCATTAGCAGTTGTTATATGCCTTCATTTTTCAGGTTGAATTATGATGTGTTTGTATTTGTTGTTGTCACAGTGGGGCGGTGGTGAGGGGAGTCGCGGGGACAGTGGTAAAGTGGGTGTGATCCTACCCTACGGGGGTACAGATGCTCCATCACGGTAGGCCCTGGACGAGGGTCAGGGAGCATAGTGTACTGTCTCGGTTTCTGGCTCCTCCCCTCTCTTGTTTATGTATACATAATTAATGGTATTGTTATTATTATGTGAATTTGGGTTTACCAATAAACGTTGTGGCCAGTATTTCCCCAATAAGTGGTTGTGTCTAATTATTTAATTATAGGGCTTAGGAAGTGTTTTGTGCCTAACAAATTATTCAGGGAGCAAGTTATGCCCAAAGTGTCATACGGACATACCCATTGGGCCTTGCACAGGTCATGCAAACGTTGTCTTGACATGTACAATGGTAGCATAATGTTTGTAATTCTGGCCTTTATCTGATTAATGTTGCTGATGGCTACTGTTACTGAGTTCAAGTGTAGCATAACTCAGAAAATCTGTCTTTGTTCAGCCTCTCTGGTAAGTGAAAGATATTGTCTTGCAAATTAAAACATTATCTGACTTAATTTCATTCAATTTAACTGTCCCTGGTAATTTTACCATTATTGTATATTTACATTCTGGATAGCTACCTTGTCATGGTGAAGGCGCTTGTGTACTTCTATGAAGCTGTGAGCTATACCATATAGTGTCACCCAAGATAGGCAGGCCATTGCAGAGAGGTCAGACAAATTGTGACCCACTGAAGAAGGAACTTGCAACCCATTCCAGTATCTTTGCCATGAAAACCCTATGGATTAGCACACCCATAGGGTCGGACACAACTGTATGACTGAACAAAAAAATGGAACATTCTATTACAGTGCTCAAACATTTAACATATAGCGGTAGTTGTTAGTACCTAAGCTGTCTCTAAAAGTACAAGGCAGCCACTCATTATTTCACAAAATATTTATGGTAATGGTTATGAGTTATTCAGCTGATGCATGACTTTTTAGAGCTTGATTTCTAGATATGAACATATGAGGTTATAGAGCACTTTTACAAAGCACTCTTTTTTTTTTTTTACGTCCATTCCATCTAGCATGGATATTGTATAAGGTTATAACATCCCCCATAACAGCATTAATAATTGAGAATTGTTTATTAAAATCTGTCATTTACATTTTTGTTAAAATTTTACATGTTTTTGCATTCAGTAATTTCTTATCTATTTTTGGTTTTATTTCTTCTTAAAAATCATAATTTTTTATCGCACTCTTAACATTTGTTAAGAAAATACACTCTCTTTGTTTCAAGTATGTATTACCTTGCCAGTGTATTTACCATGAGTAATGAATGACCTTCAGGTTACATCCCATGCATAGTTAAGGATTTTCTTATTGATTAAACTGACAAAGTTAAGGTCTCCCTCGTATGCTCTAATTTCAGACTTCATTGGGCTAAGTAAAAGATAAATTGTCTCAATTATCTATGCTAATCATTTTTTTGGTTTGTGATTTTGTTGTTATTTTCAAAATATCTCTAAATTTAATTTGACCTGCATTTTTGTTTTACAGATTACTTTTCATATACAAAAGATGGGTTATATAAATTGTCAACGAGTATTACCTTAGGGGGCTGAGGAACAACAACTCTATAAACTATCTTAGTATACACCTTGAATTTCTCCCATGTATTGTCACATATTATAATTGTACAACTCTGATTCATCGTCACGCTGTTTACGTAGTGCGTACGACTTAGCGATGTGCGCCACAGGCGCTCATCGCCCGGAGAGCCGTTAAACCGTAGCACGTAGGCAATGAGCGCCGCTAAATTGTAGCACTTAGGCAATGAGCGCCACAGGCGCTCATTGCTGGCGAGACTCGCGTAGCGAGGCGAGCCGTTAAACACGTCACACGCACGACTTAGAAAAAAAAAACACTTCGGAACCAACCTTAACGTAACAAACACCCACAAGCCTTAAGAATACGACTATAACGGCCGACACGCGCGCAACTAAAAACAGTGAAAACACAAACTCACAATACTCACACAAACTACATAAAAAGCTTAACCATAGCAAGGGGGGGGTACCCAGGACCTCTGAAAGTGAAGTTGCACCTCCATTTAAGTCCAAATTCCCAAGTTCAGACACACGAAAATCCCCTAAGCAAGGGAAAAAATGGCCGCCAAAAAACCCGAAAATGAGCCTCATAGTCCAGCCACGTACAAATTACCCAAGAAGGGATCCGAGATAAGCTCGGAAACCCGCATTAACCCCAGGGGATCCGAGATAAGCTCACATTAAACATTGCAGTGGGGGGTCCCGATTGCACGCGGGGACCTCGGCTGCAATCAAAATTCAAAATTCCTGCGTTACAGGTCCTTAAAGGACAGTAAAGGAGCCGTTGTAAAAGAAAAAATATATACACTGTCACTCTGTCAATCATGGGGGTCAATACAGACCCCCATAAAACCCTCATTAACCCTGTCACTCATGGGGGTCAATATAGACCCCCATAAGCCCTTTATTAACCCTGTCAATCATGGGGGTCAAAACAGACCCCCATAAACCCTTCATTAACCGTGTCACTCATGGGGGTCAATATAGACCCCCATAAGCCCTTCATTGACCCTGTCACTCATGGGGGTCAATAGAGACCCCCATAAACCCCTCATTAACACCATTATGGGCCTGTTACAATACTACATTAACCACATAAGTTCCATGATGGTCCTCAAGGACCATCATGACACTAAGTATAAACACTATACTGCACTATACCACCCCAATAAAACATTAAATATCAACTAAACACCCTCTACACTAACCTATTAACACCTACACTACCTACCCCCTATTAACCCCCACCACTCTAATTACAGAAAATAAAAAAGCCTAAAGTCACACAAAAAAAAAACATCTACATTACATGAAATAAAAAACCTAACTCACAAAAAATAAACTACATTACAGAAAATAAAAAACCTAAGTCACAAAAAATTAAAAAAAGGAACATTTCAGAAAATAAAAAAAAACATTACACCCCCCCCACTACAGAAAAAAAAAAAATACACACCTGAAAAGGAAATACATATAATACATACAATACAAATACACTACAATACAAATACATACAATAAAAATACATACAATACAAATACATACAATTACAATACAATTACATACAATACAATTACATACAATACAATACACCCCTATCTAATATACATCACACAATCTATCTAAATAAATACCATAATCTAATATAAATGCTATCTATATAATAATACATACCCAATCTATCAGAATAAATACCACAATTTATCTACAATACATCCTATGCTATCTATATAAAACACATACCCCTAGCTAACATACAATACATGCTATCTATATATAAACTAATCTAATTCTAAGCTAAAATAATTAAGACCACTTACCTTTGCAGATGTCAATTTAGATCAGCCACCTACAAAAAAAATAAAAAAATAGTGCAACACGTTTAAAGTTCTAAAATAAACATTCTAAACATTCTAAATATTCTACTAACCGTTCCGGCATGTCCTGTCCTTATTCTTTTATTCCTTCTCCGGCGTGGCACCTGTTAAAAAAAACAAAACATTAATACACATACATCAAAATAAAATAAACATAATCTACATTCTACTTACCTCCCGGCGATGTCTCTGGCCTCCTCCGGATCCTCTTCTGCCATGCCCTGTATAAAAAAAAAAAATATATATATATATATACTTACATCCGCACTCCCAGACATCCCCGACGCTAATGAGGCTCCAGGAGACTTCTCTGGAAGAAAACAAGCAATGGCGCCTTCTGATTGGTTGAAAACGCTGTCCATCAAATTCACCCAATCAGGAGGCGCCAATGTGTGAACCAATCACAAACGGATACACCTTAAAATACCACTCTGATAATGCACCTATCAATCTTTATTTAAACCAATCACAAAGCGCAGATGCCTTCAGCCAATCACAATGGAATACACCCCCACAGGGTGATTGGTTGGAGCCTCTGCGCATTCTGATTGGTTGCACTGACAATAGCCAATCACAATGGAATACACCCTCACGTACTGATTGGTGAAGGATTTGCGCATTCTCATTGGCTACTGTTAATATCAATCAATATTACATCCAATGGTAAGGCGCAGATGTCTTTACCAATCAGTACGTGGGAGTATATTACATTGTGATTGGCTGATGGCAATAAAGCCTTAGGATTGGTTCAAATAAAGATTGACAGGTGTGTTATCCAATCAGCGTTGTATTTTGGGGTGTATACTTTTTTCATTGGTTCACAATTGGGGTCCGCTCATTGGCTGAATTTCATAGACAGCCTTTTCAGCCAATCAGAAGCCGCCATTGCCAATTTTATTCTGGAACACTTAATAGGAAGGTCATTAGCGTTTTTTTTTTTTTTTATGCACGGATGCTTCTGGAGAAGAACACCAGGAGGCCGGAGACATCACGGAAAGGTAAGTATAATGTAGATTGTGTTTATTTCACTTTGGTTTATGTTTACTAATGTAATGTTTTTTATTACAAGAGCAGCGCCGGACAAGACTCAAACATGGAGGACGGAACATGCTGGGACGTGACATGCTGGAACGGGACATGCTGGAAAGGTGAGTATAATATTTAGACTGTTTAGAATATTTAGAATGTTTAGTTATTTCATGTAAACGTGCTGTATTCATTTTTTTAATCTTTTTTACCGTAGGTTGCTGATCTGAAGAAACATCTCAAAGGTAAGTGGTCTTAATTATTTTATTGTAGCTTACAATTAGGGTAGCTATATATATAGATAGCATGTATTGTATATTAGATAGATAGATAGGGGGATGTATTATTAGATAGTATTGTATATTAGATAGTGGGATGTATATTACATTATATAGTGGCATGTATATTAGATAGTGGCATGTATATTAGATAGGGGTGTATTGTATTTAATTGTATTGTATTGTATTTAATTGTATTGTATTTAATTGTATTGTATTGTATTTTATTTAATTGTATTGTATTTAATTTAATTGTATTGTATTTTATTTAATTGTATTGGATTGTATGTATTATATGTATGTATTATATGCATTTCATTTTCAGGTGTGTCATTTTTTTTAAAATTTTGTAGTGAGGGGGGTTTGTAATGTATTTTTTTTATTTTCTGTAATGTTCCTTTTTTTATTTTTTGTGACTTTGTTTTTTTTTTTTTGTTCTGTAATGTACATTTTATATTTTTGGTGATTTTGTTTTTTCTTATTTTATGTAATGTAGATTTCTGCTTTTTTATGAATTTAGTTATTTGAGGCACACAGTACACTCACATTGTGTGACAAACAGCATTTCAACACTTTCTTTTATTGACCATCATTTTATGACGGGCAAGTCGCTAGTTCTTTTTATAAACGGCAAATTCCACTTAAATGCAAGTTTCTTTAATATAATGACTACTATGGAGGAGATTAACTGTCTATGTAAAAGTTATGAAATGTGCCTTGTTTGGCAGTTTTTCCTCCATGTTTGTGGAGAGTGGAAGATGCTATTTTTAATTTACATGGCTTAAGTTCCAGACTGTAACAGCTACATTCATTTGCCTGTATCCTCCTGCAGCTCACATTACATAACTTGCACATATATAAGTGAACTCTTTCATATAAGAGTAACTTGTGAAAACTTGTGAGCTTCTGTTCAAAATGTGTCTTTGTCCATGTGGATTGTTCATGCTACTACTAATACATTTCTGTTTAAATTTTGTGTCTTTTTATGGTTAACTGATAAACTGGACTTTAGTTTAGCCAAAATGCATGAACCTTTATAGCAGCTGCAAAGAGATGGCAATGGCCATTTTGTGTACTGAGGTAGTACTAGTAACCCAGCAAATGTGTGCACTTGCAAATATCAGTGAATAAACATTTGAGATTATGTTGCACAGATCTGTTTTGCACACAATTTTTTATAATTTCATAAATCCATATTTTAAAACGAAATACTGATTAACAAGTTGACAAATAAATGTATCCACGTGGATCCTATGATTGCTTTGTTTACAGTAGTGACTATACGTTGAGGATCATCTTATTTTTCTTATTTTTTCTAAATCTGTCTCTATTTATCTATTAGTAACCAATTTATGTATAAAAACCATCTAAACTTGTGAATGGAAAATACACTTAATTTCTGAGCATGGAGCATTTGGGATCTCTTAGAATCACTTCAAATTTAAGCAATAAATATGCCATGGTATGTAGAAATGTGATTGAAAAATCTGTGTAGTATATACAGCAAACATATCTCAAACGGGCCAGAAATTTATCATAACGTTTGTTCCTTTTAAAGGGTTAATTTCATGTCATTCCCCAAACTCTTACAGTAGGAGCACTGATCACTGAGCAGTTATGTAGGAACATCTGCCTTATGACCTTCTTGAGACAAGAGGCGTAAAAATAATTACAGTTCATTTCCAATTTATTTAGTTATTTTTGTAGATTAAGTTTACTCTGCATTCTGCGTTAACAAAACAATTTTGAGTTATACTGATGTTCTTATGGACTAGTAATGTTTAATGAATATGTCAATGGTCTATATAGTTACCTAAGATATTCAGCTTTATCATAGAACTGAATATCATTGATACAAAATTAAACAAAAGTAAAGAAATTTAAATTAAAAAAAGGCTTAAAAGTGATTGCTAAAAATGTCACTAGAGAACAATGTCATACAGAACATAACTGCCATCAGCTCTGATTAAGGAGCTTAGCCCTTAATCCTTGTATAAATACAGTCATGCCTTACAACTACCAAATGACCGAAAACAAACATAGAAGTTAATATCTCTGTATCTGATATGAAGGCAAAGTATTTAAAAAAAAAAACTGATGAATTAAAATTTGTCTGTTGTACAGATTAAATTCTCAGCACAAAAATCTGTATATCCTGATTATTAGCATAAAATAAGTGAAACGGAATGCTCTATGTTGTGATGAAATAATATTGTAAGTATATAATGACTTATCAACATGTAAATATATGGCAACTGCTTTAGAAATACTATTTATTTTTATTCATAGCAGTTTGCATTCTATAACAAGGCAAAATAAAAAGACAGCAGAGCTTTGTGAAGGATTTAAATAATCCATAAATGTATCCAGATGTTGTTGGGTTGTGCAGAGATTAAGGTAAATTACACTGTCTAGATTTGTAAACATAAGTAAAAAGATGTTCTGGTCTGGTGATTGTTTATTGTTATTTTTTTTTGTGAACTACTTCTTATCTTCAGATTTTTTTTTTCACTGGATTTTCAGCAAACAATTTCAGCAGAGGTATAAGTGATACAACTGAGCAATTTGGATGCACGTGTTCTTAGAGACTACTCGCCTGATAACAATACAGAAAATATAATTAGTCCTAAAGAGAGCACTGACAGTTGTAGCTGCCGCATTCACATTGTGCATGTAGAAGATTCCTCTCTGCTTTCCATGCCTCATCCCACCCGACGAAGGAGATTATTTGAAACTACAATGGTAGAACACACTACTGCATAATTGCATGTAAAAGTAATACATCAGTATCCATATTATTATTTTGTTATATTCTAAATACATGTTGCCCATTTCTAAAGGTAGCTCTTGCAAACAGTATATTTCAAATGTGTGACCAAAGTTGTCCTTTAAGTGCAACCAACAATTCACAAAAGTCCTTCAGAAAATAGCATGCAATAAGATACTGTAAGTCTAAAACTGCAATATTTATTGATTACAAAAGTAAAAACAGATTAGACAGCCAAAGTGTTAATTTTGGGTGGGTTAAACACAGCAACAAAGCTTGTTTCCTGTCATATGGACATTTGATATTTGACATTTTGCTATGCAGAATTTCATTTTGATAATGATTAATAATCAATTACAATTTTGCAAATGCTAAATCTTGTTAAAGTCAACTGTGCTATGTAATGAAATGATTTGTATAATTGCAAGCTTTGCTTATGCATATATACAGCACTTACAGGCTTATGTTATTCATACCACATCAAAACACTGCTACAAACACTATTTATCTGTCAGCAGCAGTCCTTATATGGCAATCATAGCAATGCAAAATGATATCCATTGTATCCTCACAGTCATTTTCTTTTCGATGCTTCAAAAAGTAGTTTTTTCCTTCTTTCCTCAAAAAGGAAATAAACAGTTATAAGTTTTGATCTAGCAGCTGTAGATAACATTTTGTAAAGGTACTATTTGTAATACTGACAACTACAAAGAAGAATGAGGAATAAAAAAATCTGTCCTTTATGAAATATAAATGACTACATAGTTCTTAAAATCAGGTGAATTCACTGAAGACATCAAAAGCTTTTAAGGTCTGACTGAGCAGCAAGGTTAGAGTCAGAACAACCTAAATTATGTATTGCAGAGCACCTAGATGCTTGTAGATTTGTGTAGACTTGCCTGCAGTGAGATATGTTTAAAAATTATATTTTCCTGTAATTTATTTTAAAAAATCTAGATGAGAAAAATATTAAACTCTATATGCTGATGTGCCTGAATTTTATCTTGGGGAGAATAGGTTGTGAAATTCAGTCTGTGTAAACCTTTGTTTTATTAATATAAATTAAAATCATTTTTGAACACTAATGACCCTATAAAATGTTTTGGTTTTTAAGTTATGGTGCATGTAGCACTGTAACTTAAAGGGACAGTTACCTCATTCATATTCAGGGATGTAGGAACCAAAATAGTTCTGGGGGGGATACAGCTTAATACACAGAACACTTAGCAGCTTCTATACGCATACATACGCACAATGAGAAATCTAGGGGGGGGGATTTGTCCCTCTCATTTACCCCAGTTCCTACACCCATGTTCATATTGTTATGTTGCAGGTGGCAGAGCAAGTTATCACATATATAGTTGTCAGTGTTGGGGACGTCTGTGGTGTTAGTCACGCTTTTGCGTTCCTTTACAAAGCGAGGGAAGCCTGTGGGCCTTGCAAAGCGAGGTGAGCCGTCGACTCATTGCACTGCGAGCCTCGCAAAGCAAGGTGAGCAGTTGAGACACGCGGAACATAGGCGGCGAGCAGTATCACATGACTGCGAGCCTCGCAAGTTGAGCAGTTGAGGCATGCGACTGAGAACCAAGCGCGCAACTCTAAAAACACAAAAAACAAAGAAAACTATTTAACAAAAATAATAACACACTCACACACAGCACAGAGGGAGAGCTAGGAAGTCTGGGAGTGAGGTTGCAAACGAATTTGAGCCATATTTAGGGTTTTTCGTCAATCCAAAATCGGCTAAGCGAGGAAAAAATCGCTGACGAAAAACTTAAAAATTCTGAAACTGGATGAAAACGAGGCTGAACAAAGCCAGGCACATGGGGTTTTAGAAAATACACGACAGCAAAGACAGTAACACTTGCACCGACAATGCCAGGCACGCAGGATAAATAAAATAAATAAAACCAACGGCAGGCAGCGTGTAACACACAAACAATCAGCAGACATACAGTACAGAGGAGAAAGACACAGGAAAGGGGGTGGGGGAGAAAGATGGTGAAAAGAGACACATGGCATTCCCAAGCACAAAACTTGCAGGTTAACGAAACCTGCAACGAGTGGCCAGTATAGTAGGTGGGAGGAGAGGCTTGCAATGAGCACCGAAGGTGATTAGTGCAAAGCAGGAAAGTTGCAGTGCACGGGGAGAGAGGCTCGTGATGAGCGCCAAAGGTGCATTGGGGCGCAAAAGCCTCACATTGTGTGGCAAACAGCATTGCCAGGTTTACAATGTAGGTTTCTAATATAAAAAATTTTTTTTTTTTTTTTTTTTTTGGATTTGTTTAAAAATGTGTATAAAAATGTTTGTTTACTTTCTTTAGTCATCCACCCAGCTCCCACCTACATTTTTAAATTAGGGTGTGTGGGATTAATCCTATGGCTGCACCACAACGGGGAGTGTGCTCTGGCCGTATGTGAAGAGAGCTGCCACTCACAGACTTCCCTCCCCACAGCATCATAAACAGAGTAGATTGTCAGAGAGGCAGCATGGACTCTGCCTGCCAACTAACACTGACCAGCAATGATAGGAGGAGGATTGGGAGAATACCCCATCCCCTTAAAATATATATTTTAATAAATGTTTCCCAGCCTCTCTGTGACATCCCATTATGCCCCTTTCCTCCTCCTCCCCCCCCCCCAGTCGTCCAGATTGTACACTTCATTTGGGCGTCTTGGGGGATGAAGAGAGAATTTCGTTGGTAGTTCAGTAGGATCCCTAGTACTGCCCCTCCCCCTTCTTTTTTCTCCTCCTGGTCCTCTACGCTTACCTTTGATTGGCTTTTTTTCCCCTGTGGATCAAAAGAGTACATAATTGGTCATTCACTATGATCCCTGTCACTGCTGAGCGTCTTCTTGGCAAGGCAGAAAATCCCCAAAAGCAAGGAGGAGCAGAAAGTATAGACCCGGGAGAGAAGTTGCAAGGTAAAATTTCCCTGTGTCGGTATCTGAGTGCTTGTGTTAGTGTGTATCAGCACTGTGTGTGAGTGCTTGTGTCAGTGTGTGCTGTGTGTATCAGGACTGTATGTGAGTGCTTTTGTCAATGTGTGCTGTATGTATCAGCACTGTGTGTGAGTGCTTGTGTCAGTGTGTGCTGTGTGTATCAGCACTGTGTGTGAGTGCTTGTGTCAGTGTGTGCTCACCACTCATTATGGGCCGAAAAATAATGTTAAATTCAAATACTCACAAAACCTTCTAACCCCTTATAGCCCTATTAAATTCCCCCTAACATTAAATCCTGTGGCATGTAACAGGGCCCACTAGACTTATGGCTATTAAATTGGCCTCTTACAGCTACACGCAAAGGATCTGAGGGATACAGGTGGAAAATCCCTACGGGCTGTCGAAATCAGAACTCCTTTGCTTCCAAGCCTTTGATCTGTCCAGCCCGTAAATGTTACCATCGCAAATTGCTATTACATTTCTACTAATCCCCTAAGACTCACTGGCGTTCAAACCCGTAAATGGCAAATGGAGCCAAAGATATTACGTCCTCCGAATAGGACCCCGCAAAGGGATTACAGACAAATTCTGAACACTGAAAAAGACAATATAAACACCTCAGTAGACTTTAAAATATTAGGAAAGTATTGAAAAGCATTACAATTACTTGCACAATAATCCCCAAATACAAAATAGGCATTTAAAATTATTATTATTTCATCATATGTTGGAATGGTCATGCATATGCCAATATGAAAAGCCATGCTGCAACATGCATAAAGCAATTAAAGACACACTACCTGATTAATTAGCAACACAAAAACATAAACTGCTGCCATATTAACCCTTTCTCACTCACAGAGGCACTCATGAGGACCCTGAAATATAAATAGAGATGCACCAGTGCCCTAGTTGCCCTTAAAAAGACAGTAAACCACTTTTAAACAATACAAAAGCAGGGAAGTTCATCAGCTTGTCATGAACAACATTCTCATTGCCACATTAGTGTCAAAATAAAACATGTGCCCCTCTCCTCAATGTTCATCATATAAACATCATATACCAGGGGTTCACAAGACTTTCCTTCAGACTCCCCAGACAGGCCAGATAAAACCCTTAACCATGACAACCCAGGTGACCAAATCAGAGGCTCCTGTTAAATAATAATTACCTCACCTGTGTTTACACTCTGTTAAACAGAAAACCTGACCTGTCTGGCTAGCCCTGAGGATTAGCTTGTGAAAACACTACAATACAAATTGCCAAAAAGAATTGATGCAGCATTTATAGAGATAGCACATTTATATAAAACCATGTACAATCATTGAACTATGGGAGATTACATCACTTAGAAAAAACTGAGGCACAAAAGAACAATGTAATATACAGTATTAATCCAAATGAAAATCACAGGTCAAGAAATACATGTGAACAGTAAAGGCCATGTTGAGACCTGCCACTACAGTAAAACAAATATCAAAACATTAACTATAACAATGCAACCAGAGACATCCTGAATAAATAATCTGATACCGTTGTCAGTAACATAATTTGTTTACCCTGCATCAAACAGTGAGTGGGATCTATATATGGAGCAGAGCAATCATCAGCTGGAATGCCAGGTAAGTCTCAGATCCACAGGTGAGCAATTTCAAACCTGAAATCCACCTGCTTATAAACAGGTGCTGTAATAAACAATCTATATAACCCCATCCCCAACAAGTCATCGGCACGTCTGAAACAACATGGATTCCCAACATGACAGAGAGGTGCTAGAGAAAATAAGTTTAATGTGGTTAGCCCTTCTTCATAACTTAGCCCCTCCATTCCCCTTATTACTTTTGTTGCCCTCCTCTGTACCTTTTCCAGCTCTTAAATGTCCTTTTTATGAAGTGGTGCCCAAAATTGTGACTCTTACTACTGATTAGCTAATATATGTAAAGCTTCAATTGCAGACTACAATGCAGATGTCATGTGACATATGTCACATGATGTTCCTTGCATATCCTCAGCATGTGTAGGCTCACATACTCTACATAGATTTATATATACCTATTGCTTTAGACATGCTATTCTCTCCTCTACTTTGACTATTGTGAAGGCTGCATCATACTTGCTCACAAGTCTCTACTTAAGTGCTGATGTGATCCTTACTGTACATATGAGAAAGTGTAACTTTAGGCTTGGAACATAACTGTTAATGAGGTTACCTTAACCTTCGGTTATGCATATGCAACCATAGATAATAGAGATGCTCATTCAGAGAACAGAGTTCCCCTCAAATTGGACGGTTTTTTGTAAGTAAATCTCTCAAATAAGTTAGAACAGACTGATATGGTACTGGTCAGGTCCCCATCTGGTATGGAGAGGCTGCTTTCATAGCAGATTAGCATTGCCAGAGAACTGACCTATTGAGGTTATAACATTAACTGATTGAGCACTTATACCTCTGCAGTTGCATAGGAGTGTCTGTTAGAGACACAAACCCTTACTTCTCCCCATGGGTTTATCTCCTTATTCTGTATTATTGTCTTTGCTTATGTTATAGTTCTCTTGATATCTGTAATAATATGATGTAACTTATATTGCCTCATGTTGGATGATACGCTGTAAAGCCCCCTCAACTGATAATCCATTTCAATGCCATCTGAACTGTCTGCATTCTATTCCTAAGTCATGTTTCCCTGTGTTACTGGAACTCTGTATCCTATCCACCTCCAAAATGATACTGTGCATACCTTTGATAATTTGTCACTGTGTGGCTTTGTTTTTATGTTTGTTAATAATTCTACTAAGATTAAATATTATTTATCAGCTATGTTGTTTGTGCTAGCCTCGCTAAAGTTTATACTATAGCTTTTCCATAAAAACAATTAAATTACCCTGTAAGTTAAAGTGTAAATATTCTGTTCAATATGTGCTTACATTACTGCATAATAATCTCGAATGTAGACGAATAGCATCATTCTAGTTGAGCCCTTAACGTCATTGCAGACGACCCAGCATGTATATTTACAGGACTCATGATTTCACTCCCCTCTGCCTGACACTTTCATCTGTATTGGCAAGTTACAGATTAATGTAGTATATGTATTTCTAAACACACACACACACACACACTGTTACTTTCTCTCCCTCCCCTTTGTTTCTTTCCCCCTGTGTCTCTTCCCGCTCCTCCCTGCCCTGTGTCTCTTCCCCCTCCCTTGTGTCTCCTTCCCCCCACTCCCTCACTTGTTTCTCCTTTCCCCATCTCCCTCCCCTGTGTCTCTTTCCCCTTCCCTGTGTCTCTCCCCAATTTCCCTCCCTTGTCTCTTTCCCCCCTCCTCCCTCCCATGTGTCTCTCACTCTCCTCCCTTTCCAGTGTTTCTTCCCCCCTCCACCCCATCCTCCCTCCCTCCACTGTGTCTCTCTTCCCCCTCCTCTCCCGCCCCTGTGTCTCTCTCCTCCCTCTCCCTCCCCTGTCTCTCTTTGCCCCATCTCTCCTTCCTCTGTCTCTCTTTCCCCCCTCTCCCCCCTTGGCCTCTTCAGGACCCCCTCAGCCACCCCTCTGGCCCCCCTCTGGATCCCCTTAGGCCCCCTCTGGATCCCCTCAGGACCCCTATGGAACCCCTCAGGCCCCCTCTGGATCCCTTCAGGCCCCCTCCTGATCTCCTCAGGCCCCCTCCGTATCCCCTCAGGCCCCCTCTGGATCCCCTCAGGCCCCCTTTCTCCCTCCCGATCCCCATAGGCCCTCTCCCTCCATCCATCCAGATCCCCTCAGGTCCCCTACCTCCCTCCGGATTCCCTCAGCCTTACTCTCACCCTCAGGCCCCTGCAGATATACCGGCATATCCTCTTCTGGTCTTCTGTCTCCCTGCGCCTGCGTGTCCTTCTGCAAAGGCAGGGAAGTTAGAGTGGTGAAGAAGTCGATATACCGGTAAGCCTGCAGGGATCCGGGGGTAAGGCTGAGATGATCCAGAGGGGGCGGGGGAGAAACCTAAGGGGATCTGGAAGGTGGGGGTGGGCAACTGGCAGGAACCAGGTACAGTGGTAGGGGTGATGCGAGCCCTGTGGTGTTCATTGCAGTCCCTGTGGGGGTTATTGATAATGCTGTTTGAACTGTGGGCCTCGCTTACCAACAACCTTGGGCAACCCTGCAATTATGACAACTAATATATATATATATATATATATATATATATATATATATATATATATAAAACTTCATTAATCTGGTTTATGTAGGGACAGTGATAACAGTAGAACATCAGCATACTTTATTTGATATAAACTTGATATAAATAGCACATGTTAATATGTATACGTATCATGGGTTTGGTGTGGGCAGATCCCGAAAGGGTAAGAGGCTGTTGGCCAACAAGGGACACCTAAAGGGTTAAATGTTAGACAGCATCATAAGGATAATGCATAGCATCTACTAGAGTCACATGTGGTCAGGACACCACAGTAACCCTAATCGGATGAGAAATTGTAACATCATATAACACTCTATTTCATAGAAATAACCATTAAATGTGCATACAGCAACCATATGGTCTCCATCTGCTATATTAAACAGATGCTAGAAAACATGGATCAGGTGATACTAATCAATTCCACACACAATCTGGTTTCATACAATAATGAAGATTCCAAAATAGAATATATTAATCTGGAAAACATGAAGAGAATGTTTTAGAACAATCAGAAGCTGTTATTAGAGTACATTGTTTTTGCTCGGGATACTACAATAAACCAATTAACCTGAATGTCATCTACAAGCAGTGATAACCAGATTGATTCTGTCCTGTTCAATCAGCATTAACGGAATATGTTGAGGATGTGTAATACAAAAAGGCTTGCTTCACTGTGAACACAATCTTTTAGCAAAGAGTACTATCACTATCTACATGGAATAGTTGTGCCATGCTGATAACAAATCTCACTTGTATATGGCACCAAGGCCACACAGATTACACTGTTCACATTACCGCTAAACACATGCACATTGATCCTGATGACAAACCAAGGAAATTATCCATTTTATTTGTGGATGACATGAAATACATTAATCCGCTTTCATACTGTGAACGGGATGAAATGCAAAAAAATCGCATGTAAAGCTACTGCTTTGGACAAGTAGATCCAATTTTTTATGACCATGCAACTCTGTGCCGTGACACTATTCATTATAATTAGAAGAGATATGTAGTCATATATTGTATTTCAGATCTATCTGCAGTTGTGAATGACATTGATCGAATGCCTGTTGGGGACAAGAACAATATATCAAACATAACAATAAATATAAGAATAAATAATATAATATATATGTGTATGTGATAAAACAAGAATGTGAATATTATGTGTAGTATAGTAATTGTATGGGGGGGTCAGATGAGGGTATGGGGAGTGTAGATGTGCTGTGGTCTATCACCATGTATAGCCATGTGTACGTATTAATCTATGTGTGTGAATTATGTGATATCAGTAATTATGTGTGTTGTAAATTAAGGGTTAATATACAGTATCTCACAAAAGTTAGTACACCCCTCACATTTTTCTAAATATTTTATTATATCATTTCATGTGACAACACTGAAGAAATGGCACTCTGCTACAATTTAAAGTAGTAAGTGTACAGCCTGTATAACAGTGTAAATGTGCTGATCCCTCAAAATAACTCAACAAACAGCCATTAATGTCTAAACCGTTGGCAACAAAAGTGAGTGCACCCAAGTGGCAATGTCCAAATTGAGCCCAAAGTGTCAATATTTTGTGTGGCCACCATTTTTTTCCAGCACTGCCTTAACCAACATGGAGTTCACCAGAGCTTCACAGGTTGCCACTGGTGTCCTCTTCCACTCCTCCATAATGACATCACAGAGCTGGTGGATGTTAGAGACCCCGCACTTCACCACATTCCACTTTAAGGGATAAATGCTCAATAGGGTTTAAGTCTGTTGACATCACCTTTACCTTCAGCTTCTTTAACAAGGCAGTGGTCATCTTGCAGGCGTGTTTGGAGTCATTATCATGTTTTAATACTGCCCTGCGACCCAGCTGAGGGGACCATGCTCTGCTTCAGTATCTCACAGTACATGTTGGCATTCATGGTTCCTCAATGAACTGTAGCTCCCCAGTGCCAGCAGCACTCATGCAGGCCCAGACCAAGCATATATACACATATGTCTATATGTGTATACATGTTTTCTATAATATATTGTGTTGATTCCCCCTATATGCATTTACCTGCTAATGTCAGATGCTGCCTCCACTCTCTCTGCATCTCTGTTTCGTTCAAACTGAGGACTCCAGTGGCTACCTGTGAAGCTCTGGTAAACTCCATGCCAATAAGGGTTAAGCCAGTGCTGGAAATTAATGGAGGCCACACAAAATATTGACACTTTGGGCAGATTTTGGATATTTTCACTTAGGGGTGTATTCACTTTTGATGCCAACGGTTTAGACATTAATGGCTGTATGTTCACTTACTACTTTACATTGTGGCACAGTGTCATTTTGTGAGATACTGTATATTAGAGATCAAAATAGCAGAAAAACTTACAAAGCTCTCTCTCTCTCTCTCTCTCTCCAAAGCTCACAAACCCACCAACGACTAGACCTGTGTGTTCACTTGCTTAGCTACAGCACAGTCAATTATTTACATTTTTTGCGCCCTTTAAATCCCCTTTCTGTGGCATTAATGGCGGTTCCCTGCTTTCTATTAACTGTGAAGTCTGCGTCGCTCTCCGTGATTATGGGTTTGGATAATAAACGCGGCCCGCTTCTATTCTTGCCACCTAACAGCTTGCATGCACGGATTTACGGGCTTGCGGCTCAGGCCCGTTGGTTGCGGCATGGTTGAATGTAATAGCTCTGTAACTTAGCAGAATTTCAAGCCCGCAGGCTTTGCGGGTGTGTACCAGTGCAGCTATGGCCTTTGAATCAAATATGCACTTGTATGCACTTTAACTCAACACATAAAAAATAGCAAGGGCATGTTACTCTCTATAAACTAAGATCCGCACCCTCGCCATTGACACCAATTCTCCAAAACAAAGCATTCCCACCAGGACTACTCTTGCAACACACAACATAGAGCAGGCTGTTCTGGAAAGCTACACATATTTATATAAGGAAGTGATAATAGTATCATTTCTAGACTTGCAGCAAAGAAATCAGCCAAGCACAAATGCAAATCCTTAGATTTGCTAAAGATCAGAGGATTAGAAAAGCTGTTATACAACCACTGACAGATTTTGAAAAACAATGTAACAATTATGAAAAAACAAAACCACTTAATCTCTAAATAATTCACTTTATTACATGACAAGAGACAAAAGCACAAACTCCCCTACATGATAAAGTGGGATATTGTATATATTGTATGTGAAATAGATGAAAAAGATTGGCAGCAGATTTTAGAAATACATAACAAGCTGTTCATTTGTATGAACTATGAAGAGCAGCATGATAAAACCTTATTCAGGTGGTACATCTCACCAGGAAATTATACAGAATAGGTAAAATGCCAAACCAAATATGCAAGAGAGAGTTTAGACAAATAGGTGCATACTAATACAATTAATGGATGTTGCCCAAGGTGCAAAGATTATGGAATCAAAAAGAAGAATTTAAATGCAGGATGTCTCCATATAGATATACCATTGTTGTTGTTGCTCAGTCCCACAGTTGTATCCAACTCTCTATGACCTTATAGACCATAGCACACCAGGCACATCTTGTTTATGGGTGTGTTAATCAATAATGTTTTCAGGGCAAAGATACTGGAGTGGGTTGCCAGTTGCTTCCTAAGTAGATCTAGATTTGTCTGACCTCTCGACAATAACCTGCCCATCTTGGGTGCCTTTACATGTTATAGCTCAAAACTTCTTTGACATACACAAGACCCTTCACTACGACAAGGTTGAGGTCCAGAAGGAGTGATATACCATTAGTTGCAAACATATTTTTATTTTCAAAACCGTTGCAAACATTAATTTCTTGTTTACTGTTTTCTTTAATTGAAACCCTAATCTTGTTATAGATATATTAATAACCAAAAAGGTAAAATAAAAAGGTCTAGCCAGTTAATAATTGGTAAATGTTTTATTGCGAAAGTTTACGTGACTTAACTGACAACACCCAGTTGTTCATAATGTTTTATTTTTGTATGCCTTCTAATAAAAACTATTATAATAATACAAAATAAAAATAAAAACATTAATAAAAAATGATAACATTCTAATATCTCAAATAACAATGGCTGCAAGTCAAGGTTTGGCCAAAGTCTGAAAATAATAAAGTTTTACAAAACATTAATGACATGGAAAAACTGATGGCATTGTTAATGGATAATTTATAGTGATGTCCTGAACAGTTCGCCGTAAAACTATTTGCGGCGATTTTCTCATGTTTGAGTCCGCCATGAATGGCGAACACATGCGCTTTTCGGATCGCCCCCTATACTTTATCATTGAGGAAACTTTGAACATCATTTATTTTATTTTATAATTTTTTGTGTGTAATCTATGCCTGCCTGCCAACGTGTGTGTGTGACAGGCTAACACCTCACAGCTTATATTGTGCTTATTTTCACTACTCATACCTGGTGGTGTAACATACATTGAAAACAACCATTTTTTTCCTGTAATCTAATTTCAGTTGCCTGCCTGTGTCAGGCTCACAGCTTATATTGTGCTCAGTGACATAAAACAACACTTTTTTTGACTGTAATAGATTGAATAGCAATTGCCTGCTTACAGGTGTGTGTGTGAAGCCTATTGCATCTACTCTGATAACTTTTGCCAGTGCACAGTGATAAGTCATATCTGGTGCAACCGTAGTGTACAGTGACATAAAACAACACTTTTTTGACTGTAATCGATTGAATATCAGTTGCCTTCCTACAGGCATGTGTGTGAGGCCTACAGCGCCTACTCTGCCAACTTTTGCCAGTGCACAGTGACACTCATATCTGGTGGCACCTTAGATTGCACGCGCAGTGCCCCAAATTTGAAGTAGGAGGTCCGACCAAGCATCTTTTTCCATCTCCCTGTTCCAAAAATCAATGCCATATACACGTGCCCTAATAGTGGACGATAGGAATAGTACTACTTAACAGTACACACCTTATAATAACGCAGACAGAGGCAACGCAGAGAGAGGAGTCTGAAGAAGAGGAGTCAGAGGAGGAAGGTGGCTTTGAGGAGGTGGAAGACCAAACACAGCAGGCGTCCCAGGGGGCTTGTTGTCACCTTTCGGGGACCCTTGGTGGCTGGGTGGAGGAAGAGACCTTCAATGACATCAGTGAGGACAAGGAATGGGACATGGCTAGCTTGGTATCCAACCTTGTGCAAATGGGGAGTTTGTGGTTGTGCAAAGGGACTGTTTGCGGTTGTTTGCGGTGCATTAAACGGGGAGATTGGTCTGTTACTGTGAAGCGGGTGTAACCCTTACACTACCTGATCGATACAACATCATACCTGATGTTTTAAAGCATGTTATTCCAAACAATTTAGGAATGTTAGGTGATTTATGCCCTTTATGGCTTAAAACCAGACTCTGCATCAACTATGTAATTTTCCGTGGGAGTTTTGCCATGGATCCCCCTCCGGCATGCTACAGTCCAGGTGTTAGTCCCCTTGAAACAACTTTCCCATCACTATTGTGGCCAGAAAGAGTCCCTGTGGGTTTTGAAATTCGCCTGCCCATTCGCGAACATTTGATTGAAGTTCGTGTCCGATGTTCGCGAACCGAAAATTTGATGTTCGCGACATCACTAATAATTTAGGCTAATTATCAAAGAGATGGGATTAATGGGAAAATGTTTTGGGTCTGAGTTCTCATGTAAGGTAGCTTAAGAGAAAAATCTATAGATATTTAAATATCTATATAATAAAAATGATTGGGCAATCATAACATATTATAATACAATTCTAGTTTGATGTGCTATATTGTTGGATACAGTGAGACCTTTTTTTACAATTTATTAAAAAAAAAGTGATATTTTGGGGTTTTCTTGATGATAAGACACAGAGAACTATGCTTCCAGAGTAATTTGATAATTATTTTGATTTAATTGCTCTAGTTGCACTATTTATATATTACATGTGACATATAATATCAAATATAAGTAATGACTGATAATAAACATAAAGGTGGAGAATGTTTCTTTTTGATAATATTTATTTGATAATATCCAGGAGGGTGTAGGAGGGGTCGAGGAGAGAGGAGAGGAGGAGGAAGAGGAGGAGAGAGGGGAACACCGTAGTTGAGAGAAAGGAGAGGAAGAGAGAGTAGAGAGGGGAACACAGGAGAAGGAGATTCAGACACATCTGCATGTGTCCGAATCACATGCAGATGGCACAGCATTACATATATTCATATGAGCCATGATTCATAATGCTCATGATGCAGGCCGTGGTTCATCCGTGTAACACAAGCACAATAGTCAATAACAGGTGACCATGATATAAAAGATATGGAAACACATAGCTGTCAATTGTGTAGAGAAACCAACTCAAATACTTTTGTTCTTTCATTTCAATATCCAGGAGTACAAGGCCAACCACAGAGGAACAGGTGATGGCTCCATTGGAAGTGGAACAAACTCCCTCCCTGGAAGTGGTGGTTGCAGAAGTGCAGAACATTCGAGAGGGCCTGGGACCATCAACAGCAGCTGTCCCTTCAGAATGCAGACGCTCACCCATATCTCAGGAGTTGGATTCTCTGACGGGCACAAGCGCATCATCTAGCCATGCACAGCTGTTTCAGCACATTTAAACTTGAACTTGCAACCAAAGTGTTTTGTGGGGCTGATCATGCTAAAAGGCCACTTCCAAGACATTTCAATTTGTTACTTTGTCTATGTTTAAAAAAAATTGCTCACTTTTTGTTGTTACTGTTGTAATTCTTTAAAATGGCACATGGAGTTTCCTATGTGAAATAGTGGTTCTCTAAAAAGAGACCAAGTGACATAAAATCTCATCCTCAAAATAAAACCACTGTTCTCTATATTTGTTGTTTTTCTTCTTGTGAATTTGTCCTTGAGATGAAAGCATTGTTGGAAAATGGCACATAGAGTTTCCTATGTGAAATAGTGGTCTTCTTAAAAGAGTCCCAGAGACATATAAGTTCATCCTGGAAGTAAAACCACTGTTTTCTATGTTTTTTGCCATTTTTTAGAGTTTTTTAGTGAAATAGTGGCCCTCTAAAAAAGTCAGAGTGAACAAAAATGTTGTCTTCGAAATTAAACCACTGTTCTCTATATTTGCTGTTTTTTTCTTGTGAATTTCTCCTTGAGATCAAAGTATTTTACTGTTTTTTTTTTTGGACATGTCTTGTTTTGTTATTCTTTTTTTTATTTAATTTGTAGAACCTCATAGTAGACAATGTTTTTTGTAAAAATTCAGCCATCATCTAATAAATCACACTGACTTTTGACTTTTTTTTCAATGTAAACTTTAATAGCCTCTTGATTCTTGCATCTTGAAAATGCAACATGTTGGCCATGGGCAAATACTGGTTCTTCTAAAAAGATACCCACAGATTTGAATGTTTACCCTTATGACTTATTAATGGTCATGGCAAAGGCCTTGATGATGAGAAATTATCTCTTTTGAAGTACAAAAGGGAGGCTACTTTCACTTGGGGCCAAATCTATTCTTGGTATAAAAACTCTCTCTCCTTTATGGGTACCATTTAGAATTTCAGCATGTATGAAATGATCCTTTAAGTCTTGAACAATTAATCTGATCCCATTCTATAGTCCTTTTTTTGGGTTTATATTTCGCAGTAACATCACAATTGCACCTTTCTTTAGCTGCAAAATATGCTGTGGAATTCCAGAGGGAGTTAATGAATTAATAAATTCAGTTGAAAAGTTTGTCTGACTTTTTTTGTCATTACCAAGTACAGAATCAGAACTGTGATGATTTTTTTGTGGTGCATTTATTATTTTTAATATTTCATTATTGAGAAACAATGCATCCTTATTTTTGCATGTTAGTATTACTTTGCTTGCAAGCTCTGCATAATCCTCATTATTTATTTATTTTGGAATATAGCGGATAAGAGATCCTGTTTGCATATCATATGAGCAGTTAAAGGGACAGTACACTGCCTCTGCCCAACTACCCTGGCCCTTAAAACATTAGCCCACACTTGCACCTAAAATTAACCACCATGCTGCAAGGGTGTTGCAATCGGGACACCCTTGCACCTAAAGTTAACCCCTATGGTGAAGGAAGTCCACACAGACTACATGAGATTTGTGATTACATAATAGGACTCTTACAGCCTTATTAAATTGCGATTCTACAAATTTAAAAAGGCTCTATTTAAGCACATAGCATTTATTTTTAAAGAAATTTTTAGTTAGTGAACACCTTATTTTTGGATAGAAGTTCACAAACTAAAAACTTATGCTTTGTGCTTAAATAGAGCCCTTTTAAATTTGCTGAATCGCAATTTAATAAGGCTGTTAATGTTCAGCAATTTTCTGTTACTTGATAGATGAATAAAACGTAAGTACCCAATAGAATGACATATATATAAAGATATATATACAGTACATATATAAATTTAAGTTTATGAGGAAGGACAAAACTTCACAACAGATGTTCGTTTTTAATTTTTGCCTTTTATTTTCATCCTAACACATAATCTCATGTTTTTGATGCAGTCAATGAATATTCCCATATAATATAATAATAGCCATACTGTTACATTATCCCTTTATTTAGCAGGAATTTACAAAATGTGGCTACAGAGCAATGTTTAAACACACATTTATTATGGAAATCAAATACATACATTTCAAGTATATTACAGGGTCAAATCACATTGTTAAGACCATCACCTACTTTTGATGTCAGCAGCGTGTAGCCAATTAAATATGGCACATTTCGTGAGCTGGCTTGGTGAGCATTCTGCAAACATATCAACCATTGCTGTCATAAGTAAAACATGCCAGAAACCGCTTCAATTTGCACTACTGTAACAAAATTGGACCTCTTCTAATTGGCAAAGGTTTGCCTTCTCTGATGAGTCACATTTTCTGCTCTATCGACTGTAAGAACATTGACGTGTCAGGAGCAAAACCTCCAAGAGCAAACATTCTGCAACAATTGTTGGAAGAACACAAGCTGGTGGTGGCATGGTTATGGTCCAGGGATTGTTGTCTTGGCATTGTCTGGGTTTACTCATACCTCTGGAATGCGCTCTCAATTGACTGAGTTATCTATCCATCCTTGCAGATCAAGTACACCCATACATGTTGGCTGTCTTCCCTAAAGTGGATGGGATCTTCCAGCAGGACAATGCAACATGTTATACAGCCAGAATTATTTGGGAGCGGTTGGAGGAGCACAATGAAGACTTCCAAGTACTTCAATGGCCTCAAAATTTCTTGGAATTGAACCTCATCAAGTACTTGTGGGACCACCTCGATCACCACACACTCTTCAACAGCTGTCAGATGCACTGCAGCTTGCATGGCGTCAGAAACACTAGCAACCTTACAGTTTCTTATTGACTCACCACCATGCCGTCTAGTTGCTGTCTGTGGTGCACATGGTGGTTATTCAAGTTTTTAGCAGGTGGTCATAAATATGTAGTTGACATTTTCTTCATCATATGTATTAATACATCTATGATGGGGTGTCTAGTGAATATTATCAAACCTTTGTAGTTGTATTGGCCATATTAGGAGGTTTTAAAAGAACTTTTTTGAATTGCAAACATTGACTCTATTTATCTGCTTTTCAAGCTGAAACGTGCTTTCAATGTTGAAACGTAGCAGAGAGTGGGAAGTCTTTATAGGACAGCAATGGAAACTAGTGGTAAACTAAAGCTTAACACCTTTTGACCATTATCAATACTAGAACTTTAAAATAAAGCAAATATAGGGATACCATATTCATTTAAAAATAGTTCTGACTAGCCCACAGGTAGGAGAGTAAAATTCAGGTCTTGTGAAGCAGGGAGCCCATAATTAATGCGTGAATCTAGCCTTCAGGACAGTCGTGTCATTGAGGGAATTATTTTCAGTTGGCTGATTCTTGACATCTGTCAGTCTCAATGTTTGTATTTGTTTTTGAGCTTAGTATAGAGCTTTTTAGAACTTGTTTTATAACAATTATATATATATATATATATATATATATATATATATATATACTGCCTTCTTCTGCACAGAGAACCACAGAACTCACTCCCATACACTGTTCTGTAACTTATTTTATTATTTTTGCTGTTTTTGTTTAAATTGAATTAAAATATTAATTGTTGATAAGTAGGATACATTAATTTGTCCTCCAATGGCATCAGCAATATCTTGCTACATTTTGTTTTACAATTTCTGATCTATGTTGTAAAAATGAATTGTAAGACTGCAAGCATCAATGTTTAGTTTTGGCATACTGAGGAGATGTAGATTTATACATGATTTTACCTCTCTTTTTTAAACATTTGACTAAAATAATTTGTTATTTTGACCAATTATTGGACATGCAATTGGAGGACAACTGCATTTATCCTGCTTTATTTTGTGTCAATATTTAAATTCATAATAAACAAACAATAGCAACAATGATAAAACAACTTACAGAATGAATAGTTACATTTATTTTTTTATTTATACTTTTACATAAATTGATGCTCACAAAAGTCATGTTTACATGAATTCATAGCATATCATTAAAAAGTAAACTGGCCCTAGGTTCAGGTAAATTCTTGGGACCCTGAGAGGTTTAAACAATGGGTTACACTGATGATAAGCTCAAGCATATGTCAGGTGTTTAAAACATACTCACAGAAGGTTGGAGCAGAGTTACATGGTGCAGGAACAAAGCTCTGGCTCTTCGTGGCTGTATACGCATACATAGCTGTAAGCTGTATCCATCCAGGTGTGGGGTGGTGGATAGAGATTAAGAGAGTTATCCTAGATCTAAAGATGGGCAGATCTTAGGCCCTGGATGGATTTTCCAAACCTATTCAATGCAATCCTACATGGCCATCCACTTAGCCCAAGCAGAAATGGTCTTCTTTCCCAAAGAAGGCTATAATGCTCTTGAGGTCAAAAACTGTATGCCTTCTGAATGGAGACGCTAAAATAAGTGCTAAACTTATGGCCAACAGGATATCTCAGATTCAACCTAAGCTTATACATAAAAAACTGATGGGATTTATACTATTATATGCAAAGGATAATATTAGATGAACTTTAAATATTATACAAATAGCCCCCTCACAAAAAAAGACAATCCTTTATGCTTATTAGCCCTAGATATTGAAAAGGCATTTGATTTGGTTGAATGGTCTCATCTATACTCAGTTTTCTCCAGATTCGGATTCAAAGGCCAACCTTCAAACCTAATTAAGACCTACTACCACTCCCCCAAAGCCTCCTTAAAATTACCAGGTAAAGAGAAAGTATTCACTATTATACAGAGGGGACCTTGCCTAATCAATCTGATCTAACTATTTTATTCACGGGGTCAACATAGTACTACACCAATTCAAATGTAGGTTGTTTGCAGATGATCTCCTATTCAACTTAACCAAACCTACCCCATATATTCCGATCCTAATGAAAAATGTACAGGACTTTGGTAAATTATCTGGCCTAAAAGTGAATGTAGAAAAAAATAGAGGCCCTTGACTTATATATGTATACCCTAGAAAAGAAAATCACTAAACAGTTTTTCCTGGACGAAATACCACATCAGATATTTAAGAGTTAATATATATTTACCTTTATAAGGCACTAAATTCTGACATACAGAAATGGTCAAATAACCTGGCTAGGTCAAATTAACTAGATGAATATTCACCCCATACATTATATTTGTTTAGGATACTCCCCTTCACGATAAACTATAAAGACTTAGATAATTTCCAATCAACATTATTTACATTATTATGGAATAATAAATCCCCTAGAGTAGCCAGGGTGATCTTTCCTGCCCTAACCTAAAACTATACTATAAAGCAGCACAATTAGCCTTTATTCCAATTGTCCACTCCAGTATACTCCAGACAATCTGCCGATTTATTGAAAATTATCTCATGCATCACTACTTGTGGGATAACATTTTTTGGCTCCCTCAACGCCTATCGGTAGTAAAACAATAACTCAAACTCTGTTACCAAACACTCTCATCTTATTTCCATATTTTCTAATCTAACACCAATCTTTCCCCAGCCCTCATTCCGCGTGGAACACAAACTAATTTACCTGGTGGAAAACTAGAAATCTTGATAGATTTGGCTCCTGGACCACATATTATAATTGTCAAACTATGAGTCACGCTTTGCAAGCTCGCGTAGCGAGGGACGCAGTTTTGCGAAGGGCCGCATTTGCGGAAGGCAGAGGCTCTAACATTGGCTGCAATGAGCCGAAGGCTCATTGCAGGCTGCAAATGCGGACCCTCGCAAAGCGAGGGGCCGCATTTGCGGAGGTTGAGGCTCTACGGTGCCTCACACGCTGTTACAAACACCCACACAAGCAGCACTTTACCAACAATACGAACCGCGGGAAATTTACGGACTTAGCACACAAAAATACGAGACGCAGGACTTAGAAAAAAACACATTACGACCTCGCAAAAATGCAACCTTAACGGCTGAACCGGGCGCACCGGAAAACAGTCAAAACACAATAAATACACACAAAAAATATATAAAAAGCATCCCCACAGTGAGAGGCGGCACCCAGGACCTCTGCAAGTGAAGTTCTTCGTTTTAAGTCCAAATTCACTAGTTCAGACACACGAAGATCCCCTAAGCGAGAGAAAAAATGGCTGCCGAAAAAAACGAAAAACACCACCAAGCACATACGGCTTTTCTAAAAAGCCGTACGAGGTAAAGATACATTTTTACTAAGGACGGAAAATCAAACACATCAGCGTAACACATACACATTCGCACCATTTCTCAATGCAGAAGTACACAGCTACACTAACGGCTTTACCTCGCACACGCGCCACATTTACATTACACTCTGCACACATTGCTGACACACCTCAGCTCCAGAAACTTTCAAAACTACAGTGGATGCTGCAGGAACATAGAAACAGATTGTCAGCTCTTCAGCACAATGCTTCCTGCATATATTACTTAGGAATAGGTAAAGTATATTAATTTATTCATTATTTCATTGCCATACAACAATAATTATACACAAAAAAAGCCCCTCTAATAAAAAATAAAAATAAAACAGCTACGCAATGAGCGCCGAAGGTCTTCACGCAAAAATATGGATAAAACAACATTACCTGCCTTAACATTTCATGCCCGTCATTTTTTGATGGGCAAGTCGCTAGTAAAATATAACATTCTATCCTATAACCTGCTATGAGAAAATTTTAACCTTCCCATTCAAGAACATTTCAGCTACTGCCAAATCAAACATTTTATCACCATAACCCCCAAAAAAACTAGGAAACCCAGATTTTAATTGGCTTCCCCAAATATGCGAAAATAATCACCTAACAAAAAGAACTCTAGGCATGCTATACAACATCTTTAACTCAGTCCTTTCAGGCCACACATTTTAATACATACAAATGGTTAAAATACCTAAACAAAACTTGGGACCAAAACATTCGACAAGAATCATGGTCCAACCTCTTGAGAGGCTAGTTATATAATAGTATTTTTTTTTAAACCTCCCTTAAAGTTCTACAAAGAACATATATTACTAATAAGTTACATAAATGGAGAAACTCTATCAATCCTTGTTGCTTTAAGGCATGTCCAGACATTGTCTCATTTATTTACATATGGTGGACTTTTCCTAAAGCCCATAAAATTTGGAAGGAAATAATAAATCTAGCCTCAAATTTAAGGCTCTCAGCTGACCATTGATGCTGAAAACTGTCTTCTAGGTATCATAGACCAACCTATCAACTCCTCAAAATATTTTACTCCAATTTATATTTTTTGCCACCAAAAGCCACAAAGCTAAACAGTGGGGCTAAGACATAGCCTCCAAGCTATTAAAAATAAATGATGTCTTAATCAATGAAAGAATCACTCATCTTCTTGCCGATACCCTTCCTAAATTCCTAAATATCTGGGAACCACGGCTAAACTCTACACATAGTATTATACTATGACAGAAATTAGCACCTTCTAGGGTGCACCTATTAGATTAGAAGGGGATAGTAGCTTGGAGCTCTGGCATCGACTATGGAGGACAAATCAAGATGTAACCTTTTATCTAATTATTTTAAGTCCTTTAAAGTCTTTATCCAAATAACTGACAAGGCAGAAATCGAAGAGAAATTTTTTCCCATATTCCCCCCTCATTTATTTTATTGTTTTTTATTACTTTTGCTTCTTCCCTTCTTATTACTCTTCTTCATTTTTTTATTTTTTATTTTTCTCTTTCTTTTAAGATTTGAGGTTTTTAAAATATCAAATAATATGATATCACTATTTATTCTATCTTTTTCTGACTTCCATAATTCAATGTTTTGTAATTTCCCTCTAAAATCTTATTATTATACTTGATCATTGTGTCTGGCCATTCTGAAAATTACTAAACTATTAAAATCATACATTTAATATTGTAATATATGGAGAAAAGAGCCCATACATTTTCCTCTGTTATTTCCTTACTATTTAAGGATTGAGACAGGAACAGGCAATAACATTACCATAAGAAAAGACTCAATGGGGTTAGAAGGAGTAGAGAAGATTGAGAAGAAAAAGAGAAAAACAAATGGGAAAGATAATAAGCCCATTAATATAGTCTTTTGTTTTAAATGATTTATTACAATACTAGCGACTTGCCTGTCAAAATTGACGGAGCAATACAATTGTAAGGCAGGTAATGCTGTTTGTCACAGACAGTAAGTGATTTGGACGTCTGAGATCCTTCACTGCTCATTGCAAGCCTCGCGCTGAGTGCCTTTGGCGCTCATTGCGAGCCTCTCGGTTGGTGTATTTTTTGTTATCAGAGGGGCTTTTTGCTTTCATTGTAAGGTCCAGGCTGATGTCCTTTTTGAGCTTATTGCTAGTCTCTCCCCTGGTGTAGTTTGTGTCCTATGAGTACCGTTGGCTCTCATTGTGAGGTGCGTGGTGAAGGGCTTTGTGGTTTATTGCCAAACTGTGTTTTTTTTTTTGTGTATATGTATTTTTTCTTGATAATTAATTAATTAATGAAATGATAAATTAATATACTTTACCTATTTGTAATTAATATATGCAGCATGCAATGTGCTGAAGAGCTGACAATCTGTTTTGATGTTCCTGCAGCTTACAAAGTAGATTTGCACTGTTGTTGAGCTGAGGTGTAAGTGTCAGCAATGTGTGCAGTGTGTAGTGTAAATAAGCTGCATGCGCGATGGGAAGCCATTAGTGTAGCTGGGTACTTTCTCATTTTGTAAGATAGTGTTGTAAAATGGCAACGATTGTGTATGTGGTACGCAGGTGTGGATGATTTAGCGTCCTTGCTAATATTGTATGTTGTACCTCTTACGGGTTTTTGTAAAAGTCACATGTGCTTGGCGGTGTTTTGCAGCTTTAGGGGTTGTGAATCCTCCTTTTTCTCGGCTGCCATTTTTTCTCTCGCTTAGAGGATTTTCGAGTGTCTAAACTCTGTAAATTGGACTTACATTGAAGTGTAACCTCACTTCCAGACGTCCTGGGTGTCCCTTCTTGCTGTGGGTAAGGTTTTTATTTTATTTTTGTGTGTATTTAGTGTTTTTTTAATGTTTTCGGCTGTGCGCGGATCGGCCGCTAAGGTCGTATTTTTGCGAGTTCGTCAATTTTTTTTCTAAGTCTCGCGGTTCGTATTTTTTTTGTGTAAGTCCGAAAAAAAAAAATTCTAAGTCCCGCGGCTCGTATCTTTTTGTATAAGTCCTTATTTAGTCATTGCATGTTAGAGGTTTTTTTTCAAAGTCCCGCTTCTGTGGGTGTTTATAACCGCTTGTGAGGCACCGTAGAGCCTCCACCTCCACAAATGCGGCCCCTCGCTTCGCGAGCATCCGCATTTGTGGCCCAAACTGCGTCTCTCGTGAGGGACGCAGTTCTTGCGAGCTCGCTTCATGACGACATTTCGTAGTTTGACAACTATTATACGTGATTGGACGTTTTTGGGTTATTTGATTGTAGTTTATGGTCCCTATACCACTGTAAAGTGACACGGAAGTGGTCAGTATATCCAAAGTTTACCGCTCAGACTTTTAAGCAGAATAATAAGCAGCCCCCCCCCCCCCCACATACATCATATGTACTTACAGTACAGGAGAGAAGGGTTCAGGCAGCCGTTGGATCTGTTACATCACAGGATGGCATGCGCTCAATATAAAAACAAGTGGAGGTTTCCTGAATGCATGTAAAGTGGAGGTTTCCTGCGTAGAACGGCCGGCGCCGCTAGAGGGGAGACGTTCTCTGGCTTGTAGGCTGCCGCGCATGCGCTGAAGAGGCGGCTTTCTTGTGTCAAAAAAAAAAAAGCGAGAATAAAAGGTGAAGGCTGGCGGCCGCCGGCGGCTACACGGGCCACATGACGAGGTCTGCCGGGCCGGATTCGGCCCGCGGGCCTTGTGTTTGACACCCGTGATCTAGAGATTCCAATAAACATACATTTGAGTAAGGAAATGTGTACCCCAAAACCCTGCAATTTATTGAAGTTCATTGTATTAATATTATATTCCCTCTAAAGATCAAATTTTTTAATGGAGAATTAAATTGACTACTTTGTTATGGCGACAAATATTAGTTTTAATATGTATGTTTGGGAGCAAATTTTAAGTTTTTCTATTGTTGTCTATAATGAATAATATTTTGAATAATGTAGTAAACTAGTGATGTCCCGAACAGTTCGCCGGAGAACTATTCGCATGTTTGCGTTCGCTGCGGACGGTGATCACACGTGCGCTTTTCGGTTTGCCTCCTATACTTTATCATTGAGGAAACTTTGAACATCATTTATTTTTTTTTATAATTGTTTTTGTGTAATCTATGCCTGCCATCCAGCGTGTGTGTGTGACAGGCTAACACCTAACAGCTTTTATTGTGCTTATTTTCACTACTCATACCTGGTGGTGTAACATACATTGAAAACAACCATTTTTTTCCTGTAATCTAATTTCAGTTGCCTGCCTGTGTCAGGCTCACAGCTTATATTGTGCTCAGTGACATAAAACAACACTTTTTTTACTGTAATAGATTGAATAGCAATTGCCTGCCTACAGGCGTGTGTGTGAAGCCTATTGCATCTACTCTGGGATCAACACATGAGTACAAGCAGCACACAAAGTCAAAGCCGCCATCCTCCTCCTGGTCCAGCATCTTCAGCCACGTCAACCACTTCTGCCCTGCTTGCCCCCTCTCAACCATCCGCCACTCCGTGTCTCGCCCTGAGCAGTCCTTGCTCATCTGCCCACAGTCAGGTGTCTGTCAAGGACATGTTTGAGCGTAAGAAGCCAATGTCACAAAGTCACCCCCTTACCCGGCAACTGACAGCTGGCTTGTCTGAACTCTTAGCCTGCCAGCTTTTACCATACAAGCTGGTGGAGTCTGAGGCGTTCAAAAAAATTGTAGCTATTGGGACACCGCAGTGGAAGGCACCCGGCCGAAATTTCTTTGCACAAAAGGCAATCCCCAACCTGTACTCGATTGTGCAAAAGGAAGTAATGGCATCTCTGGCACACAGTGTTGGGGCAAGGGTCCATCTGACCACTGATACCTGGTCTGCAAAGCATGGTCAGGGCAGGTATCACCTACACTGCACAATGGGTAAACCTGGTGATGGCTGCCAAGCATGGAATACGTGGCTCAAATTTGAAGTGGGAGGACCGACCAAGCATCTTTTTATAGTACTACTTAACAGTACACACCTTATAATAACGCAGACAGAGGCAATGCGTATAATCTTCCATGCTGTGCAGTGGAAGCCCCCAGACTCTGACCTGTGTATAATCGTCCATGCTGTGCAGTGGAAGCCCCCAGACTCTGACCAGTGTATAATCTTCCATGCTGTGCAGTGGAAGCCCCCAGACTCTGACCTGTGTATAATCTTCCATGCTGGGCAGTGGAAGCCCCCAGACTCTGACCTGTGTATAATCTTCCATGCTGGGCAGTGGAAGCCCCCAGACTCTGACTTGTGTATAATCTTCCATGCTCTGCAGTGGAAGCCTTCAGACTCTGACCTGTGTATAATCTTCCATACTGGGCAGTGGAAGCCCCCAGACTCTGACCTGTGTATAATCTTCCATGCTGGGCAGTGGAAGCCCCCAGACTCTGGGAGTCTGAAGAAGAGGAGTCAGAGGAGGAAGGTGGCCTTGAGGAGGTGGAAGACCAAACACAGCAGGCGTCCCAGGGGGCTTGTTGTCACCTTTTGGGGACCCTTGGTGGCTGGGTGGAGGAAGAGACCTTCAATGACATCAGTGAGGACAAGGAACGGGACATGGCTAGCTTGGTATCCAATCTTGTGCAAATGGGGAGTTTGCGGTTGTGCAAAGGGACTGTTTGCGGTTGTTTGCGGTACATTAAACGGGGAGATTAGTCTGTTACTGTGAAGCGGGTGTAACCCTTACACTACCTGATCGATACAACATCATACCTGATGTTTTAAAGCATGTTATTCCAAACAATTTAGGAATGTTAGGTGATTTATGCCCTTTATGGCTTAAAACCAGACTCTGCATTAACTATGTCATTTTCCGTGAGAGTTTTGCCATGGATCCCCCTCCGGCATGCCACAGTCCAGGTGTTAGTCCCCTTGAAACAACTTTCCAATCACTATTGTGGCCAGAAAGAGTCCCTGTGGGTTTTGAAATTCGCCTGCCCATTGGGTTCGCCGATGTTCGCCCGTTTGCGAACATTTGGTAAAGTTCGCGTTCGCTGTTCGCGAACCCAAAATTTGATGTTTGCGACATCACTATAGTAAACGTTATATAATAGACTTATGTTAGTTTTATAATAAGCGTTCTAGAGTCATACCTTTTTTTGTTTGTTTGTTTGTACCAACCTAAGGCATTTAATTGGTTTATCACTTATATACTAGTAGCATGTGTGGAATCTGCTCTAAAAAACACTACTTAAGCCAGCGTAAGGACCCTGCATTAATCTTTATTGACAATGGAATTAAAAATGGGATACTTACCATCCTCTACAATGACTTGAAATTGCTGCAATTGCCTTAGCATCTGCAATTGCCACGCTGCACTTAGTTTAACACTGTGATACTTATTTTCTAATTTCAACCCCGTGAACCATGCCTTGCTATCTAAAAATATCCTTTAAAATTCTTAATTCTTACTAGACATTGTAGCTCTTATTTTTTTAGTTTAATCAACAGTTTGTAATTAAAGCACACAAATTAATAATGTAGAATAGTTGCTAAACAATAGTACACCAGCAATGTTGGACTATCATGGAGCTTAGAAGAAAGCTGTGCTGATGTCACTGAACCTGCCTCATGACATCTCTATATCCACTCCCCAATGCACACACAGAGGTAACATCTCTACTGTAACATGCTTGTAGCTGCCCCATAGGCCCTGCCAGGTGTCAGTGCAGGACATCATAGCCCTGCCACCTTTACTGAGAAGGCTCAGTCTGAAGCATAAGCAGATACTGGTCAGACTTTCTTTTTAGTCCAGTGCACAAGAAGAGCTGGCCAAGCATAACATAGGTTGGAGAAAACACACAAAAGAAAAACTAAGAAAAAATGTAAATTTTTATTTATTTTAACTGCATACTGTTTTTAATATTCTATGTAAAGGAAAAAAACATGCATTATAGTGTCCCTCAAACATTTCATACAAGCATCAAGGAAGTATCCAGATGGCCCAAACAAAGTGCCAATAGTTGCAGACAAGTCTTACCCTCTTCACTTGGCTGGAAAGCACTGCCTTCATAGCAGCAGCAACATAGCATAAGAAGTGACACATTTTGGCTGGGAGAGAGTAGATAGTGCCACCATTGATCTCAGTGGCTGCTGGTGACTTTCCAACTTGGTGGGGCGGGAAACAGAGACCTGGACCCTCCCCTTAGATTGACTCCACCCAACAGTATAAACCACTCCCCTTCAGAACATGTTACCACAACATGTATAGACCTTGCCTAGTGACACAGTCTCCAACCACAAAAGTGATCCCAAAGAGAAAGATAGGGAAAGAGATAGAGAAGGGGAATAGGGAGAGAGGTGGATAGAGAGTCAAAGCGTTAAGTCCCGGCCGCGGGGGTACTGTAAGTACCCCCAAAGCACCTAACATTACCCCCCAATGAGGGGGGTCCCCATATTAACCCTTGCTGCGGGGGTCCCGATCGGGACCCCCGCGGCAGTCAAAGTGTTAACCCCTGCCATGGGGAAACTTCAAGTACCTTCCCAGCACCTAAAATAATTTCTCTATGCCGGGGGTCCCCATCGGGACCCACAGTGACCCCATATCACCCCTTGCAGCAAAAGGCCCAATCGGGACCCCTGCTGCATTTAAAATTTAAAATTCCTTAAAGGTTCTTAAAGGACCTGCGATAAGTAAAGAATTAACCACTGCCATGGGGGTACTATAAGTACCTCCCAGGCATCCACATTAATGCCATCACCCATGGGGGTCTATACAGACCCTCATGAGAATAAAATTAACCTCCTCAGTCCCATAAGGGTCTATACAAACCCTTATAGGACACTACTTAACCCCATCAGTCCCATAAGGGTCTATAAGGGACCCTCATGGGACACAAATTAACCCCAATATTAACACTATAAGTGCCATGAGGGTCCTCCAGGACCCTCAGGACACTAAGTCTAAGCACTAAACATCACCATACCTAATTAACCCTATCACTAACCACTTAACACTATCTAGACCTATTTAATCCAATCTAGTCCTATGAAACTCCATCTAGTCCTTTTTAACCCCATCTAGACCTATTTAACCCTATCTAATCCTATTTAACCCCATCTAGTCCTATTTAACCCTGTGTTGTCCTATTTAACCTATCTAGTGCTATTTAACCCTGTTAACCCATTAACCACTAACTACATTTAATTAACCCCCTAACTACATACAGTTAACCCCTAACTACATACAATTAACCACCTATCTACATACAATTAAACCCCTAACTACAATAAAAAAAATCACTAAATCTCACTTAAAACAACTCCCCTCACTAAAGCTATAATAGGGTAAATAAGCCCCCTTACCTTGCCCAAATGCCCCTCCAGCAACAACTGTTTTCTTGCCTTCGCCCCTAGCATAAGGGCCCATCTTTCATAGTCGCAGGTCCGGCACCCCTAGGGAAAAAAAGAAACCTTAAAATTAATAAAAAAAATAGACACAACATATAATCATAAACATTATAAATAGGACACTTACCTTTTTGCAATGCCCCCATCCTCCTGGTAGTCTTTACCGGCAGGGTCACTCTGGAAAAAAAAAAACCCTCTCAAAAAAAAAAAAAATAATAAAATAACGGAGCTATTTGAAAATGCCTGAAAATGCTGTCAATCATATTTCAGCTAATCAGAAGGCACCAATGTGTGAGCCAATCAGAATGGGATACACCCCTATATCCCATTCTGATTGGCTTATGGACCTGTCAATAATTTGTGAACCAATCAGAAGGCCCTATAGCCTTCATCAAATCAGAATGTGACTTTTTGTGGCCTGCTTGCATCTGTTCTGTGATTTCTCCTGAATAGCAAGTGTGTTGTGTATCTGTGCATTGATTAGTGGCAGCTGAGAGGGGGGGTGGTTTTATCTGTGTGAAGGTATATCAGTGTGTGACTTTTTGTGGTCTGCTTGCATCTGTTCTATGATTTCTCCTGAACAGTAAGTGTGTTGTGTACTTGTGCATGGATTTGTGGCAGCTGATAGGGGGTGTAGTTTTGCCTGTGTAAAGCTATACCAGTGTATGGAAATAAAAGTAGAAGGAGTAAATCATAACCCATGTGGCTTAACAATGGCTTAAAGATGAAGATGAGGAGTAAAAAACAGGCATTTAAATTATACAAACAAATTAAATTATACAAGTACAAGGAAGTCAACAAGGCTTGCACAAAGGCTATTATACTGGCTAAAAATGAAGATGAAAAGTTAGTTGCAAAGAAGAGTAAGATTACCTTTAAAATATTTTTTAAATATATTAATATGAAGAAGGCCAGGGAGGAAGCTATAGGAACATTACAATGTAAAACAGGCAGTTTGACAATCATTGACCAGGAAAAGGCATATGCGTTATATAGGTTCTTTACTTCGGTATACACAAGGGAAATACCAGTGGTTGGGGCACTGCAACAAAATGGAGCAACACTACCTTTACCAAATAGTTGGTTAGCGCAGGAAGAAAATCCAAAGTGGTTTGAAAAAAGAAATGTTAATAAAGCCCCAGGTCCTGATGGAACTGGGCTCTGTAATAGCAAAACCATTATATCAAATTATTCACAATTTTCTTAACACTTGAAAGCAGCCAAAAGTAGTATTGCCCAAAAATGGAAATAAAAAGCTACTCCTTCTTGGCAAGAAATATTCGATACAATTGCTAAAAATCGCATTCTAGAAATGGCCCTTAAAGATATCGGATTTATTTCAATTTCATGGCAAAAATGGAAAATATAGGACAATAAAATAGAAAACTAACTTAGACTCATCTCTACTCACCAGGTGGATCCTCCCGTGTCTCCCCCATCCCCTTGTGCCCACAGATAAGCCCTTGCCTTATTTATTTATTTATTTAAATTTATTTTTGGTGTGTGTGAGGTGATGTCCCTTTTGACTCAGTTTAAATGATTTTATTGAGGTTGTTACCCCTTGACCTTATTAGGCATTTTATGGGGCTTTGCCCTTCTAGTATAGCTTTAATTGGATCTTAGATTGATAAAGGAATTACGTTTTATTCTTTGGAGTTAAATCTCACTAAATATAATCACTAATGATGTTTTATAAGAATGAAAGAGGGCTACATTAATACTAAAAGGCCTCTGTTTTGCATGTAAACTTATATTTTCGCTGTTTTGTACTGTATGTATATTCTTATAAAAAATAAAAAATAAAGATTCACTCTACACAGAGTCTCTACCAGATGACTGGAGAAAGGTAGAGTTGATACCTATATTTAAGAAGGGAGCAAAAACAAATCCAGGAAATTATAGACATGTAACCCTCACTTCTGTAGTGGGAAACCTTTTAGAAGGATTAATAAGGGATAGCATACAAAAATATGTTTATTTAAACAGGATTATAAGTAGGAGCTAACATGGATTTATGAAGCATAGGTCATGTCAAACAAACTAAGTTATGAAGAAAGACTTTCCAAATTAAACTTATTTTCTCTAGAACAAAAGGCATCTAAGAGGGGGTATGATTACCTTATATAAATACATCCAGGGTCAGTATAAAGATTTGTCAAGTGAACTTTTTGTACCGAGAAGTTTTCAACTGTCAAGGGGATATCCTTTGAGATTAGAAGTAAAAAGATTTCACCTTAAAGAAAGAAAAGGGTTCTTGACAGTAAGGGTGGTTAATCTGTAGAATTCTCTAACAAAGGAGTTGGTGACAGCAGATTCAATAGATAACTTTAAAAAGGGATTGGATATATATATATTTAAATAAAAATGGCATTCAGGGCTATCCTGGATAATTAGAGAGGGAGTATTGATCCAGGGAGGAATGCGATCGCCAGCATCTGGGGTCAGGAAGGAATCTTATATATGTTTTACCTTTTGAGACAATTGGCAAAGTTTATTATTTTTTTCTTCTGTCTGCCTTCCTCTGGATCAATTAACAATTAACAGTTAATCAGCATATTGCAGATCAGAGGAGATCTAAAAAGGTTGAACTTAATGGACTAAAAGTATTTTTTCAACCAAAATTACTTTGTAACTATGTAACTATGTAAGAATGGGATACACCCTTCATTTTTATTGGCTCCAAACATCTGCATATTTTGATTGGCTGCAATCTGATTGACAGTTACATCAGCCAATCAAAAGATGCAGATGCTTGGAGCCCCTACAATGGGATACACCCCGTGGGGGACATTTGGTTTACTGGGTACATTTGGGGTTAAATAGGCCCTGGTAGTGATAAATAGGACTAGATAGGGTTAAATAGGACTAGATGGGGTTAAATAGGTCTAGATGGGATTAAGTTATTAGTGATAGGGTTAATTATGTATGGTGAGGGTTAAATAGGGTTAATTACTTAGATGGGGTTAGTTAGTTAGAGGGGGTTTATTACTTAGAGGAGGGTTAATTGGATGGGGTTCATTTAGATGTATTAGTTTATTGGGGTGGCTAATAGTGTAGTGTATGGTAGTGCTCAAACTTAGTGTCATGGGGGTGCTGGAGGACCCTCATGGCACTTATAGTGTTAATATTGGGGTTAATTAGTGGAATATTTGAATTTTAAATGCAGCAGGGGTTAACACATTGAATTCTGCGGGGGTCCCGATTCGTACCCCGCAGCAAGGGTTAATATGGGAACACTGGGGAGGTACCAATGGGGACCCCAGCATAGGGGGGTTAATTTTAGGTGCCGGGGGGTACTTGAAGTACCCCGCATGAGTTAAATATTTAACTGCAAGGGTTAATTTTCAGAGCCGACTGGGGTCCCTGCAGCATGGGGTTAGATTTAGGGAGCAGGGGGGAGGTTTAGGTGCCTGAGGGAGGTTTGGGGTCCGGATTGAAGGTCTTTTGTGCGGCTAGGGTAATGCACTTAAGGGCTTTCTTAGCCTTGATGGGTGCTCTGGAGCACCAGTGGGGCTTCAGCTAACCTTTTCGTGTTACTCGCTGGCTCGCGGGGGACATCTTAGAAATTTAATAGCATGATTGGATCAGAAGGGTTATGTGGATGACAGATCAATGGGATTTTGGGCTGCAACATTACACACTGCCTGTCTCTTAGGCAATTCTCGACCAGCCTGCGTTTTCAAATGCAAGTCGGCTGTGTGTCAGTTTTAGAGGGAAATTTAATAGCAATGTAGTGCTACTTATGTCACTAAGTGCTAAGAGTTAGATCTTAGCTCTAATTTAATAAGACTGTAAAGCTTTAGATTCCACCAAGTTCCTTTTTAACTCAAACAACTCAAGTTTATTTGTTTCTTTTTTCTTTTTTTTTATACATTTTTGAAAAGGGTAGGATCGATTATTCTAAAAGCCCTAGAGCCCATTTTCTGAAGGGAGTTAATTTGGAATTTAATAATTGCATGGTCTGAACAGCCAATTGAGCCTATCTCTGTCTCTGTAATCTATTTTGTCATTACTCACTAAGAAATAGTCTATTCTTGTGCATGTGTGATGCCGGTGAGAGAAAAATGTAATCTCTTTCTTTCATGTGATATACTCGCCATGCATCATATAAATTGAAGGTCCTCAAACTCTTAAGAAAGTTATTTGCTTTGCTACATACAGTTTTATCTAGAGGGAGGTTTTTAGATGAATTTCTATCCAGATTTGGGTCCAAACACATATTAGTATCTCCACATATAATTAAAGAACATTTATTTACATTTTGGACTCTTTGTTTAAGAATCTATTTTGGTTGGTGTTTGTCAGATAGCTTTGGCTCTTTATCTTTAATCCAATGTGTTTCTTGAATGCATACCAAGTCTGCATTTTCTTTATGGAATAGTTTAAAAGCTGAATGTGTTTTAAAGTGACAATTTAGTCCATGCTCATTTTGAGATATTATTTTAAGAGCCATTTATAACAAAAGTCCTATTTTTGTTTGTACTAGACAATTTGCCCACTCTCCCCTCAATATCCATTTCTGCTTTATACAAATAACAGTACAGCATTGAGATATCATACAGGTACATGAAATATAGAAAAACAAACACATTTTAACCCTTCTCTCCTCTGTATCCATTCCTGCTTTGCACAAATAGCCATACACAAGTGATATATCACACAAATACAGAAGAGACAAAGCAAAAAATTACATTCACAAACAATTTACATATGAGATTATCAATCTCATTAGTCTCCCTAGACACCCCATTGATGTTAACAAGTCTCATTTAAAAGTATACTAACCTGGAAGAGAGGAATGCATGGTTAGCTATTCCAACCAGCACATAGGAAGATGTTTTTAATGTGAATAATTATTTTAACTCTTTCTCTAAACATTCCTCTGTTTCCTCACTCATAACCACTCTCTGTCACATCCTTTTTGCTGACCTTTTATTTGCATTCTCCTCTTTTTTATTGCTATCCTCTTCCTTCATTCCTACTATTAGTAATCTATTTGTATTTAGTTATTATATTTTCATTTGAAATTCCCCTTCTATCCCCTTCACACTTCCCTCTCTCTTTCCCTATTTAATTTCCATATAAGCCAATAAACATAAGCAGTTTTTTTTATAAAATGGGAGTGAAATAATAAATAATTATATTCCCTCTCCTCTCTGTTTCACTACATTCCTTTCATTTCTCGTTTTTCCTCCCCTCTTAATCTATTTTAGATTACAGAAGAACAGTCAAGAAAAGAGCAAAAATGTATTCAGTGTACGTTTCTATATATACTGTGATATGAATATATTGTGTAATGTTTATAGACTCTATACATTATTGACAGTATCTGTCCTTATAATTATAACAATATATTTTTTAAAAAGGCAGTAAAATTGTGTATAATAGTTAAATTATATGTGTGAGGTAATCTAAGACCTATACTAGAGTGGAGGTCTTTCTTAAGCAAAAGTGAGAGAACTTTCTTGTTGTGTATGTGTAAGTGATGAACAATCTTAATTGAAAATATATTGTTAAGAGTGATCCAAGAATTATAATAATATAGAGATCTTCAAATGAAAAAGCTAACTAAAACATTGTGAGATGCATTGTGTCCTAATACAAACTTAAGACCAAGCAACACAAATAGGGCCAGAGTAAAATAAACCTAAGTGAGATGCTGTGTATGATCCAAAGTAGTGTAAATTATTCAACCTACGTGATCAGGAAGGCAGTCAAGTCGATATCTCTATTGAGCCCACAGAATTTTAGCGAGTTCAGTTTATTATTGTTATTATTATTATTATTACTAGTGACTTGCCCTTCAAAAAATGACGGCAATAAAATGTGTATGTTTTGAATTCTGTTTTGCACTTAATATGAGTGTTTGACACTTTTAACCATTTTCTTATATATAAAAAAGTACAATTATTATATTAAACATGTTTACTTTTTTAACATGCAACTTGTCGGTGACCAAATGGTAAATCAACTTTTTTTTAAGAATTGTAAAATTTTAATGTAAGAACAGGTTAACATTGTATTAATGAGTATTGTAAACATGACACAAGGTTTTGTAACATCCAACTTGTAGATTAACAACTGGTAAACTTCATAGGTATTGAATCCAGAGGAAGGCAAACAGTAAAGGCCCCCATTGAAACTTAGCCAATTGCATCAAAGAGGGGAAAAAAAATCCTTCCTGACCCCATTAACTGGCGATCGGATTACTCCCTGGATTAATATTCTCCATTGAATTCTAAATTTAAATTGTACAAAAAAGCTCCTCCTCCTCTTAACATGAACTTTGAAATATATGCAATTAAACAACTTAGCACACTTTTTTCCAAAAATAGTAACATTAGAAACAGTATCTTAATGTAGTAATATTTAAACTTTAATTGTTATAAAATGCCAGCAAAGTGTTTTGTGGGGCTAATCATGCTTAAAGGTCACTTCCATGAAATTTCAATATGTTATTTTGTCTTTGTTGATTTTTGTTGGTTGATCTTTTGTTGTTATTGTTGTAATTCTTGAAAATGGCACATAGAGATTTCTATGTGAAATAGTGGTCCTCTAAAAAGAGACCGCCAGACATAAAAGTTCGACAGTGGGGTATAACCACTGTTCTCTATGGTTTTTGACATTTTGTAGAGTTTCTTAGGGAAATAGCAGTCCTCTAAAAAGAGTCAGAGTGAAATAAAAGGTTGTCCTTGAAATCAAACCACTATATATATTTTTTTTTGTAAATTGTTCTTGAGATGAAAGCATTGTTGGAAAATGGCACATAGAGTTTCCTATGTAAAAAAGTGGTCCTCTTAAAAGAGTCCAAGAGACTCTAATTTCGTCCTGGAAGTAAAACCACTGTTCTCTATGTTTTTTGCCATTTTATAGAGTTTCTTAGTGAAATAGTGGTCCTCTAAAAAAAGCCAGAGTGACATAAAAGTTCGTCCTCGAAATAAAATCACTGTGCTCTATATTTTTTTTGTGTGAGGCAAAAACATTTTTTGTTGTTGTTTGACATGTCTTGTATTGCTATAGTTTTTTTTTAATTTATGTTATAGTACCTCATAGTAGACAATATTTTTTGTGAAAATGCGGCCATCATCTAATAAATCACCCTGACTTTTGTTGTTTTCAATGTAAACTTTAATAGACTCTGGATTCTTGCATCTTAAAAATGCAACATACAGTTGGCCATGTGCAAATACTGGTTCTTCTAAAAAGATACCCACAGATCTGAAAGTTTGTCCATCTGATTTATTAATGGTCATGGTAAATGCCATGATGATAGGAAATTGTCTCATTTGAAGTACAAAAGGGAGGCTACTTTCACTTGGTGCCAAATCTATTCTTGGTATGAAAACTCTCTCTCCTTTATGGGTACCAGTTAGAATTTATGCATGTATGAAATGGTCCTTTAATTCTTGAACAATTAATCTGGTCCCATTAAATAGGCCTTTTTGGGGGTTCATTTTTCGCAGTCACATGACAATTGCACCTTTCTTTAGTTGCAAAATATGCAGTGGCATTCCAGAGGGAGTTAATGAATTAATGAATTCAGTTGAAAAGTTTGTCTGAGTTTCTTTGTCATCACCAAGTACATAATAAGCACTGTGATAATTTTTTTGTGGTGCATTTTTAAATATTTCATTATTGAGGAGTTTTGTATTTTTGCATGTTAGTATTACTTTGTTGGCAAGCTCTGCATAGTAATCTTTATTTATGGTATTTTGGAATATAGCTGATATGGATCCTGTTTGCAAATCATATAAAATGGAATTTGCACGGTATCATAGGGTACATTTTGTATTCACTCTATTTTTCCTCCTCCAATGTTAATGAGTCAATCATTGAACTCATTTTCTCCTTCTGATCTCATATTTTGTTGTAATTGAAGATGGGTAAATAGTTTCCACAATGTACTTGACTTTATACATGTTCGACAATGTTGGTTCGATTTCCATGTACAACAACAGGTAATGTTTGTCTAAAATCTCCACCTAACAACATTACCTTTGCACCAAATGGCAAATCGTTATCCATGACTTCACTTAGCAAACGGTCAACACATTGTAGGGCATGGCATGACATCATTGTAGCTTCATTTATTATAATTAATTTCCTTTTTTGAATTTTTTTTGTTTGCAATGATGTCATTCGAATATCCGACACTGATGTTTCCAGAATGTGAACTTGCAGTTTAAATCCACTTTGCACAGTTCTTCCACCTTCTAACAAAAGTGCGTCAATTCTAGTGGTTGCAAATGGCAGCGCTCTTTCACCTTGTGCAAGAAAAAAACTCATCAATAAATTATACAGATACGTTTTTCCTGATGCGCCAGGTCCATCTAGATAGAAATAACGCTCTTTGAGCATGTCAGCATCTAGGGCATTTTGTATGGCATTAAATGCTTGCAATTGTAATGTATTTAAAGCTGCAAGTCTTTCTTCTGTTCTTTGTCTTTGAAGCTGAGTGTCATAGTCTTCAAAGTTTATGCTGTCTATGAGTCCTGGATCTGGCAGATTAAAATTTGCACAACTTAATCCATGAGAAAGAAAGACCTCTTGAATTTCAATTAATGCTTTTAATTGTTCAATAAGCTCATTGTATTGTAGCAAAAAGTCTTCAGACATATTTGTTTTAAATTTGTCCCACAAAGCTAATGCATTTGGAGCATTTGAGAGGTGACAAATGAATGCAAATTGTTCCGTCATCTGCCGTGGCATTTGACACAGTGCTGCTTCTTCTAGACATCTTTCCCATTCTGTATCATCAGCCAGGAAGTTTCTGTGTTGCGTAGCTAAATTAAATGTTTTGATAAACTATGTCATTAACAGTTCTCAAGTGTTCAAAACTTTGTGCAACATAAACATTTAGAAGGAGTAAACGTAAGCAGAAATGTTCAAGGTCTCTGAGACTTACAGTGTAAATTCTTGGTATTATTTTATTTCCACAGCTTTTTCGTTATCGCCATAATCCATTAACGAAAACATAATGGTATGAAATGTCAATATATAACAATTCCCTTGCCTCCAAGTCAGTACAATTTAATTGAAACCACGCAGTTATTGTAGTTTGCCGATGCTCACTTTGTTCTCAATGGATATTTAGGAAGAATATAACCTGGGAGTTAACTGAGGCTCAATTATTACATTATTATTAATGTTTTCTGTAACCATATAAATGCTTATCTCTGGAAGGATGTCATTTTAACAATTTATTTAAAGAAGGAAAGAAAAGAGAGACACCCTTTTGTATCCAAAAAAAACTCCTCTATTTGATAGAAAAAGTAAACAAATAGCATCATTTAAAATTTCTAATTTTTATTAATGTTTTTTTTTAAATAGTTAAAACATATTTTAGACACATTTGACACAAAAAAAGCTTCTTCCTTAATAATAATAATAGTAAATCTATCTGTACTTTTAATCTTATTGTCACTAATTCAAATATAATTCTCAATGTCCTTTGTATCTATTGATATCTTTAAATATACCGCACATAGTGCACATATGAAAAATCTTAAGAATTGGGAGTATCCTTGTAGCTTTAAGGGAAGAAAACACAGCTAAAACGCTGATTGTTAAAGTGCCAGTGCAAATAGAATGGTGATAAGCAAAATCGCTAAGAAATCTAATATTTGAAATTACTAGAAATAGAATTAAATAAGATTGAGAGGGGGGATGGTCCCAAACTATCTATTATGGTGGAGCTGGGGACCTACCACTTACCCCCTGGCAAGGAAGTGCTGCTAACTGTGCTATAATATTGATTTGGTGCTATCTATGTGGTAGCACGGGGGGGGGGGGGGGGGGGCGGCACCATTTACCCCTTAGGCTGTAAACGATATATTAACTACTCTAATTATAACTAAATATAACACCCCCACAGGATGACAAGGAATACCATACACATATATATAGAACATATATGAATACTAAGGAAAAGAGGTTTAAAATCACACTTTTCTATAATTGCTTTGTACTATATCCTTTGAGCGGAATTTGGACACAATATAACACTTTTCAATTTTTAGAGTCTTTAAATAGAAGATATAAAGTGTTCTTATCTATGTAAAGTATAAGCAGAGTCCGGATGGCAAAGGATTAGGATGAGCTGGGCCCGGGCCGTTTAGCCCTCCTCTGCTGTAGTGACGAGAATCAGGAAGTGAAGCTGTGTCTACGGTGGCCAATGCTCACTTTGTGCCAAAGCATTTGTTTCATTTCCAACATGGAAATACAATAACTGTCTTTGTGGCAAATGTACAGCCAATCGATATACTGCATGTGAGTGATCATGCATTTCAAATTTGAGAAGGTACCACATTGCTTCTTGTGCACTTACAGTACATAGCGAGCATCTACATGAGATGTAAGTTCATCATGTAATAACTCACTTTGTTCTGGATTTTCTTAAATTTTGACCATTACAGTAGCTGCATCATAGCCTTAGTAAATATATTTGTAGAAATATTTAATGGATTTTATAGAAGTGCTAGCTTCCACATCAATGTGTGCATTATACTTCATGAGTAAATGTGGATTGTGTGGTACCACATATCTGCTATCTACATTTTTTCCACGAATAATGGCATTTTGGCCTTCTCTTCTTCTATATAATGGATAGCCATCACAATTAGCATACATTTTGTCTCTATAATCTTTTGGGAATTCTTTTGTACATTTCTTATTTTCCGTACATGGTGACTGTGGATTCATATCCCCATACGGTCCATGAATCATAAGATGAGTTACAATCTCATATAGTCTATTATGTATTTCTTGATCTGGAAGTCCAGCAATAATCACTGAATCAAATTTGTCACGAGTATCCAATTTATCTTTCTCTTGAAGGATTATAAGAATATGTGCACGTGGAAGGCCTCTTTTTTTAAATTCTATGGTATAAACATAAGCCAGACATTTGCCAAATAACTGAGCTATGGTTATGTCACATATTAATTCAGTTAATTTGATTTTAAACACTCTTGACACTAAATCTGGCCTATCGGAAGCAGTTTGTCTAATTAGCAGATTCTGTGCAATCTCTGGCCATTGTGTATTACATGTAAATGTAATAAATAAATCTGGTTTGCCATATTTAGTTACAATAGCCATAGCATCATTGTATCTTTGGCAGCTCTCTGGTTGTAGCCACCTCAGCAACATAATCCACGAGTCCACAATACTGTTCTACACATAGTTTATCTTGGTGATATTTGATGAAGTTTAAATTATTTACCTCAACTTGCAAATATGAATCAATTGTAGTGTCAGTTTTCCGCCACATAAAATGGAATTGAATCCATCCCGAATGGCAGTTTGAGCCACTTTAAATTCAAGCATGGAAATATTATTTCTGACACGTACTTTAGAATTTGGGTTGCCAACCTGCTTCCCCATGTGGAAAAAAAATGGGATATGTCATTGGATCCAAATTAGTACTTAAGATACTTATGTTAATGAAAGGTTGCTCATCATTTCTGAGATATATTCTAATATCCCTCTCCCTTATCTCCTTCTCCCTTGTCATTTTGAAAGACCATTGCAACCTCATTTGATGTTGGCAAGTTATAACGGCATTTATCTCTTTTAAGAACCATATTGACTTTTGGGATTGGTAATTGATGTATTTCTGCATGAATTCATTGTTCCTTTTCTACTTCTGACAATTTTTTATAAGCTTGAGTGTACGGGTTTTGGGCCATAATTTTATCAAGCTCTTTAAAAACAATGGGTAAGCATTTTTTATTTTTTGGAAGCTGCATACGTTGTTCAACAGCTTCCATTGTATCTAGGACATATAGTTGAGCACATTTTCTTTGCTCCCCTTCTTCTGGATGTAAATGAGAAGTACAATGGTAAATTTGCCCTTGTACTTTGAAACAGTAAGGGCCATGTCCTGGCACATTACCAGCTAATGTTGCACCCATAGATGCAAAAGATATGGCACTAATATAGGATCTTATGTTTAATTTGAAATTGTTGTAGTTAGGGAAAGAAGGATCTGTCAAAATGCTTTGTAAATATGTGGAAGTCTTACCTTGCCTTTTTGACAGCAACTAACAAACTCACCATCTCTGGGTCTTTCCTGTTTCAAATGATAAGCCCCACAAAACTGACAGACAATATTCATCATACCAGAATTATTAACCTCTACTGTTAAAGATTTAATTAAATGACAATTGTAAGAATATCTATCAATCTGACTCTCTAAATCAACATTATAATTCTTATCAGATTGTTCTGATACATTTTCTAGATGTTTTTGTTTTTTGGTTGCCTTCTTGGACTTGGATGTTACTTTCTCAGCCGCTTGTCTTTTGCTTTCGATTATCTCACATTCTTTTTCGTGTCAAATTTTCTTTTCCTCCGGCGTCTGTCGATCTTTCCATCTTTGTACACGTTCTCGAGTTTGCCGTCTTCACTGTTCCTCTTTATTTTTGTTAGCCGCCATAGTAATCTGTAAATATAAATATTACATTATATTTGTATTTGTGTGTTTTTTAATAGCAATTTTCTTTATTTTCCTTATTTCTTCTGCTATCCTGTTTAGTGTTAATTTTGTTGCAGGGCATTTTATTAAAGGTGCACAGAAAAGATGATACGTATATGTAATTATAATTGTTTGTGGTATTCTGTTTTGTGTGCACCAGTGTTCCATTGTGTACTTGGGGTTATTGTGTTAGGCTTAGAGGGTTAGTTTTATTTCACTGCGTTTAGACATTGGGGCAGACCAAACCAGATATATCCTTCCATTTTGTATGACTAAGCATTTCTTGTCTTATCCTGTTTGTTGGACGGCAGTGTTGTCATTATGGTCTTATGTTTATGGGTTTAGGCTTATAAGATTAGTTACACTACAGAGCATTTTGACACTGGCGCACACCAAACAGGATTTATGCTTCCATTTTGTATTAACAGCATTGGTTGTGGTATCTTGTTTGGTGTATTTCGCTGATTGCATTATGCTGTTATTTTTAAGATTTAGTTCTATTGCAGTGGTTTCCACATTGGCGCACACCAAGCAGGATTAATCCTTTCATTTTGTTTATTTGTCAAAAAATTGCTGTGCTATCCTGTTTTGTGTGCACCACTGTTGTCATTAGGGGTTTAGTTTATGGGGATAGGCTTAGAGGGTTAGTTAGGTTGCAGTAGGTTATATGCTTAGAGGATTAGTTAGACTACAGTCCATTTTGACATTGACACACACCAAAAAGGATTGATTCTTGTATTTTGTATGTGTTAACATCATTGCTTGTGGTATCTTGTTTGGTCTGTGGCACTGTTTGCATGATGGTGTTATTCTTGAGGTTTAGTTATATTGCAGTGCTTTTCCACATTGGTGCACACCAAACAGGATAAATCCTTCCATTTTGTTTATTTGACAACAATTTGCTGTGCTATCCTGTTTGGTGTGCATCACTTTTGGCATTAGGGATTTAGTTTATGGGGATAGGCTTAGAGGGTTAGTTAGATTGCAGTAGGTTTTGACATTGGCACACACCAAAAGGATAGATTTTTTTTTTTTTGTACATGTTATACTTTATTTGTTGTGTTGAATTTCTTGTGTATAAATGACAGAGGGTCCCCTGCTTCCAGTCTTCCTGCAACAGTCTTCAGGCAGTGACTGTTGAATCTGAGAAACAGAAATGGAAATGTTCAAGTAACTTTTTTTTTTTTTTTTGACTAACACCATATGTGTTAACAGCATCGGTTGTCGTATCTTGTTTGGTGTGTGGCACTGTTTGCATGATAGCGTTATTCTTGAGGTTTAGTTATATTGCATTGCTTTTCCACATTGGCGCACACCAAACAGAATAAATTCTTCCATTTTATTTATTTGACTAAAATTTGCTGTGCTATAAATGACAGACCGTCCCCTGCTGCCAATCTTACTGTGACAGTCTTCAGACAGTGTCTGTTGAAAATAAGAAATATAAATGGAAATAATCAAGTAATGTTTTTTTTTTTTTTTTTCATTAGCAGCATAGTTTTTTTGTTAAGCAAATGTATTGCTTTTCATTGACTGTTGGTGTAACCTTTTTTCTGTAAATTTCGGGAGACTTTTCAGGCTGTGTTACACCAATGCAGTGCTGCAAACTATTCAGTGACTAATATTAGATTAATGGTAATTTCTTTTGCTAAGAGCATAGATTATTTTTGTAAATGTCCAACATTTTACCCACAGAAACATTTATCTGTGTTTGAAATCTTTTCTATTTCTTTTTTTGCAATTATTATTTTATTAATTTTAATCATTTATATATGTTTTCTATCTTACTATAGATAAATAATATATTCTAATTCTTTCTGTCCATGAATAATGTTATTGTTCTCAATATTATATGACTTTTTTTTTATTATTAATTTATGAAGTTATTATTAATTAATTATAGCTTACCTTTTTTGTGTAATTTGCAGTTTTTTAACTTCTAAGTGATAGGCAAGTTGCTTTAGAAGTAACGCCACCAGTGAAATGTCCAGTCACACTGTTCATCACCTGAGGAGAAATGGAGAAATTTCTATAAAGTCTCCAGTATTTATAGACTTTCAGCCGAAGTAGAAACCGTTAAAACGTAGTGCGCATGCGCAATTAGTGTTCTATCCGCCATTTCGTGGAAGTGATATGCTTGGTGTATGCAAAATTACGTAAATGTTGTATGTGTTACGTGCCTCGCAATGTGTTAGAGGGTTTGTGTAAGTGTTGCGAGTTTGTTGTTGATTTTGACACGCTTGGTCCTCGTTTTTTTTTTTTTTTGGTCGCCGTTTTTTTTCTCGCTTCTCATTCAAAAGGCTAAATATGGGTATAATGAACATGCAACTTCACTCAAAGACATCCTGATTGTGCTTAAAGTGGCTGGCAAAGTCTTCAGCTGTGAGACAGGACAGGATGGGAGGTGGTGGTGGGCGGAGAGAGTGTTGAACATTGCAAACAAATGTTTGGGATTAGAGTACAGTGTAGATATTAAATGTAAAATAGATGTAAAATAGTGCTGTTTGGCAAGGTTTAGGGCAGAGAAGTAGGAGCGCAACATAAACTTGTAGTGGAGGAAATCTGCTGAAGTGGAGGAAGTCGTTGAGCAGTGTGAAACCCCCTCTGGATGTATTGTGTTTGTATGGTGTGCCATGGTTGTGGATGAGAGCAAGGGCATCTTCGTGTGGTTTTGGGTGCCAGAATGTCAAGGGTGGAAGTAAGAGTCATGTTGTACTGTGAGATGGCAGTGTCAGGACAATTAAGATCAGTAAGGGGACTAAGAAGGGGTTGTAACACAGTGGAAAGGTGTTGTGGGTCAAGTGCTTGAATGTTTCTTTGGGTAATGGTGAATATAAGAAGGGCAATGAGAGAAAGATGTAGTGAGGCTGAAGCATAGAAGGCAATGGTCAGATAGAGAGAGTGGGCAGATGGTGATGTTAGAGGTTGTGCAGAGATGGGTGAAAATAAGGTCTAGGGAGTGTCAATCATGGTGAGCTGGGGAATCTGTCATTTGTGAGAGGCAGAGGGAAGAGTTGAGTGAAAGTATTTTAGCAGCAGTATGGGAGATGGGAGTGTCAATGGTAATGTTGAAGTCGACAAAAATGAGTGAAGGAACATTGGAGGAGAGAAAGCGAGGGAGCCAGGTGGAAAAGTGATCAAGAAATGGAGAGGCGGATCCAGGACGGAGATAGATCACAGTAACACGTAAAGAGATAGGTGAGAAAAGGCAGATGGTGTGAGCTTCAAACAATAAAAATTGGAGGGAAGGAATAGTGGGTTTGAAATGTGCACCAAGAGGAAAATAATAATCCAACACCACCATCAGTTCCCATGTTGAGGTGTGTGACTGAATTGGAAATCACCATGGGAGAGTGAAACAGGGGAGGCAGTGTCTGAAGGAGAGAGCCAGGTTTCTGTGAGAACCAGTAGATTGAGAGAGTTTGAAGTGAATTTGTTATGGATGAAAGTGAGTTTATCGCATATAGATTGTGCATTCCAGAGTGACAGGAGCAGGGCAAAGAGGATGTTTTGTGGCAGGAGTTAGGTATTAAGTTGTTGGGGTTTTGGGTATTTGCAATCCTGGGGGCAGTGCGTGGCTGACAACAGATGGAAATGAGTGAGGGGCCTGGATTAGGACATATATCTCCAGCTGCTAGCAGAAGGAGGAGTGAAAGGGATAGGACATGGGAGTGGGTCTTACAGAAGCGTTTTTGCTTGTGATCTGTAGGAGATGGAGGAGATACTGACTGTAGGAAGGAGAGGAGCATGTGGGAACAAAGAAAAGGGGAGGAGAAGATGAAGGTGAAGTGGTTATTTCATTGGATACATGATGTGGGGAAAAAAGGGGGGGGGATCTGAGAGACAAACAGGAGGTTATAAAGAAGAAGAAGGGAAGAGGAAACATTGTGACACTGTGTGTCTTTTAGAAGAGTAATCAGGAGTAATTAGCAGGTGTTGCTGATTTGAATGAGTCTATAAAAAAAGGGAAAGAAGAGGTGTTGGGCAAGGGGCAGAGGGAGGGGATTGGTTCCAGGTGGAAGCAGGAGAGGTACAGGGCGTTCAGAATGGAAGAGTTTTTCAAATGGTGCTGGAACAGATAAGTATATACGAATTAGTGGGGAAGGAGAGAGGGGCAATGTGTTCTTAGAGGTTGTAGGGGCAATACAAACCAGTGGTATATAGATATTATAACAGAGGCATTAAAAATATTAAATACTAAAAGGAGGGAAGGTGATGACTCTGGTGGTGATGTCCTGTGATAATAAATTGTTGCTTGACCCAGATGGGAGCAGGAGAGGTACAGGGCAGTAAGAATGGGAGAGTTTTGCAAATGGGGCTTGTTGTTGAGTCCGGGTGGGAGCAGGAGAGGTACAGGGCTGCCAGAATGGGAGGGTTTTCAAAATCCAAAATCCTAATCGATCAGGAAGGCAAAAAGGTTGATATCTCTATTGAGCCCACTGGATTTTAGCGAGTTCAGTTTATATACTGTATACACTTTGTCTCTGCTTGACTCAGCTGAAGAACCATTTCTCCACCTCTCCTGTTGGTTTTGATCTGATCCACTGCATGTGTTTGTGTACCAGTCATATCTTTAGTGTGTTCTTTCACCATATGCGCTGAGAAGCTATTCGTCAGTATGATTTTTTTCACAATTTCCAGAAGCACATTTTTAGGGCCCTTTTTGTTCAGCCAACATATTGTCTATGGCATTTACATGTGATAACATTCATGACAAGTGTGGATTTGCAGTTCATATGTTGCTTAATTCTGAAATCTGTCTTGTTGCTAGTGGAGGTGATTACACTCATGCTTGTTTTATCAATGTGCGTACATGTGATGCAGTTCTTTGTTCCACACCTAAAGCTCCCAGGAGGAATACTGCTTCCCCAAATGTGCTTGTCATGATGTATTTTGGTCTTGAACTTAAAGTAAAAAAATTTTTTTTAGCTCCTTAAGAATAGGCCAGAGAAATTAAGGGCACAATAAAAATGGATCAGAAATATTGCTTTTGGACAATTTCAAAGACTTAGGAAAAATTACAATCACATGTCAGATTTTGAACTTGAAAGCAGGAAATTGATACAAAAATTTATAGAGAAATGATGCCACAAAAAAGTTGTGAAGGAGGCGTATGAAAAAATGAAAAACATGGACCACTTTGATTAAAAAGAAGTCTTAGGACCTTCAGCCAAATAGATAGAAGGATTCAATAGAAAATGCACGCAGATTCTTCACACAGTAAAATGTGTCAGCAATATATTTTTCATGTACTATTAAGAAACTGTGACTTATTCTAAAACATTCTCACCAAAGGGGGTGGGGGTAATGCTACTGAATGGTACTCACTAATGTGAACATGCTACACTAGCTGTAATATCATCTCAAATCCATATCTATTTATACAAACCTCTACCCATGGCATGGAAGGGGTTAAACAATAGAAATTAATGCAGGGGATTAATGACCCCTCTGCCTATGATATGCTTGTATGAACTGGGCGTCCTCAGAAACTCACCTTTAATACCCACTACACCCTATGAGCTGGGTATGGCCAAAGATTGCTTTTTAAAACCTACCATCCCCTTTCAGCCTAGATATCCTCTGGCATTCCCTCCTCGATGCTCAAGGGATATAAGCACCCCCCCCCCCCCCTCATTGGGCCTGGTGGGTTTGGACCCTAGACATCTAAACTTAACCCTACTACAACGGGGTAACTGTGGACACCCATGTTAATTAAACAATAACCATGGCTCCTAAAATTAGCTCTGTTACCATGGGGGTTCTTTTTGATCCCCATGGTATCTAATATTAACCCATATACTATTGGGGTCCATACAATCATGTATGGCATTCTACTCTATAACAATGAGTGTTTCTATAGACCTCCATGACACCTAAATGTGGCCTTTTTACCATGGGTGTACCTATGGGCCCCAATGATATGCTATATGATAACCCTGGGCTCCTCATGGAGACCCATAGTATGTAATATCAACCCCTATACAATGAGAGGATCTATATACCCCATGGTAACTATACTATAACTATGGACTCTGACTGGTTATACTTTTAACCAATCAGAAATGATGTGGTGGTAATTCAAGTACTCAGTACGGATTGGCTGAAATATGATAAGGAGATCTATAAGGAGAAGGCATGGTCACAAAAACCATTAGTTGGAGTGGGAGCTCCTCATAGGTGGAGATATTGTTAAGTGGAAAAAAAAAAGACTTGAATACTGTCTTTTTAGGAGCAGGCCCATTTCCACAGGCCACAGATGAGGACCAAGGGCTTCAATCAAAACAGAGGAGGACAATTCCTCAACCATGGTGGAAGAACTGGCTTATCCAGGGCTGGAGAGTGATGACCAGGGCATTATTATTCTCTTTCTTTTTTTTATGACTTTTTTGGTACTTAAAATGTTTTAGGGGCTAGTGTCCCCATGAAGGGATAGTGTCCATAAGGACCCCTAAGGTTGAAGTTAAAGTGAAATGGGATTCCGAGGGACCGCCGTTAGCCCCATTAAATTTGGGTTACGTGTAAAAACGTTGCTAGTAGCGTAGCTCACAAGACTTTGAGCTATTAAATTGGCCTCTTAAAGCAACCCGCTGAAGATTTGGGGGTTAAGACGCAGCAAGGCCAAAAAAAGCCTATGGGATTTGGAACGTGGAAATTCGCGGACGCAAATCATTTGTTCTTTCAAGCCTGTAACCGCTACGTTCCAATTGAGCTATTAAATTGCATCAAAATCCCTTGCGTTCAAACTCATAACTCACGAATGGAGTCAAGAAGCCAATGAGTGCTAGAGATGACCCGCAAGGAGGGTAAAGTCCAACTCAGAGCACTTTAAATGCACATATCACCACACTCCTGTAATTTTACAGTAGAAAGTGATGTTAGGTCTTAGAATAAATAGCTCAACATTCTCAAGCCCGCAAATCGGTCCAGAAAAATACTTTATTTTATGTATAAGTTTTGTGTTACATCAATCCTGGCAATCAATGTTTTAATTCATATACTGTAACTCGCATGTGATAGAATATCATATTTACGGCTTTATGAATATTGCACTATATCTGGAATGTGGGTCCAATCGTAACTCCTATTTGAACACTTTGAAAATAATACCTCCATTTTTCAGTGACTTAATTCTAACGATCTCTTTTGCCATTGGCTCTATCTCAACTTGTAACTACGAGTTAGACTAATTGATCACGTTCAATTGATCAAGTATGGTTTACGCGTTTGCATTTGATGTTATATCAGTATTGTTTGTAAGTACTAAATCCACAAGACTCATTTCTAGTAGGTTGTTCTCTAACTTTGGCCAGATGATGATCTCTGAGTGTACTTAGTAACCAGGTCCTCTTAGCTGAACTGCTGGTGTCATTAATCCAGTTTATTTTTAGAGGCCAAAAGAATAAAAAACAATAGGTAGGTTTGGAATGAAATTATGTTTATATGATATCAGTAAATGCTTTTCTTAGTTTCAAAGATGGGGTAGGAATTTGAAACAGGCAGATTTCCACCTTCCTAGAGATTAAATGATTTGTGCTAAAGTTTTACTTTTGGAGGCTACTGAGCCCGTTTTATATGGGTTAGGCGGATATAGTGGATGATGATTGTTGTAGACGGGGTTTGGAGTAATGGGTGCTGGCTAGGTATAGATGAAAGAGAGTGAAGAATTGATACTACTTAAGTGGCACCAGGCATTGTCAGTCAGGTAGTAGGTGATGGGACACAGTTTTTGCTTGTCTTGATGAGGGGAAGAGTGAGCAACATGTCATACAGTGGCTTGACCCTATAGTTGGCCATCAACAACTTAAAGAGGCTAGACTCCATTGTGGATCAAAATGCGTATTATAGGTTTCCTAAACTAGGGTGTTTAGATATTGTGGTGGTTCTGGATGATTCTGGAACTGATATGATTCTGATGAGAACTCATGTGGAGAGAAAAAAGATAAATAGAGATCTGGAACTTGAACATACGAAACAGTTAAAATTGGCTAGTTAGACACATGCATGCTAGATCCCTTAGGAGGGTCATCTTTGAAGGATGGGAATGCATAGTTTAGTCAATGTATCATAGAGGCTATATAAAACCCATTAGGCAGCCACTTATTACTATGAGTAATATATTATTCAGCAATTTATATGCCCAATAGGGTTAAAATAGGAGTTTTTGGTGCTTTTCACAACACCCTGACTGCACTGATAGTATATACTTTCCCAATGAGGGCTACTAAAGGCTAAATAAGTTGTTGTTTTTAGCAGTATGAATGATAATATTTTTTAATTTTGCACTCTGCTATTTGCCTTTTCTATCTGACTGTAGGGCTATCAGCCAGCTTGTGGAGCACACCTTAGCCCCTGAGACAGGAGGTCTCTGTAATGAGACACAGGGAATTCCTTGTAATAATATTTACTAGTTGTTGAACTTGTTTTATATACCTTTATGGTATCTACCTACTGGACTTTTGACTAATACTCTTGTCTACTGATTGTACTATCAATTGCAAGAAGCCAGCTTATAGCGCATACTACAGCCCCCTATATAGGCGGTCTATATAATGCAATAAGGGAATTCCTTGTATAGACAGATTTTTTGTCTGAATTACTTTTGTGTATTCCAATTGTATCCACTTACTGATCCATCCAACCATGAGTCTGTTGGCACCCCAAGTTGATTTGTATTTGTTTAATTTCCGTCCAAAGTCCTACGGGCTTGAATGACCTCCAAGCAAGTAAGAAATGGAGGTTGGATTCCAAAGTCCTACGGGCATGGAGGTTGAAGCCCATAGGACTATGGATGGAAATAAAACATGAAATGAAGTATTTTATTTTGGCGATGTGCGAGCTTGAGAATGTTGTGCTTTAAATTCTAATGTGACCCATTGTGTTCCACATCATTTACAGTGCTGTATTGAATTTTTGTTTGCATTTAAAGTGCTCTGATTTGTAAGTAAACCCTTTGCGAGACCTCCTTGGTCAGAATAACCTGTGGTTCGATTTTGGCAATTTGCTGGCTTGATGGAGTGGTTTGTGAGGGAAAATTGGAACAATTGAATAGCGCTCTGTGATTTTAGCGGCCGCAACTCTTGCGGTCGTGAAAGATCAAAGACTTTGAGGAAGTAACTTGCGATTTGACAAATCACAATGGATCGGAGCTCGCAGCAAGTAACCCGATCATAGCCCGCAAATGGAAGGTAATTGAATAGCAAAGTAGCTTGTGACGTCTACTTGCGAGCCTTTATCCCAAAATCGCAGCAATAGAATGAGGCTGCTTATCTATAATCTGATCAATTTCAATCTAATCAACTTGCCTATATGTACTGCATGCTTTTCAGAGTTCATCTGACAATGAGTTTCGAGAAAGGGCCCATAACATTTAAATCGTGCAGTCTAGACCTACTCGTTTAGCCATTAAAATGTATATTCCCCACTGATATAGTTTTATGATAGTTTGAAAAACATGGGAGAATAATAACTCTTAAATACATAGCCCTTATTTCCTGCATGATGGACGTATGTTACTAATTTTGTTCCGAGAGAATGAAAGTCTTGAATCTTAAAAATTAGAATTGTCACAGAAAAATTTGGATTATTTTGGGGCCTTTTATAGAGCTAATAAGAAGATGAATACACAGGGGTTTATTCCATTGCAAGCCTGCAGACTTACGTCCTGTATAACATGATCTGCGGGCTTGCAATGGAATAAAGCCCCGTGTATTGCTACAATTACAGAGAGATTAAATTGAACAAGCCCACAATTTATGGGCCAAAAGCTGAAACCGTAAACCATGCAATCGTAAGTAACATTTCAGAGCGTGATCATGATTAATTTAACAAGGCCGTAATTACTGATTTAGAAACAGCCAATAGTAAATAAGACCATCATCATGACACCAATAAAAGGTAGAGGTTAAACGTCAATTGATTAGCATTTAGAAGTCTGATAGGCTATCAGACTCTCACTCCGGCAATGTACAAAATAATAAAAAGGAATTAAGGAAATGTTCTAGTTCATGTGGGTGGCCTGATATGTATTATCCCTTGATTCCTGGGATCAATATAACACGAAAAGAAAACATAAAATAAATAATTTTTGATTGCAGATTTGCGAGCAATCATCGTATATACTCGAGTATAAGCCGAGTTTTTCTGCCCTTTTTTAAGGCTGAAAAAGGGTCCGCTCGGCTTATACTTGAGTTACCACCCCGTGTCTCTCTTGCAAGTCCTATCTGGTACCCATAGGATTTTCTTCTACATTTGCCATTTAGGGGTGTGAAAACATTGTGGGCCTGAGGAATTGTAGCAATTGAATAGCAATTTGTGATTGAAACAATTATGGGCTTGAAAGATTAAAAGCTTAGCTGGGTCTGAGTTACGATTTTAACTACAGCAGGGATTTTCAGCCTGTAACCCGCAGATCGTTTGCGGGTAGCTAAAAATTGTCAATTGAATAGCAAATTGTTTTATGGGCTACATTACGGGCTCCAGTAATCAACAATTGCTCAACTGAATAGTTTTCGATTGAGATATTTGCTTCTGAATAATTTCAGAAACCCTGGGTTATGGTATATTGTTCTGCCGTTAAAAATAGTAAATATTTGACATGGTATTTTCTTTTATAGTTCTTGTCAATATTCGAGTAACATAATTAACTTTGAGCGTCAATGAATTGCAAGGCCGCAACTCACAGTATACAGTCAGTATGTCTGCAAGTTACGGCCAAAAAGCCGAAACCATAAACCATGCAATGGTACATTTCAGAGCCTGAACATGATCAGTTAAGCAAGGCTGTAACTACCCCACTTCACCCAGTTGGCTAGACACGGTCAAAGGGCATCTACAAATGCATTTGAAACTCAGCAAAGAAGAAAAAGCTCACACTTGGATCACAAGGTGTACTTGGACTGAAACGCACATCTTGGCACATCAGAACTGTGCTTGACACAACAGACAGCGGTCACCTAGAATGGCGCTCTGCTCTAGTATATCTAGTATATCAAAGCTGGTTATTGCTTAGTAAAGTCCACCTCCCAGAGGAAGGAAGCCTTTAAGAACATGGCACAGGCTCTCCGCTGGCCTGGCAACCCAGAAACTAAGAAATGTCTCTCTGGTGTCAGTTTCATGGTCAGAAACCATATTGCTTCCAAACTTGATAACCTGCTAAAGGGTCACTCTGACTGAATCTTTTTCATGCGTCTCCCACTTCAAAACAAGCAGCATGCAACAATTTTCAGTGTCTATGCACTAACTCTTTAAGTGCATCCTGCAGAAAAAAACTAATTTTTAACTGAACTGCACAATTGCATACGGAACGTCCCTGCACATGACAAGGTAATGATCCTTGGTGACTTTAATGCCAGTAGGCAAAGATTCAGAATCTTGGAAAGGAGCACTTGGTACAACGGGCGTCTTCTGTTAGAGTTTTGTGAGGAGCAGAAACTCACCATCACCAGCACCGTTTTCCAGCAGAAAGACAGACTTAAGACAACCTGGCTGCATCCTCAGTCCAAGCACTGGCATCTTATAGGCTACATTCTGGTGCACCAGCGAGACCTTTCAGACTTCCTACTCACCCGAGTGATGCCCAGCGCAGAATGTAATATAGACCAACACTTGGTGTTCTGCAAACTTCATCTCCACTTAAATCCTTAGCCAAAGAGAAAAGTAGCCCCAAGGAAAAAGTTACAGATCGGCAATCTCCAGTCAGCTGCGAAGGCAGACTTTCAGGCGAATCTCCAGTCAAGACTAGAGGATCACAGATGCTTCACGGATCCACTATATGTAAACGCCTCAAAACCAGCATCCTGCAGATCTCTGAAGAAGTCCTAGGGTTCTCCACAAAGAAGAACAAAGATGGGTTTGATGAAAACAATCAGGAGATCCATGAATTACTGTTGAAAAAGAGATTTGCTCATCAAGGGCATCTCACTTAGTCGACCTGGCCTAAAAATAAAACAGCTTTCTGTCTTATGTGCAGCAACTTCCAACAAAAGCTTAGAGAAATTCAGAACCAGTGGTGTGCAGATGTCAGCAACTGCAGAGGCTTTAATGAAGCCCTGAAGGCAGTGTATGTCGCACGGAAAATTCTCGCAAGAGAGCTCCTCAACAGACTGGTGCCCACTATCACAGTGTCAGTGTGGCTTTAGAGCAAACAGGAGCACCATTGACATGTTTTTTGTTCTTAGGAAGTTCCGAGAACTGAACAAGAGACGTACCAAAGTGTTCGACACTGCAAGCAGGAAGGGTCTGTGGCAAATCTTGCAATGTATAGGATGTCCTCCCAAGTTCTTCAACATGATCATCCAGCTGCATGTAGACCAGCGTGGCCAAGTCAGGCATAGCAACGACGAGTGTTGGAGCCCTTCCCAATAGGTAATTGCTCTAAGCTTTGTCCTTGCACCAACCCTATTAATTCTATTCTTCAGTATGATGCTGAAAAGGGCCACAGTAGACCATGAGGATGAGGATGGTCTCTATATCTGATCCTGCACTGATGGCAGTCTGTGTAACCTGAGGCAACTAAAGGCCCACACCAAGACAATGGAACTACTCGTGCAAGAGCTACTCTTCACAGATGACAGATCTGTAGCCATTGACATCTTTTTTCACGGCTGCTGAGCTCTTCGTTCTAGAAGCCAGTTTGAAGAAGACAGAAGTTCTCTACCAGCCCACACCTCAGGAAGATTACTGTCCTCCTTGCAACACTATTGATGACTCCGAGATGAAAACAGTACACCAGTTCACCTACCTGGGTTGCGTCATCTCCTCGGACGCTAAGATTGACAAGGAAAATGACTGGTAAAGGCAAATGGTAAAGGCAAATGGTGCTTTTGGCAGGTTATATAAAAGCATTTGGAACAACAAGCATCCTAATAAAGACACCAAACGCAATGTGTACAAAGCTGTTGTTTTGACTAACCTACTGTAGTGCTCTGAGTCGTGGGTTACCTAACATTGTCACCGACGACTTCTTGAACACTTTTAACAACGCTGCCTTTGCACTATCCTCAACATTGACTGGAATGTCCATGTCACCAACACTGATGTCCTAGAACAGGCAGGAGTTACCAGCATTTCCATGCTGTTGAAGACACAGTTGCGCTGGGAGGAACACATCTCTAGGATGGAGGATGACCGGATTGGTAATCATGACCAAAGAAGAGTCACAAGGACTCACTGAAACAGTCCCTGGATGCCTGTCACATTGACTGTCATAGATAGACAGCTTTAGCTTCCGACCGCAAGGCCTGGAGAAGTATCATTCACCAGGTTGTCTCCTCTTTCAAGAGCACACGCAGGACTGGTCTTGAGGACAAAAGGAGATGGAGGAAAAATTATGTCACTGCAGCACCCAAACCAGAGCAAGCCTTCCCGTGCAACCACTGCGGCTGAGTCTGCTTATCCCGCATGGTCCTCCTCAGCCACTAGACAGCCTGCAGATGTGAAAAACACCCATTTTAAATATTTGTTTGTGAAGCCAAGCCAAATAACAATGCAGCCTCTCTTTGAATTTTGGAAATGAGATACTTCTATCAGTAAGCTGGATCCAGATCTGCCATTGATAATGAATTATAGCCTAAGAAGCAGGAGAATGATTAGCTATTGCTTGAGAAAATATGGATTAGCCTCTATGGTCTCACACTGCTCTGCTTGACTTTTCTGCCACACCTTTCTTGGACTCTCTGGTATACTTCTCTTGGACTGAGCCTGCACATCACAAAATGACTTACTGTATATTTAGATTGAAACTGTAGAAACTGTTCCATTTGTTCCACAAACACAATTTTTTCTACTAGCAGTATAGTAGATTAATAAATACCCCTTGCATAGCTATCTTACTTGGCATTGTTTACTCCTCCTGAGACAGTGTTTATATTTTCATTATCTTACACCCTAAGGACTAATGCCTTTTGTTATCTAGTATCAAAACTTCACAGCAAGGGTCATTATCAGAGCTTTGTTTTTTGACTTGGTAATGCATGAATGTTAGCTTCTTACTTTTCCCAGGAATTCAGTTATTTTACTAAGTTATAATGTGGGGTGATTGAGCAATAACAAGCACTTCACAATGGCAGAGCCATTTCAACATAAAGTGTATGCTTGCTAATGCAAAAACTTTGGGCAAGCTAGAATTATTAGCATTACAAGAAAAATGGACTTAATAGGCATTACTGAAACATGGTGGGATGCATCTCATGATTATACAGTTCTTTTGGATGGTTATAACTTATTTAGGAAAGATAGGGGTAATGGTAGAAGAGGAGGAGGCATTTGTCTGTATGTTAAGCATAGTTTTAAACCTATAGTCAGAGAAGATATTTATAGGGGAACTAGCGACAACATTGCATCTTTGTTGGTTTAGTTAAATAGTAGAGGAGCTAATTCAAAATGCATATTGGTAGGAATATGCTATAAACCCCAAATATAATTGAGGGTGATGAATTGCAACTATTGCTGCAGATAGATAATGCAGCCAAGCATTGGCAAGTTCTAATAATGGGAGATTTTAACTACCCTAAAAGAAAATAGAAAAATGAGACCAGCAGTTCAGCCAAAGGGAGCAGGCTCTTGTGTACAGGCAGGGGTCATTATCTGGCCCAATTTATACAAGAACCTACTAGAATGAGGCCATCTTGGATTTAGTCTTCACAAGTAATATTTACATAATATCAAATATTAAAATAGGGGAACCCCTGGGGAACAGGGATCACAACACTGTCTCATTTGAGATTAAATACAAAAAATAGAGGTTTAAGGGGCCAACAAAAACTCAAAATTTTAAAAGGGCTAACTTTAATGGGCTAAGGGCAGCAATATAACATATAGACTGGGATAAAGAACTTACAGGGAAAAATACTGAAAATAAATAAACATTCAAATCCTTACTAAATAAACATAATCATCAGCATGTACCATGTGGAAATGACGTGAATAGGAGTAAATCACATCCCATGTGGCTTAACAATGACTTGAAGATCATGATAAGGAAAAAAAAACATGCATTTAAATTATACAAGAAGGAGGGAACAGAGGCTGCTTTATGTGAATATAAGGAAATCACCAAGGCTTACAAAAGTGCTATTAGACTGGCTAAAATAAAAAATGAGAAGTCAGTTGCAAAGGAAAGTAAGACTAACCCTAAAATATTTTAAAATATATGAATGGGAAGAAGGCCAGGAAGCAAGCTATAGGAAGATTACAATGTGACACAGACAGTCTGATAATTGGTGAGCAGGAAAAGGCAAATTAGCTAAATAGGTTCTTTTCTTCGGTATACACCAGACAGGTGCCAGTGGTTGGGGCAATGCAACAAAATGGAGCTACACTATCTTGACCAAATAATTGGTTAACACAATTAGAAATCCAAAAGAGATTAGAAATATTTTTTTAAAAAGCCCCAGGTCCTGATGGAATACATCAAATGGTACTGAGGGAACTGAGTTCTGTAATAGCCAAACCATTATATCTAATTTTTCAAGACGCACTCACCACGTGGTCACTACCAGATGACTGGAGAAAAGCAGATGTGATAACTACATTTAAGAAGTGAGCAAGAGCAAATCAAGGGAATTATAGACCTGTAAGCCTCACATCTGTAGTTTGGAAGCTTTTAGAAGGGTTGATAAGGGACAGCATACAATAATATGTCTATTTGAACAAGATCATAAGTAGAAGTCAACACAGATTTATAAAAGATAGGTCATGTCAAACCAATCTAGTTAGTTTCTATGAGGATGTAAGTAGGAACTTGAATCAGGGCAACTCAGTGGCTAAAGTCCTTTTGTATTTTGCAAAAGCTTTTGATACAGTGCCACATGGGAGACTATTGATCAAACTAAGGGATACAGGAATTGCAGTAAATATCTGCTCATGGATCGGGATGCTGACTACAAGACAGGAAGCAAAGGGTTGTTGTAAATGGAACATACTCCGATTGGACTAATGTCGTAAGTGGGGTTCATCAAGATTTAGTATTAGTTCCTCTCCTTTTTAACATAGTTGTGCAAGGTAATTAAATCAGATAATGATGTACTTTCCCTACAAAGGGATTTGCATAAATTAGAAAATTGGAGAGGTAAATGTCAGATGAGATTTAATACAAATAAATGTAAGGTTATGTATTTGGGAAGGAAAAATAGCCATGAAATTTATAATCTTAATACAGTAAATCTAGGGGTATCTGATATTGAAAGGGAGTACTTGTGGACAACCACTTAGGTAGCAGTGCTCAATGCCAAGCAGCAGCTGCAAAGGCAAGTAAAATATTATCATGTATTAAGAAGGGTATAGAAGCAAGGGAAGCAAATATAATTATGTCACTGTACAAATCCCTAGTACGCCTTCATTTTGAATAAAAATACATTTTAGAGCTAGAAAAAGTACAGAGAAGGGGAGCAAATCTAATAAGGAGAATGGAGGGTCTAAGTTATGAAGAAAGATTAACTAAATTAAACTTATTTTCTCTAGAAAAAGGCATCTACGAGGGGATATGATTACCTTATTTAAATACATCCAGGGTCAATATAAGGCTTTGTCAAGTGAATTTTTTTGTGCCAAGAGAATTTCAACTGAAAAGAAGTCATCCCTTGAGGTTAGAGGAAAAAATATTTCACCTTACAGAAAGAAAAGGTTCATCACAGTTAGGGTGGTTAAACTGTGGAATTCAATAGAGAACTTTAAAAAGGGGTCAGATATATTTTTGAATAAAGAGGGCATTCAAGGTTATCCTAGATAACAAGCAAAGGAATATTGATCCAAGGAGAAAAACGATCGTCAGTCTCTGCTGTCAGGAAGGATTTTTGCTTTTCTTCTCCCTTATGATACAATTGGCAAAGTTTCAATGTTTTTTATTTTTCTGTTTTCCCTCCTCTGGATTAATCAACACTTATTAATAAATAATCCACATAGTAAAAGGATCAGAAGATCTAAAAAGGTTGAACTTGATGGACTAACAGTCTTTATTCAACCTCAAATAATATATAATTATGTAACTATGTAACCTACCTGCTACTACTACACACTACTAGTCAACATGGATGTAGAATCTCTTTATAGCAACAGCCCACACAAAGATGGCACTGAAACATGCTTTACATTTCTTTCAAAAAACATTCAAAACCATAAATATGGCACTGGTGTTATTGCTATATTAATAGAATACATTTTACCCACAACTATTTAACTTTTATCAAAGATACAGTTGGGGGGAAAAGCATTCTGATGTTGAACATTTGTCCACTGACAAAGAAATGATCAGTCTATAATTTTAATGGTAGGTGTATTTTAACAGTGAGAGACAGAATAGCAAAAAAAAAAAAACAACTAGAAAAACACATGACAAAAATGTTATAAATTGATTTGCAGGTCAATGAGGGAATTAAGTATTTGACCCCTTCATCTTAGTATTTTGTGGCCAAACCCCTGTTGGCAATCACAGAGGTTATAAGTTTCTTGTAGTTGGCCACCAGGTTTGCACATCTCAGGAGGGTTTTTGTCTCACTTCTCTGCGCAGATCTTTTCCAAGTTATTAAGGTTTTGAGGCTGAGGTCTTGAGTCACTCCTTTTTTGCCTTGGCTGTGTGTTTTTGGTAATTGTCATGCTGGAATAATCATCCATGACCCATTTTCAATGCCCTGCCTGAGGGAAGGAGGTTTTCACCCAAGATTTGATTGTACATGGCCCCGGCATCCCTTTGATGCGGTACAGTTGTCCTGTCCCCTTAGCAGAAAAACACCCCCAAAGCATAATGTTTCCACCTCCATGTTTGACAATGGGGAAGGTGTTCTTGGGGTTATATGCAGCATTCCTCCGCCTCCAAACACAGTGAGTTAAGTTGATGCCAAAGAGCTCAATTTTGGCCTCATCTGACCAGAACACTTTCACCCAGTTCTCATCTGAATCATTCAGATGTTCAATGGCAAAATTCAGACAGGCCTGTACATGTGCTTTCTTGAGCAGGGGGACCTTGCAGGCGCTGCAGGATTTCAATCCTTCACGGTGTAGTGTTACCAATTGTTTTCTTGGTGACTATGGTCCCTACTACCTTGAGTTCATTAACAAGATCCTCCCGTGTAGTTCTGGGCTGATTCCTCACCATTCTCATGATCATTGAAACTCCACAAGGTGAGATCTTGCATGGAGCATCAGACCGAGGGAGACTGGCAGTTATTTTGTGTTTCTTCCATTTACGAATACTCGCACCAACTGTTGTCACCTTCTTACCAAGCTGCTTGGTAATGGTCTTGTAGCCCATTCCAGCCTTGTGTGGGTCTACAATTTTGTCACTGACATCCTTGGACAGCTCTTTGATCTTGGCCAAGGTGGAGAGTTTGGAATTTGATTGATTGATTGCTTTTTTGGACAGGTGTCTTTTAGGTAGGTAACGAGCCGAGATTAGGAACACTCCCTTTAAGAAAGTGGTCCTAATCTCAGCTCGTTACCTATATAAAAAACACCTGGGAGCCAGAAATCTTGCGTATTGGTAGGGGAGCACCTCTGATTTATTTGTTTGGAAGGGCACAAGTGAGCTAAAAGAGGTTGCTCTCAGAGTGGGTTAAAATGTCCATATAACAAACCTATTAAGGTAAGTTAATTCTCTGATGAGCACCTCTGACTTATTTGTTTACTTGGTAGGGGATCAAATACTTATTTCCCTCACTAACCTGCAAATCAATTTATAACTTTTTTGACATGCGTTTGTCTTGTTTGTTTGTTTTTTGTTATTCTTTCTCTCTTTGTTAAAATACACCTACCAATAAAATTATGGATTGATCATTTCTTTGTCAGTGGACAAGCTTTCAAAATCAGCAGGGGATCAAATACTTTTTCCCCCACTGTACCTGCCTACAGATGATGGTACTCCTCAATACACCAATCTATTTATGGCCAATCTGGAAGAAACATTATTTTCTACATCCATTTACAAACCATACAGATACTACTGTTATATAGATGATCTGTTCATCATATGGACAACAGAAGGAAGCAAATGAACACAGTTCATTTGACACTTTCTATCCATCTATAAAACTTAAAATTGAATTATCAAAGGAACAGGTGAACTTTCTGGACACTACTGTATCCATCACCAATAGCACACTCCACTCATCTGTATCTCACCTGTGTCTCTTCCCCCCTCTCCCTCCCCTTTGTCTCTTTCCTTGCCTCTCATGTGTCATTTCTCCCTCCCTTCCCTGTGTCCCTTTCCCCCTCTACCTCCCCTATTCCTCTTTCCCCTTCTCCCTCCCCTGTATCTGTCCCCCCCTCTCCCTCCCCTGTGTCTCTTCCCCCCTCTCTGTCCCCTGCGAATCTCAGTATTGCGAGTTTGTTTGTAAGGCTTGCAAATTGCACAGAAACTCACAATTACTGCAACTATATATATATATATATATATATATATATATATATATATATATATATATATATATCAGGGAAATTGAATGGTGAAGAGGTCATTTTTGCATATATCTGAAGTATAGAGCTATAACCTTCGCAGCAGATAGTATATTGTTGCTGAGGAAGGAAACTTGAGGCAATATAGTGACCACAATGTGAAAACATTTAGAGAATCCCATGATAAGATAATGGGTGAAGGCAGGTGAAGTGTGTGAAGAAAGGTAATGAGCTCCCTGGACTAGGTTTATGAATGCTAGAAATGTTTTATACATTACCTGAGTGCCTTCTGCAACAAAGCACAGATATGCAATAGGTGACGTTCACTGGAAAAACACCTCTTGGTATTAAAGTTATTGCAAATCTGAGATGCCCAGAGATAATACATATGTCAACTCAGCTGGTATTTCTGAGGGCATGTTGGTTGAAGAGGATTTATTGACAGGAGTGACAGTATTTGAGAAGGTCTGGGAAGAGATCTGGATAGAATAGGGAAAACAACAAAAGCATGGAGAGGAGACTGTAAGTGCTGGCATATTGAAGCTTTAATTCTGGCAATATGTCTACAAAATGACTTTTGATCAAGCTTAGACAAGGCCATGGTATAGTCGAGTTGTGAAACTGTTGCTGCACCTTTAACAGTACGTGACTGATGGTAATCGTTACTGAAACCACCGTATTTGTGGGATAAATCAACATTTTGTAATTATTCAGCTCAGGTTTTCATTGTGGAATGATGGACATATGATGTCTTGGTATAATCCTAGGGTTTTTCATTTGTGACCACTGGGTGAGAGTCTTGTTCTTAAAAGATTTGTAAGATGTTATGAGGAGGGCCACCAGGTTTACATCATTACCTTTATTGACATGCCTCTTGATGTGAACAGGGATGAAGTTAGCTGGCATAATAGTAAGGGGTATATGTGTTCATTCACCTAAAGATGCATTGTGGAATGTAGATGGCTCAATGGGTTCTGGTCCTGAAGGATTCCTCAATCTTGACATGCTTGCTTACATGTATGATCCACATAGTGGCACAGTTCATATAATATAAAAATAAAAACAACTTAAATTACCCACCAAAAATGATAGGTTAGGATTGCAGGTATTTTTTAGATATGAGGGTATAAAATAAAACATAAAAAGAATTTATAATTTGGCCCATCTGATTGTATAAAATAAATGTAGAGGTTTGTCCTTAAAAACTAAAATAAAAAAAATAAAAAATTAAGGAATCCTATTTAACATTATAAATCCCTGTAAAACATTAAGAAAGGTTATTTATTAGATTTTCTTCCACACTCTCATCCATGCTTGTTTGGCCATTTTTGTGCCTCTGTAAAAATAAAACTCTAGAATAAGTTGGTTTAATACAGATTTATGAGCTGTTCATTTTCTGTAGTATGATTTTATTTTAACTGATCCTACCATGTTCTTAGGCATTCTCATTCTTTCTTAAACATGTCTCTCTCTTGTTTTCTACCTTGAGCAATTCATTTTGGGATTTTAGTACATGAAAAGGAACTCTAGGCATGAATAGAAAGCTTCTGATTTATTGTATATGTTACTTTTTACTCATACCTTATGTGATTCTGGTTGTTCTCAATGTTTTGTGTCCAGTTAGTATTATTGGGCCTACTTTTTGAAGTAGGGGTGGAATTTATGAAATATTTGCAGCTTCTAACAAAATGTCCCAATAGTACACATGCAATACAATATATTTTACATGTATTGGAAAACAACATTGTTTGGGATGAGGTCTTTATAACAAAAAAAAACCCTGCCTTTGTTCCTTTTTCCCTCTCTTAAATGATCCTCGGCTTTTGTTAGATAATGTAGATATTTTTTTATGCTGATTTACGGCAGACATTGATAATCCAACAATATTTTGAAATTCAGACAACGATTGTTTCAATAAAGACATTTTTGGGGATTAACATGTAGACTGACCTTTTCCAGTCTATTGGCCATTGTTGTTTTCCAAATGTGTTGGCACAAGGAAAGCAACACTTTTACAGCATCATCCTGTAGAATTTTGAATAGTTCAATTGGGATTCCACTACCTCCTGCAGCCTTATTAGCAAGACATCCTAGGGCCCAACTCACTTTGCTCTCCAAAATGTCTGGCTACTGCTCATTGGACAAACTATTGAGGTAATCACTTCTGTATATATCTTCAGTGTATTCTTGCCACCTCTTCTTTATCTGATCTTCTTCTGTTACGTCCCTACCATTTTTGTCTTTATCACCCCCACTTTGGCATTAAAGTTGCCTTTTAGGTTCCCATTTTTCTTGAAGAGATCTCTTGATTTACCGATTCAGTTATCTTCTTCAATCCACTTACTTCACTCATCGTAGAATGTCTCCTTGTCTCTTCTTGCTATCATCTTGAATTCTGCATTCAGTTTAATCTTTTCCTATCTTCACTACCTTTCCACTACTTCCCTTCTTTCTTGAGCTACTTTTAAAGCCTAATAAGATGGCCATTTCACCTTCTTACGTAGTTTTTTAAGGATATTCTATGTTGCTGTTTCTTGGAAAATGTTGCAAACTTTGGTCCAAAGTTCTTCAGGCATTCTATCTTCCGCGTCTAGTCCCTTAAATCTATTCTTTAATTCCACTGCATATTCACAAAGGATATTATTTATTCCATATCCACTTGGTCTGATGGTTTTCTGTCTTATCTTCAGATTAATTTTGAACTTGAAATAAGAAGCTCATGGTTTGAGCCGCAGTCAGCTCCAGGTCTTGTTTTTCTGACTGTGTAGAGCTCCTCCATTTTTGGGTGCAAAGTATAGTCAAACTGATTTCTATGTGTAGAGCCGTCTCGGAGGCTGTTGCAAGAGGATGTTTGAAAGTCTAATAATTTCTTACCTGCTTAATTTTGTACTCAGAGACCAAATTTGCCAGTTATTACATGTGTCTTTTGGTTCCCTATTTTAACATTCCAATCTCCTATGATGATAGTAACATGTTTTCTTGGTCTTATATAAATGACTTGTTGAATGTCTTCATAGCACTGGACAACTTCAGCCTCTTCAGCATCCATGGTTGGAGCATAGACTTGGATCACTGTGATGTTAAACGGCTTGTCTTGAATCTGAATTGGAAACATTCTGTCATTTATTGTGTAGTAACTGAGCACTGCTTTGGCCAATCTTTGATTGGCTAGGGCTGCTACTCAATTTCTTCTGCAGGATTCTTTACCATAGTAGAAGATCTGGTGGTTGTCTGATGTTAAATGTCACATTACATTACATTTAAGTTCAACAATTCCAAGGATATTTATGTTTACCTTGTCATCTCATTCTTGACCAGCCTAGTTTCAGCATTTTGTCTTGTTTTTTTCTCTCAAACTCTAGAAGAATGATAAAAGTCTGGATTGCTATTTCTACAGAATACAAGTGTACACAGAGCAATGTGCACATATCAAGTGTTTACACATTATACAGAATGGTAGTAACACTTTTTCCTAGAAGATGTTGCCCTCGTCAGCAGTTTCAAACTACTGTTTAAAGTTTAAATTTGAGATATCAAATTCATACAGTCCTATTAAATTCCAAGCCTGTATCAGCATTGGCAAGCCCGCAAAGTCTATGGGTTTGAAACTTGGCAGCATTAGAGAGCTATTAAATTAGACCATGGTGCAATTTATGGGCTTGAGACGCAAGCCCATAAATCCTTTTTGCACACGCAGGCAGTAAAGGGGACAGACGAGACGCGATCTGCCGTAACTATCCAATTTTGGTTTAACATAGTGAGACAAGGACCTCTCAGCCAATAAAAAGTGGTCTAGCTGAATATGATTGACAGAGGGAGATTATAAATTTGCATTCCACATGCCCATGCGTTGACTGTGTTGTATTTCATTTCGAATTAGCACGCAGGTCCTGCAGCTGGTGGGTTTTCAGAGTGAGAGAGAGAGTAGGAGAGTTTGGATAGAGGTAGTTTACGATTTTATTCATTTATATTTTATTTCATACAAGTTTACACATAATACTTGCGTACACATATTTACAGATTACACATATTTGCAATACAAATAATGTAAATAACACACATATATAGTTAGGTCACACCACACACCACACCACCTATCCCATCCCCCACACCCCATCCCCCAATAATTATTAATAACACATAGCACATACATTTTTTTTTCCAACAGACATATACAGTTATACTTTTTTTCATGTATCCTTATTTTACATTTGGGATATTATGGAGAGAGGAGAGAGGAGGGGAGAGGACTGGAGAGTTGGGTAGGAGGAGAAGAGGAGGAGAGGAGAGATGATGGGGAGTAGAGGTGGGGAGGAGTGAGGTGGAGGAGGGAGAGGAGGTGGAGCAGGGAGAGGAAGTGGAGGATAGAGAAGAGGGCGAGGAGGTGGGGGAGGGTGAGGTGGGTGAGGAGGAGGGAGATGATGGTGAGGAGGTGGAAGAACGAGAGGAGGGTGAGGAGGGAGAGGAGGTGGAGGAGGGAAAGGAGGAGGGAGAGGAGGGTGAGGAGGGAGAGGAGGAGAGAGAGGAGGATGAGGATGGAAGCAGAGGTGGGTGGTGGCATGGGGGCCCGAGCATCAAGCACATATAGCAGAGGGACAGAGGGGAAGGGGCCTGATCCTGGGGGGGGGGGTGGTAGTTCAGGGAAGGGACAGGCCCCAGAGACAGGTCAAGGAGGCAAGGGTCCCCATCCACAGTCAAGACGGCAAGTGGAAAAGGACAAGCACAGGACCCACAATTATATGCACCGGGAGAATGTGGTCCTCCTCTGTGCTATCCGGGCCGCCCCGTGATCCTTGCAGGGGGGAAGGAAGTTAAGCCAGAGCCTAGGGCTCAGGCTTGGAAGGAGGTAGTGGCAGAGATTACAGCAGCAGGCACAGCGCCAAGGGATGTGACATCTTTAAAGCATAGATTCAATTACATCAGGGCCAGGGTGGGGAGGACCTATAATGAGTGGAAGAGGGTCGTCAGGCACCTTCTTAGACTATTGCCCGCCACTGGAGCTTTGGGCCCGGTGGTCCAGCAGGACTCAGCCCCATGTCAGGTGAAGATCACATACACCAACAGGCCTCACATGTGCATCACACACACTACACATGTACATGATGACCAACTAGGACACTGACATGTCAGCTTCAAGGAATTAACAAGGAATAGATAGATGCGTCAATAATCCATGAAGCTGACAAATCACTGTCATTCCTGGGCACCACAACAGTAAGGAGCCAAGAATGGTTAGAAGCCAAGAACAATCAAGACCATAAAGCAAAGAATAGATCAAATCTAGCATATGACAGCTAATCTGAGTTGCAATTAGGAGAATCACTCAGATCCAAGCCTATATGTCAGATAGTTAGGAATGAACACATAACAATGTATTATTCATCATACTAATGACATATGCCTTTCTTTTCTATCTTTCAGCATCCAGAAGTAGGTCTTGTTCCAGTGGCGAGCCAGAGGCGGGGTATTGGCTCCATTGGAGCAGGGTGTGGAGGAGCAATCCCGCCCAGCAGGAACCGGTGCAGGGGGAGGAGGAAGGAGGCAGATCTGAGGGCCCTGGCTCAGAGAAGGAGGTAATTTGGGTGGTGGGGTCCCCATCTGGACCTGCAGCAACCCCACCGGAATTTGACCCCACCATCCCCCTCCTACAAAAACTAAGAATTTTGCTAGGGCTCTCCAACTGGACATATGGATCCCAGGACAGCAACCAGCCATCACCTCCTTCCCCCCACAGCAGTGCTCTGGACTGGCCACCAGCACCATCGGGCACACCCACATCACCTCAAGGTTCGCCCCAGGCTCCAGTTGGGCCCCTGACCCTCCCCACTCCATCACCACCATCTCCTCACCCAGCAATGCCCCACAGACCTCCAACCCCACCACCACCAAGCCAGGCTGCACAGGCGTAGATGCTGGCCATCATGCTCCAGCAACTAGACTGTTCCAGCGGATCCAGGCCATCATCTCCGCAAATCACGCAGAGCTCATGCACAGCCTGGCAAGGTGCAATAGGGAGTAGAGGAGGCACAACCTGATAACAGAGTCCTACCTGGCCAGGCTGCTAGGGATCAGACTTGTCCTCAGCCCCGCCTCCTCTACCCCAAAGGCATCACCTGGACACCTGCAGCCCAGCCCCTCCTCTCCTCCCACCATGCCTCCACCACCTCCACTTGTAGTGCCACTGCCTCCCTGGGGTTTTCCTCCCCCGCACTGCCACCACCACCAGCAGGGAGATTTTAGCCGGCCTCGAAGGATGTGGGCCCTGTGGCTAAGCGGAGGAGGACATAGGTGCTATGGACATGTTTCTGCCTTCTCAACAATCTATTGGTCACAATGTTTACCTAATCTAGCCTGGCTACAGAGTCTTGGATCTTGGCCTAAGTGATTTATTGTTAAGATTTTATTGTGAATGCAGATGGCTACCTTCCATCACATGGTCCATGGTCCATTCTCTGTGAACAAGTAGGGTTCTGTTTAACATGTCACAAATTTTTGGTCACTGATGAATGCTGTTGAGAAGAGATGCTGCAGTCCCTATGATTTTTCAGGCCTTATTTTGTATAGGTACAAACTTGTTTAGGTACAATTTAGGTCCATGAAGGCATCTTCTGCATCAGCAAGCATTATGGAGGAAATGTATGAGGTGAGTAGTACCTCTCAGTTAGACATTCCATCAATGACAGAGACCCTTAATTTATAGCTTCCACAATTTTAAAGATGTCATATAGCCAGATATCTCAGACATGATTGTTGTTAGCTTAAATATAGACTAATACCGCTATGGCAGTGGACTTGCAAAGTCTCACAATGGCATGTTAATGACAGCCAGCATTGATTTATGCACTAGTGAAGCATGTGATCCTGATCTCAATATCGGTCTGAGAACTTATCCTTGGGTCTAATGTAAGTAACATTGAATCTGGCTGCTGACTTTTGTGTCCTCTCCGTATTAATGGCTATTTTCCCATATTTCTGATTATCCAAAGACCTAGCTAATAGATAGTATTGCTTGCAGATGGAAATCAGTTGAGTGGGTATATTGTTACAGTTACAGTATTTAGCACTGTTCTGTACATGCATGTTTATTAGTTTTTTTTTTTTAGTTGACCACTTTTTTTTTTTTACCACACTGTATGTGTGAAACTAGATTGGATTACACAGTCCAGAGGTTGAATCTGGTTCATTGAGCAGGTCTAGCCAAATTGTAAGTGCTATGCACATTAATGGTTTCTTCAATTAAATGGAGGGATTTGTGATGATCCTTTTTCTTATCAGATTCTGGTTGCAGTGGTGTAGTGACCACATATGACCCTGGTAGGTGCTTTTCTATGCTAGTAGGTGCTATTCTAGACTATGACATTACCCCCTGTAGGTATCCCCTTTTTCCCAATAATAGCCTCTTGCAATCTCTGGATCCACGACACCACACCCATGATATTAATGCACAGTCTTGACCATTTCTGATGGTGGTCTGTGAATAAAATAAAGCTTTGTTATACCGTTCTAACCGTGTCAGTGTGTTTTAAATGGTTGGGATTATGAGACATTCAGATGCATCACATTCATGTCACATTCCTATATATATAAACTAATGAGCCCTAGTTAACATGCAATAGATTAATACATATCAAAATAATAATAGTCATAATAGCGTTAGATATCATATAATACTAAATATAGAATATAATAATAATAATAATAATAAAGGGTTAATACACCGGCCAAATCCAATTAGTGATACTGCAGAGTATGAACATTCCCCTGAGGGTCTAAAATGAATATGACAGGTGACACTGGAGTGGGTTGCCAATTCCTTCTCTAGTAGACTGTGATTTGTCTGACCTCTCAGCTATGAAGTATCCACCTAAAGTGACCCTACATGCTATAGCTAACAGCTTCATTGCAGTACACAAGCCCCTTCACCACCACCACTTAGCAATGCAGAAGGGAACCAGGGGAACATACACCACACTAATCTACTCTAACCCATCAGGAGGGGCCACAAAAAAACATGGAGGCTTTGCAGAGGCATGTGAATCAACAGCAAACTCATCTCCATCAGGGGTAATCTCCGCTACACCCATCCTGGTAAGCCCCACACCATTGCTGGTGGCCATGTGCCAAGATGTATAGCCATTCCCATTTGGTGACCTCCCATTATGTTCTGCTATTCATCAATACATTAGTGTGGATTGCTAAGTGGTGGTTGTGAAGGGGCTTGCGTACCTGAATGAAGCTGCATTGGTGGGTTTATATTGTTTTTTACAGTGTTTAAAAGTTGTCTGTAAACCCTTTGCTGGTCCTATTTGGAGGCTGTAATGTTTTTGCCTCCATTTGAGGGTTACGGGCTTGAACGCCATGGCATCTTTGAAAATTCTTTGCAATTTAATAGCAAAGTTGGAATGTTGCAGTCACTGGCTTGACAGGACAAAGGATTTGCGGGAGCAAAGTTCCACATCCCGTAAGCTTTTTTGGCCTTAACCCGCAGATCATGAGCAACTTGCTTTACGGGGCCAATTTAATAGGCACAAGTCTTGCGGCCTACGTTACGCTCTACGGTTTTCAACATTAAGGGAATTTATTAAGGCTAATAGTCATTTAAAACTCCTCACTTTTTAAACACTGTTTAATTACATTTGTTTGGTCTTTTTCATATTGTTAAAGTGTTTTTTTTTATGGAGTTATAGTATATATTATTATAATGATAAAATGGAAAATTGGTTTTATTTGTGGATCTAGCGGGATTAAAGTATATGAAATTATAAAGTATATTGTCTGCTAGCATCCCAGAAATCATAATTTTCACTGTATCAATTACATGGTGATAAGGCTGAGAAAATACTTAAAAAAATTGCACGCATATAAAGTATGTAACCAGGTAACATTAGCAGCTGAGTAAGCCATTAGAATTAAAAACATTTTAGATAAAATCATTAATTTAATCATGAATCATAAAAATTTTATGGTTATATGTCATATTGTCTGGTTTCAATATACCATGGCAGCTTAAACATTAGGGGCATGCTTATCTTTATCTTTCAGTGAAAGTAGGGGTAAGACATGGGGGAAGAAAGTGAGGAGGTATATTTGTTAAATAATTGGTTGGTTTGAAATGGGAAATATACACCTTCCCCTGTACATGCTCCCAAGAATGCAGATTGCAATCATAACCACAAGCTCTCCATCTGTAGAAAACTAACTGTCCCTCTCACACATGCAACCTTCAGGAATAGTGGGAACTATTTTTCTCATGATTGCGAGTGGGCTACTCGTAATGCCTGAGAACAAAGCCAGACAAATTACAGGATGCATTTCCATTGATTTTATGACATCTGCAATATTATGGGATACTTTTTCAAAGTTTTGCACTAAGTCACTTTGCAATTGGATCTCTACTGAGCCCTAGAAAACTATGGCCTCCATTCAATTGAGGTTTTGGGCAGGTCCGGTAGCCCATAAGTGAGGTCACAAATTCATTTTCAATTCAATTAGCATCATTTTTTGGGCTCCAAATGAGTTATGAGTTACAGCCTTGAAAAAATTGTGATGGTTAAACCCATAGCTTACAGCCTCCCAAAGCCTTTGATCTTGCACTTTCGCAAGAGTTACAATGACTAAAATTGCAAATCATTATTCAATTGCTCAATTTTCCCAAGCCCGCAAATGTTTTCACACCCGTAAATGGAAAAAGAATGAAAAAATCCTACGAGTCCTAGAGAGGACCCACAAGGGGGTTAAACACCTATTCGTAGCACTGTAAATACAAATAAAAAATCAATACTGCACTGTAAGTAACGGGGAAAGTGATGAAATACATTATAATTAATTGCATAACAGTCTCAAGGTTACAAATCAACAGGAAATTACTTTTATTTTTATGTTTTATTGCGGGGCTAAAACAATCTCGGGTATCAAAGAGTTAATACATATCAGGCCACCCATATCAACTAGAACATTATTGGCATTCGTTTTCATAATTTTTTATTTTGCAGGTCTTTGAGTCTGATCACATTTCGGATCCACAAACCAAATTGATTGACATGTAACCTCCAAGTCTTACTGTCGTAATAATGACAATCTAATTTTCTGTTGGCTAAATCGAAATGGGAGGTTATGGGCTTGCTTGATTGATCATGTTCCCGCCCTGAACTGCTATCAACCAGTGTATGGTTTACAGTTTCGGTTTTGGAACAGTAACTTGCAGGCTTGAGCACCGCTCAGACAATCAGCCATCTGCGATAGAGTTGCAGGTTTGAAATTGAATGTGGCTCTATGTATGACTCGTATCATGTAATATAAGGGATTTTTAAAGAAAGCACTGAAGAGCAGCCACAAATAGTTTCAAAGCCTTGCTGAGACCTGCAGTTAAAGGGAGACAAAACAAAACACAAATAATCATGGAAATTCACTGTAATTCAACACTTGAAAAATGTGCATAAAAAAAAAGTACTGTATATACTTGAGTATAAGCCGACCCGAGTATAAGCCGAGGCACCTATTTTACCACAAAATACTGGGAAAACTTAGTGACTCGAGTATAAGCCGAGGGTGGGAAATTTGCTGCCCCCTGTGTCCCTCTTCTGCCCTCTGTGTCCCCCTCTTGTGTGCCCTCTGTGCCCCTTTCTTGTGTCCCCCCCTCTCTCCCCTGTGTCTCTTCCCCCTCTCCCTCCCCTGTGTCTCCCCCTCTCCCTCCCCTGTGTCTCTTCCCCTCCTCTCCCTCCCCTGTGTCTCTTCCCCCTCTCCCTTCCCTGTGTCTCTTCCCCCCTCTCCCTTCTCTGTGACTCTTCCCCCTCTCCCTTCCCTTTGTCTCTTCCCCCCTCTACCTTCCCTGTGATGCTTTCCCTCCCCCTCCCTCCCCTGTGTCGCTTTCCCTCCCTCTCCCTTATCTCCCTCCTCAACCCCCCTTCTCAACCCCCTCCTCATCCTCCCTCCTCAACCTCCCTCCTCAACCTCCCTCCTCAACACTCCTCCTCAACCCCCCTCCTCATCCTCAACCTCCCTCCTCAACCTCCCTCCTTATCCTCAACCCCCTCCTCATCCCCTCCTCATCCTCCCTCCTCATCCTCCCTCCTCATCCTCTCTCCTTAATCTCACTCATCAACCTCCCTCCTCAACCCTCCTCCTCAACCTCTCTCCTCAACCCCATCCTTATCCCCAACCCCTCATCCTCATCCTCAACCCCCTTATTCTCAACCCCCCTCCTCTTACTCAACCCACCATCCTCAACCCCCCCCAACATCAACCCTCCCTTCTGATCCTAAACCCCCCTCCTCATCATAAACCCCCCTCCTCATCCTAAACCTCCCTCCTCAACCCCCCTCCTCAACCTCAACACCCCTCCTTAACCTCAACCCCCATCCTCATCCTTAAGCCCCATCCTAAACCCCCTCCACATCCTTAACCCCCCATCGTCAACCCCCCATTCTCAACCCCCCTCCTCATCCTAAACCCCCCTCCTCATCCTAAACCCCCCTCCTCACCCTAAACCCCCCTCCTCATCCTTAACCCCCCTCCTCACTTTACCCCTCTAATTACCTCCCCTTCTCCCTTTCCCCTCACTTACCTTCCATCTGCACCTGCAGCTTTGTCCACGCTCCTTCCGGCTGCGTCTTGACCCAGCCAATGCTAATGACGTTACGCGCATGTGTTGTCACGTCATTAGCATATGCCGGGTCCCGACGCAGACGGAAGGAATGCGGAGAAGCGGAGGAACAGCTGCAGAGGGAATGTAAGTGAAGGGAGAGAAAGAGGGGGAGGTAATTAGAGGGGTAAAGTGAGGAGGGGGTTTAGGATGAAGAGGGGGGTTTAGGATGAAGAGGGGTGTTTAGGGTGAGGAGGGGGGTTTAGGATGAGGATGGGGTTGAGGATGGGGGGGTTGAGGATGAGGTTTGGGGGTTTGAGGATTAGGATGGGGGGGTTGAGAGTGTGGGGGTTGAGGATGATAAGGGAGGGGGAGGGAAAGAGCCACGGGGGGGAAAGAGAGACACAGGGTGGAAAGAGAGACATGGGTGGGAGAGAGTCACGGGGGAAAGAGAGACACGTGGGTGGTGACTTGAGTATAAGCCGAGGGGGCCCTTTTCAGCGTTAAAAAAGGGCTTAAAAACTTGGCTTATACTCGAGTATATACGGTAATTATATGTTTGAGTCATTATACATATTGGGAACATTATAATCAGTTAAAAAAAAAGTATAGTGCAAAATAACCATAAAAAAGCATGTACGTGCATTAGAAATTAATATGTAACAGTCTCATAGGCACAAATATGATATCAATTTGTTTTAATTAATATGTTTGAGTCAGTATATATATATATTGGGAACATCAAGTATTTGTAATAATAAACCTCCTTATAACACATAGGCAAATTATACCCCAGTACACAAGAGCTTAATATAAATAAGGAAACCCACATGACCTACACCAGCTGCTCCAGTGCATTGACTAGTAGAGGGATAGACAAACCCTAAAAAATACTTATCAGCACTATGAATCCTGACTGAGCGTAACAATGCATGTAACCTCAATGGAAGAGTATGTCATCTACACAATACCATTGGGTGTAATACACTCGGGTATGATAAATATTATGGACAGCCTCTGGCCTTAAAGAGAGATCTTGGGTGACACTGATTGTGGCTAAATGGGGGGGGGGGGGGAGAGAGGCACTAATCCATAATGGAGGGTATTGCATCATCAATGTGTAATAGCTATTAAGGAAGGTCAGCAATGGCACAAGGAGCTTGTGGAGATAAAGTAGGAGACCCAGGAAACATATCTTCATCAATTGGGTTCTTGAGTACATCTATCCTGTGAAGTCCAAAGCCATTACTGTTGTGCATGTGACAACATGTATACAAATAATAAATATGTGAAATTATCGCTACTGTTATTGTATTAATTCATTAATAATATGCTGATGTCCCAAATCAGTAACCATTAGCAACACACAACACACTTATTACAGTATAACATTAAAAGAGTGTATTATATACACAGAGCACAGCCACAGATGTAACCGACTTTGCATTAATATCAGTGGCAGAGTGTGTGCAAATCACTAGAGGACAAGAGGCTGACTGGGAAAAGGAAAAAACTAAATGGTTAAAGGTAATACTGTATAATAATAATGATGCATAGCATATACTTGAGCCACATGAGGTCATTACACAACAGTAATGATAAACAGGTGAAAATAAAATCTCATCATTCATCACTTCATATAATCAAAGTAACCAGTAATGGGCATAGCACTTATATTCTGTCTTCATTTGCTCAATTAAACAGATGCATTAACTCTTACATTATGTAATCCAATTCAAATACACACACACTAAGTGGTCATAAAATCTCAAAAATTAAAAATATAAAAAAGATTGTCATAACCTAAAAAAGACAGAAGAGATGAATCTAACAATATCTGTATACACAATACAGTGCTTTTTACTGTAAGGGTAACAATAAACCAATTTACCTAATCTTCATCTACAAGCAGTGATAATCACTTGCCATGACCAATAGTAATGATGTGGGTCTCACAAGTAGAGATGTCGCGAATAGTTAGCCGGCGGACTGTTCCCAGCGAACATAGCATGTTCGCGTTCGCGGCGAACTGCGAACATATGCAATATTCGATCCGCCCCTATACTTTATCATTGAGCAAACTTTGACCCTGCATCTCACAGTCAGCAGACACATTCCAGCCAATCAGCATCATACCCTGCCTTCCAGACCCTTTAACCTCATGGACAGCAGCCATTTTGGAATCATAACTAACTTGCAGTCTTACAGAGAGGGGATTGAGTGTAGGTGATACTGCATCAATAGGGAAAACCATATCTAGGCTATTGTACACAGTGTGCAATACAGTCCTGAAAGACTCTTTTGATCTCTGCTGCAAGGACACCCCTGTGTCTCTTCCCCCCCTTATCATCATTTTGCCCTCAGATATCTCTGGTCTCTCTGTCCCTCTCACCCTCTCTCAAGGCTCCAAAGAACAACACCTAACTCAGGCTCCGAAGAACAACATCTAACTCAGATATCTCCTGGTCTCTCTGTCCCTCTCACAAGGCTCCAAAGAACAACACCTAACTCAGGCTCCAAAGAACAACACCTAACTCAGATATCTCCTGGTCTCTCTCTCCCTCTCACAAGGCTCCAAAGAACAACACCTAACTCAGATATCTCTGTTCTCTCTGTCCCTCTCACCCTCTCTCAAGGCTCCAAAGAACAACACCTAACTCAGGCCCCAAAGAACAACACCTAACTCAGATATCTCCTGGTCTCTCTGTCCCTCTCACCCTCTCTCAAGGCTCCAAAGAACAACACCTAACTCAGATATTTCTGTTCTCTCTGTCCCATCTCAACCTCTCTCAAGGCTCCAAAGAACAACACCTAACTCAGGCTCCGAAGAACAACACCTAACTCAGATATCTCCTGGTCTCTCTGTCCCTCTCACAAGGCTCCAAAGAACAGCACCTAACTCAGGCTCCAAAGAACAACACCTAACTCAGATATCTATGGTCTCTCTGTCCCTCTCACCCTCTCTCAAGGCTCCAAAGAACAACACCTAACTCAGATATCTCTGGTCTCTCTGTCCCTCTCACCCTCTCTCAAGGCTCCAAAGAACAACACCTAACTCAGATATCTCTGTTCTCTCTGTCCCTCTCACCCTCTCTCAAGGCTCCAAAGAACAACACCTAACTCAGGCTCCGAAGAACAACACCTAACTCAGATATCTCCTGGTCTCTCTGTCCCTCTCACAAGGCTCCAAAGAACAACACCTAACTCAGGCTCCAAAGAACAACACCTAACTCAGATATCTCTGGTCTCTCTGTCCCTCTCACCCTCTCTCAAGGCTCCAAAGAACAACACCTAACTCAGATATCTCTGTTCTCTCTGTCCCTCTCACCCTCTCTCAAGGCTCCAAAGAACAACACCTAACTCAGGCTCTGAAGAACAACACCTATCTCAGATATCTCCTGGTCTCTTTGTCCCTCTCACAAGGCTCCAAAGAACAACACCTAAATCAGGCTCCAAAGAACAACACCTAACTCAGATAGCTCTGGTCTCTCTGTCCCTCTCACCCTCTCTCAAGGCTCCAAAGAACAACACCTAACTCAGATATCTCTGTTCTCTCTGTCCCCCTCACCCTCTCTCAAGGCTCCAAAGAACAACACCTAACTCAGGCTTCAAAGAACAACACCTAACTCAGATATATCCTGGTCTCTCTGTCCCTCTCAAAGGCTCCAAAGAACAACACCTAACTCAGATATCTCCTGGTCTCTCTGTCCCTCTAACCCTCTCTCAAGGCTCCAAAGAACAACACAAAACTCAGGCTCCGAAGAACAACACCTAACTCAGATATCTCCTGGTCTCTCTGTCCCTCTCACAAGGCTCCAAAGAACAACACCTAACTCAGGCTCCAAAGAACAACACCTAACTCAGATAGCTCTGGTCTTTTTGTCCCTCTCACCCTCTCTCAGGGCTCCAAAAAACAACACCTAACTCAGATATCTCTTGTCTCTCTGTCCCTCTCACCCTCTCTCAAGGCTGCAAAGAACAACACCTAACTCAGATATCTCTGTTCTCTCTGTCCCTCTCACCCTCTCTCAAGGCTCCAAAGAACAACACCTAACTCAGATATCTCTGTTCTCTCTGTCCCTCTCACCCTCTCTCAAGGCTCCAAAGAACAACACCTAACTCAGGCTCCGAAGAACAACACCTAACTCAGATATCTCCTGGTCTCTCTGTCCCTCTCACAAGGCTCCAAAGAACAACACCTAACTCAGGCTCCGAAGAACAACACCTAACTCAGATATCTCCTGGTCTCTCTGTCCCTCTCACAAGGCTCCAAAGAACAACACCTAACTCAGGCTCCAAAGAACAACACCTAACTCAGATATCTCTGGTCTTTCTGTCCCTCTCACCCTCTCTCAAGGCTCCAAAGAACAACACCTAACTCAGATATCTCTGGTCTCTCTGTCCCTCTCACCCTCTCTCAAGGCTCCAAAGAACAAAACCTAACTCAGGCTCCGAAGAACAAAACCTAACTCAGATACCAACCTACCTACCACACTGACCCAGTGACCCCACCCTGACCCAACTACCTACTTGGTAGTTGGGTCAGGGTGGGGTCATTGGGTCAGGGTGGTAGGTAGGTGGCTTGGTAGTACCAAGCCACCTACCTACCACCCTGACCTGACCCATATATATAATGTGTGTATATTTATATATTTATATATATATATATATATATATATATATATATATATATATATAATGTATATTTTCAGGGTACGGTTGGGGCCTATATGGTCCTGATTGGTCATTAAAGGTTTTTAGGGTACTGTTTGGGCCTATATGGTCACACTTAGTCTTTCAAGGTTTTTAAGGTACGGTTGGGGCCTATATGGTCCTAATTGGTCATTTAAGGTTTTTTAGGTACTGTTTGGGCCTATACAGTCCTGATTGGTGTAGTGTGTGTTTTTAAGGTACGGTTGGAGCCTATATGGTCCTCATTGGTCATTTAAGATTTTTAGGGTACGGTTTGTGCCTATATGGTCATACTTAGTCTTTTAAGGTTTTTAAGGTACGCTTTGGGCCTATATGGTCACACTTAGTCTTTTAAGGTTTTTAAGGTATGGTTGGGGCCTATATGCTCCTAATTGGTCATTTAAGGTTTTTGAGGTACTGTTTGGGCCTATACAGTCCTGATTGGTGTAGTGTGTGTTTTTAAGGTATGGTTGGGGCCTATATGGTCACACTTGGTCTTTTAAGGTTTTTAAGGTATGGTTTGGGTCTTGAATGGTCTGATTGATTTGCTTGGTTTATATCACCCCCAGGTGCAAACCCTCTGTGGCAGCAGATTTGTTTGGACTCGTTGGTCAACTTACTGAACATGACCACCCCGAGAAGAAGAGCCAACTAATGGTGAGTGTCATTACTTTAATTTTTCTGTCAATGCGTATAGATACAATTATGATATTGCTGTAGTCTTGTCACATGATTTTTTTTTCAATCTATATTGTATACCAATGAATTTAAACCATTGTTACTTTGCTTCATGACATTGCTGCAGTGCTGATCATGTATTTCAATGGGCGGGACAAGTATAAGGTCATTAGGTGGGGCATATAAAGGTCATTATGACATCAGGGGGAGGAGTTAGAAAAATACTTGTGTGGGTTGTGTAAGGGGAGGAGCCAAGGTTTGCCCTGGCTCCCCCCCAACTTGAAAGTTCACCAGCCACCACTGGACAGATACCACATTACATAATAGTGCCACTCACTTTATATCACATCTTTTCCCTCTCTAACTAATGGATAACCTAACCTCTTTATTTTCACAACTTCCTTCCTATGTACCTCTCACTTCCTTCCTAACCTTGCTATTCCTTATCTACCCTTCCACAGGTCTCTGTCTCTTCCATTACCTTTAGATTGTAAGTGGCGGGTGTCTAATCTTGTGGGTGCTTTGGGGAAGAGCACTTCTTACAAGACTTGAAGCTCAAAACAGGGCCCTCCATTTTCTGTTTGTCGTCATTATTGTATATTGTATATTTCCTTGTTCTTCTCCCCTGTACAGCGCTACGGAATATGTTGAAGCAATACAAATAAAAGATAATAATAATCATTCTCCCCCATCCCTCATCATCCTCCCTGTGTCTCTTCCCCCCTTCCTCATCATCCTCCCGTGTCTCTTTCCCCCTCCCTCATCATCCTACCCCCCTCCCTCATCATCCTCCCCTGTGTCTCTTTGCCCCCTCCTTCATCCCCCCCCCCCCCCCCTTACCCTGCAGCTGCTCCTCTGCACGTCTTCCGGGACCCGGCATATGCTAATGACAAGACGTCATATGGGCGTCACGTCATTAGCATTGGCCGGGTGCCGGAAGATGCAGGAAGGAGCCAAGGAGCAGCTGCAAGGTAAGTGAGGGGGGGGGGGTGATAAGGGAGGGGGCAAAGAGACACGGCGGGTATGATGAGGGAGGGGGAGGATGATGATGGAGGGGGAAAGAGACACGGGAGGATGATGATGGAGGGGGGAAGAGACACAGGGGAGGACAATGAGGGAGCGGGAGGATGATGAGGGATAGGGAAAGAGACACGGGAGGATGATGAGGGAGGGGGAAAGAGACACAGGAGGATGATGAGGGAGGGGGAAAGAGACACAGGAGGATGATGAGGGAGGGGGAGGATGATGAGGGAGGGGGAAAGAGACACGGGAGCATGATGATGGAGGGGGGAAGAGACACAGGGGAGGATGATGAGGGTGGGGGGAGGATGATGAGGGATGGGGAAAGAGACACGGGAGGATGATGAGGGAGGGGGAAAGAGACACGGGAGGATGATGAGGGAGGGGGAGGATGATGAGGGAGGATGAAAGAGACACGGGAGGATGATAAGGGAGGGGGAAAGAGACACAAGAGGATGATGATGGAGGGGGAAGAGACACAAGGGAGGATGATGAGAGAGGGGGTAAAGAGATACAGGGGAGGATGATGAGGGAGGGGGAGGATGATGATGAGGGAGGGGGAAAGAGACACGGGAGGATGATGATGGAGGGGGGAAGAGACACAGGGGAGGATGATGAGGGAGGGGGTAAAGAGATACAGGGGATGATGATGAGGGAGGGGGGGAAGAGACACAGGGGAGGGTGATGAGGAAGGGGGGAAAGAGACTCAGGGGAGGATGATGAGGGAGGGGGTAAAGAGATACAGGGGAGGATGATGATGGAGGGGGATGTTAGGTTATTTATGCCCTTTATGGATTAAAACCAGACTCTGCATCAACTATGTAATTTTCCGTGGGAGTTTTGACATGGATCCCCCTCCGGCATGCCACAGTCCAGGTGTTAGTCCCGTTGAAACAACTTTCCCATCACTATTGTGGCCAGAAAGAGTCCCTGTGGGTTTTAAAATTCGCGTGCCCATTGAAGTCTATGGCGGTTCGCCGATATTCGCCGGTTCGCGAACATTTGCGGCGGTTCGCGTTTGCGGTTCGCAAACCGAAAATTTTATGTTTGCGACATCCTTACTCACAAGGAATTCTTAGTTGCAACCACAGTCAGTGGGCCAAGAGTACTGTGGCCATCACCTATTAAAATTGTCAAACTGCAATTCGTCATCACGTTTGTGAGCCTCGCAAAGCGAGGCGAGCCGTTAATGCATCAAAGCCTTCTGAGCTTGGAACAGTTAAGCAATGAGCGCCGCCCTGTGAGCCTCACGAAGTGAGACGAGCAGTTGAGCCATTGAAACATGCAGAACTTAGACTCCAAGCAGTTAGGAAACGCGGGATTGTATTAGGCTGCAAGCAGTTGAGAAACGCGGGATTTGGAAAAAAAAATCAACTTCGCAATCCCTTAGCCAACAAAATCCGAGCTCGCAAAAATAGGTTGATAACGGCCGAAACGTGCTAATCCCAAAACACACAAAATAACACAATAATAATAAAAAAACACTCACACACAGCGCAGGGGGGCAGCCAGGACGTCTGGGAGTGAGGTTGCACACAAATTTAACTAGAATTTACAGAGTTTCGACACTTGAAAAATAATGGCTCCCGAAAAAAAGTAAACAAGGCTACACAACACCGAAGCAAGCAAAACACAGCCAGGGACTTACGACTTTGACAGGGACGTATGAGGTACAAAAATACACTATTACGAAGGACAGAAAATGTTTCCGAGGCGCGTGATACATAGACTATAGGTAAAGTATATTAATTTATTCATTCATATTAATTTATTAATTCACTGTACTAAATACGTTCTAGATTTTACACTGTACTTATATATCTGGCTTTGTGATGAGCAATGAAGGTCATCATTGCAAAACAGGAAAATTGAAGTACACAAGGGGAGAGGCTCGCAAAGAGCACCGAAGGTCCTCAGAGGAGCAAAAGCTTTACATTGTGTGGCAAACAACATTGCCATGGTTTAAAATTTTATTGCCCCGTCATTTCTGACGGGCAAGTCGCTAGTCTCTGTATAATATTGTTTAGCCACATTGATATCACATTCCTTTGGTGTACAGGTCTAATAAGATTATACCTGATTGTTGATCTCATGATGTCTAAACACACACACACATTAATATTGATAGAGGACAAGGATCATTAGCTGTAATATTTGTTAATTAAATCAGATAAAAGAATCTGCTCTCATATTAATAAGAGGATAACATGCTTAAGTAATATATGTATTAATGCTTGCCTTGATTAACATGCAATTGTACTATGCAAGCCACCTCCGTTTGTGCACTGGTATAAATTAAACCTAACAGCAATCATGTGTTTTAAACATAACATATGAGATAATTTTGCTGGGGGGAAGTCATTGATAGAATAGTTATCTGACCAATATATTTTAACGGAGGAGTATTTTTAAGAAGATTAAAAACATAGATGGAATACTTATCTCCTCCTCTACCTGAACACAGGGGACGCCACAACCATGCCAACACGCCTAATACCACGTCAAAGGGGTGTTGCAGGGGGAGGCATCCCCCCTGAGGCAACATCACTAACCCTGGTGTGAGGGACATGGAGGGAGAAAAGGAGGGGCCAGACTGTGGATTTGCAGGGCAGGCCTCCTGGATGATTGATTCAGAGCTTGCAACTAGAGCAGTTGGGTGAGCATGTTCTGGTTCTGCACCACCTGAAGCAGCCTTGCAATGTAGCTTTCCATCTGGGTGTTTTGTCTCTTCAACATATAAAGCCTCCTATGGCTGTGACCCACAGCGGCCTGGTAAGAGGAGATGTTGGTCACAAGGCTTTGCAAAGTGTCCTGTTGCCTCAACATAAGAACTAGCATCTCCTACATAGTAGCCTCCTATGGTGGGTGCAAAGGTGGAGGTCCACTGCTGGTATGGCATGGAAGTCTATCGTGGGCCAAGCATGGCTCTGGGAGGAGGTGGGGGTAGTGGGGATGTGCTGACATGCAGTGTGGGTGGTAGAGCTGGTGGTGGGTGCCAGAATGCACTGGTGGTGGGAGGAGGTGGTGATGGTAGTGGTGGTAGGGATTGACTGTCCACTTAAAAGGAGAGCTTGGGTGTTGAGTCGATCTGTGGGAGGAAGAGGCCAGTGGGTTTGAAAGCCACATGTGCTGATGGGCTAGCAAACCCCTCCACAGATCACATGAATCGAACCTCCTTCTCGACATATCCCAAGCACTCTGATCCTCTACTTGCCTCATCCTCCTGAAACATATGTAGTACTCACATTAAGATACTACCCAGTAGCCATATTTATAAAGAAAGTGGATACAAACAATTTATAATAAATCTCTATATCGTCTGATATTAAAAACCACTTCTCAAGCCCATAGAGATGGCCTGTATAATAAGGATCAATTATATATTCATCTGCAAAATTGTATAGGTCAACACTGAAGCATATACAGCACCTTAGGCTAAGAATAATAAGAAGATAAGAAAATAATAATAATAAAAATAATAATTCTGCTCTGCTATGTTTTCGATTGTTATGGGCCATATGTAAGCTAATAACTAAAAAAAACTAATAGAAAATGTTATTTGCAATCAATAGTTTTCCTGTACCTTTATTATAGTATTGGTAACCTAAAGTAAAGGTATTTATTTTGAATTCATGCTCACCAAGGCTTAACTTGTCATGGTCAGATATGACTCTATAGTTTATAGTTATTTTGCAACTTGAATGCTCTTGTTGTAGTTTTTAATTACAGTGTGGTTATTACTTAAATTGATTGCAAATAAAATCTCCTATTAGTTTTTGTTGTTGTTTGTTATTAGTAATTTGGTGTTATGCACATGGGGATTAGTATTGATAGGTTATACCCTATGTAATCTACCTGAATCAGCTAATAATATATCCATCTTTTCTGCATATTTCCCACCATCTCCAATATATCAGTTTGGAATGCAATAAAAAGTAAAGTAAGTGTATTCAACAGTAAAAATTGAATCATTAAAACATGTAAAGCAAAAGCTATTCTGCATGCCCTAACATGACATCACTGGAGCTACTGCAAGTGCAGAATTGTGTGTTTCTCTTTTTCATCATATTTCATAATGTTAACTGTTATTTTTTAATCTATTAAAAAGAGGCAAAATAAATGGTATGACATTTAACAAAAATTTAGTGGATGAGAATGAAAATGCTAATTTATCTTTAAGAGATGACATCCTCATTTTACGCACCCTGTTGCTTTTATTTTCAGGAAATATAGGGATTATGGTGGGCTATGTGGAAAAATAATCTTACAGTAGATTAATATTCTTAATTGTATTGTATTTTCCTAATTTTGTTTATTTTGTTTGGAGGATTTTATAGGTAATTTACTGTTTTTCCTCTGTATTAAAAGTATACAGCAGAATTAGATTCACAGTGATGTGAAGTATAATAAAAAAACATAAGGTTGGTGGAAATCTATTTTTTTTTAAACTTTACTGTGGATCAGTCTGTCATCTAATGAACATGTCAAAAGGAAAGAGTACTTATTGTGGCAGTAAATAGGGAATGAGTCAGATTTCAGACGTGTCGGGAAAAAAGTCAAATTAGTTTACGTATAGTTCACTTGATATGCTTTATCTATTCCTGATATTGCATGTACACCAAATAACACCTATTTAATGTGTTGGTAAGGTTTCCATAGAAACAAGTACGGCACATTTTATTAACTACATAGCAGATAAGACTAATAAAGCAAGTTTGTATGCAACTGAAGACAATTATTATTCTGTTATTTGTAAATATTTTAATAAGTAATAGCTTCAGGGGAATTTTGTTACATTTTCTTATTACTCTCAACTAAACAAATTAAATAGATTTAATTAAATATGAGTAATTTACAGAAAAAATCCATTATGACTTGATGACTGCCGAGATCACATTTCAGGATAAGATTTTTACCTTATCTAAAGAAATGAAGCTATGTCCACTTTACAAATTAATCATATAAATCAGACAGGTTGATGATATAAGTCTTGAATTAGCACCAGAATTCTAAAAAATAAGGTTAATTACAGCCAGTCCAAATAGTTTTAGGAGGTGCAGCTTGAGAAGCTCCTTCTTTCACATTTGGTCGGAGTGCCCCAAAGTTAATTTAATCTGGAGAGTGATGACTTTCTTTGATACCCAAATCAAAGCAGAACTTGAGTCCTGCTTATTAGGGATCCCGAAAGATGCAATCCCATACTCTTTAAACAAACAGTGGCAATTTAAGTGTCTAGCGGCAAAAAAAAAAATCACATTGCCAGAAATTGGAAACAAAAAGAACTAGACCTTCAAAAGGTCATACTTAATTAGAATACATAGCTATTAATGAAACAAATGACACATTCCCTGGAAGACTCAATACCCCGGTATCTGGAAGTCTGGGGTCCCTGCATAGAATATAGGGAGGGCTTATAATTAAAGGCTGTACATATACCCAAAGAACTCAGATCAAGCGGTGAAGAGAAGGGGAAGGCATGGAGGCCGAGACGGGGACTGGCCATGGCTGTGGATTTACTCAAGGGAGTGGACTGCGGACAGGCAAGTTAAATAAAAAATGCTTTATAAATACAGGAAGTGACCAACATAGCATTGGTGTGAGCTTTTTTTTTTTTTTTTAGTTTTAGTTATAATTGTTGATGAAATAGATTCTCCCATATGCTCAAATCAAGACAATGACAATATAATGAATGTAAAATCTTTATTGTTGATAATGAGAGCACTTACAAATTCTGATCCTTTTCAAATGTCATCCAAAAAACACAATATCGGTGAGATAATGAGAGTTGTTTCAATATGGATGTAACTGAATTACTTCTAATAAAAAGTTAATAGATGAAACAAAAAATGTTCATGCAAAGAAAAATAAATTGAGTAAATAGGAAAATCCATAACTAAAAAGTTAAAGAAGAATTTAGATAAACCTACACAGTTGATTCACTGGTATACAAAAACAATATGACACTCATTAAACACTGTAAGGACTGAAGAGTGCATTACATATCAAATGAACAATATGTTAAATAACTGTGACACACCCATCATTGATATAAAGAGGCAGTCAGTGCAGAGGGAGGGTTCAGTAAGGGAACCTGTCCTTCATATGTATAAGTGCATATATATATTTGATAATGGCTACGGAATGAAGAGCGAGGCATTTGTGGGCATATTTGTGTGTCCCAGCTCAACTTCCCAGAATGCAGTGTAATAACTGTTTTTCTCGGACCTCTGAGCTGGAAGTAGGTTTTTTAACTTGCTTTAGACATTCAAATGTGAACACAGATGTACTTTTAATTTACTGTACTACTGTACGGTGGAGGGCTTCTATCGCTCTTTTGCCTACCATATTATAAATGATTGTTGTGGTGAACTACCTACTCATAATTTCCACAACACAGGCTGTGATCCTGCTCTATGCTGATGATAGCCAGTAAGCTTGAAACTGCTGTACATGGATTAGATACTCAGCCTGTGTTTATTCCAACCTCGGCTTTGCATTAAAACTGTGTAATACAGCATGCATAAGCTTAAAGGAAGCCATGTTTGATAATGGCTATGGAATGAAGAGCGAGGCATTTGTGGGCATATTTGTGTGTGCCAGCTCAACTTCCCAGAATGCAGTGTAATAACTGTTATTCTCAGAACTCTGAACTGGAAGCAGGTTTTTTAACTTGCTTTAGACATTCAAATGTGAACACAGATGTACTTTTAATTTACTATATATATATATATATATATATATATATATATATATATATATATATACACAAGTCCCCCACCCTACTGTGGACAACTTAGGGATTCACTGGTCCTGCAGAGGTATCGATCCATCGATCCTCTACCTGCGTATTTTCTCAGGGAATCACGAATAGTGTAACGTGTGAGTGAAGTCATTCGGGATTCCCAGTCCCGACAAAAAGTTTCACCGTCAGGGGAGGAATTCTTAGAAGTTCACAATAAGGGATGACAGTGGGGGAGACAAGGGTACCGGAGGGTGTTTTTGGATGGCCCGAGGGAGGTTAGAGGGGTCCATTACAATACAAAAAAAAATGTAAAATAAAAAAAAAAATTAACAAAAATATTAGACAGCACTGGACCCCCCAGAGCAGGGACTGGTGCCCTGCAAAGCCTGCATCGGTGTTAGATTCTCCCCTGATACTACTCTGATGGTTGAAAGTGGGGGCCCATTGATGAGTGTTAAATAAAGTACAAAAGCTGGCCTGCTGCTCAACGTTACAACTATGAAGATCATTGCAAAACGCAATCTTAATTCCCGGAAAATATCTCCATCAAAATTCTTATGGAGAAAGTGCATTTATAATGGTATAAGACTTTTGACATTACCTCTAATTGAGTGCAAAAAATTACCAGTTTTAAAAATGTAATTTAAATCCTATCAGTTTCACCAACAGGCTTTGCCACAGTAACATTGGTGTGAGAAATTTCCCTATTTATAGGGATAGCTCCTCCTCTAATGATATCACAAGGAAGTGGTGCTACCTGAATCAAGCATAGGTAAACTGAATTTTTCTAAAAGAGCAGACATTTTAACAACGGTGGCACGTCCTTTGCTTGCTGGAGAACAGCGCACCATCATCAGGGCACCGAGAACTGGTCTTTGATCACGCTCTGTGCTCCAACCTGCATCCCATCTGCCACAGAGGCTTCTCATGTGCGCGCCCTTATCTCATATTTACTGGACCTGCTTGCTGGAGGCTGCCAAGGCCAGGGTAAGCGGCTGACAGGGTGCCATGTGGGACTGGCATGCGTCACTAGGAGCAAATTGTATGTAATGTCACTTTCATTGTGTGCATTTGTCACTAGGAGCATGTTGCATTGCATGTTTATCATTACATGTCACTACATGTCATTATTTGCATGTGTGATAAACATGCAATGCAACATGCTCCTAGTGACACATGAAACAATGCCTGGCCCCTATGGCACACAGTCAGACTCTTACCTTGCCAAGCAGGTCCAGTAAATATGAGATGGGGGCGCTCGCGCATGAGAAGCCTCTGTGGCAGATGGGATGCAGGCTGGAGCACTGAGCGTCATCAGGGAGAAGTTCTCAGCGCCCTGATGACGGCGTGCTGTTCTGCAGTGCGCCAAGTTCGGGGTGCCTTAAACAACACAAAGTAATGAGATGTTATAATCAGTAAATTGTAAATAATGTATTAATATAATTTAATTATACTAACATGGATATTAGGTGTGATCTCCTCATATACATCCAGGTCGTGGTTGTCATAGCAACTGTCATGAACAGGAAGCGCTTATGGTGGTCATCATAGCAAACACCATAAACGGTAAGTGCCTATTTGCAATCTCCTCATATACATTTAGTTTGTCGTCACAGCAACTGCACTCCACATTTACATCCGAGTTGTTGTCATAGTAACCTCCCCAAACAGGAAGAGTTGTATTGATATATATATATATATATATATATATATATATATGTATATATATATATATATATATATATATATATATATATATATATATGTTGATTTGTATCGTTATTAAAAGAAACCTGATAAAAAGTGTAATATATATATTGTCTGGCTTGTTAGCAATACTTGTTAGAATAAAAAGAGAAATTGTTATATATATATATATATATATATATATATATATATATATATATATAATACAAGAATGAGATGCAAACTTTGATCATCGTCTTGGCAACATTGCAAGACAGTGATAGGTTAATATTTATATGTGGGTACTATTCTTTGAACTGATGGGGACTGTATCCATCAAATTCAAATTAAAATACATTTGCTTCTAGGGAGGAAAGCTATGGCAAATCAGGACAACTAGTAAATATTAAAGATTTAACATTCAACAAAGGTCCACATAGATAAAACTATTATATTTCCAGTAATAAGATATGGATGTGAGAGCTGGACCATAAAGAAGGCTGAGTGTCTTAGAACTGATGCCTTAAAATTTTGGTGTTGGAGAAAAGTATACCTACATCTCACATGTTGAATGGAATCCCCGGGGATTCCTTCCCTGCTCACCTGATTCCCAATAAGGTTTATAACTATGGGGGTCTATTGAGATCCCCCTGGTATCTACACATTAACATCATGCCACAGAGGTCATTAAAGGACCTTTGTGGCACCCAAATATCAATTCCTGTTATGACCCCTGTGGAACAACTAATGCATAAAAATGTATTATACTTATCAATGATGCTCTGGTCCTCACTCTTCTGTCCTCAGCTATCCATACGACTTGAGATGGTTGAAGCCTACAGCTGATTGGATTATTGTCCTAGTTTAGGGTGTACAGATTTGTTGGTGGAAGCAGTCATGGATGGTGTCATGGTGGACCATTGGCTGAGCCCTTGACGAGAGGAAGAGGTGGATGAGAAGGTGCCAGAAGAACCAATCTGTATATCCAGTACAAGATCAGAGGTATTGCTGGTAGCCGACCATGACCAAGTGAGAGCGGGAGCCAAGAGGACCCCTATTATGGCAAGTCTGGATTGGAGTGGCTATGTTCATCAGCACCTGGAGTTGCGGTGAACTGCGAGCAACTGGAGGAGCTGCATCAGAAAGGGATGGGTGGGGGAACCAGGAACAAATCTGAGATAAGGGGAGGGGGAAGGCCATGCAATTCTGCCATTTTAAGACCAAGCTGATATGCCACAGAAGTACGCGGCTAGTGTGACCAGCCTAAGAACAACCACTACAAGTAAGGTGGTAGCAAAAAAGCCAGACCGTGGCAAAAGCCCACCACTGTGGATCTACAACAGGACAAGGCCAAACAAATCCTAAAGGCTTGCCAGGAAAAGGACTGTGCTGATCCACCAATACAGAGACAGTCCACAAAGAGATCAGAGGACCTTGATGCTGGAGCCAAAACGCGGTCCTCTCTCAAATCAGTGGTAACAGCCTTCCAGAGGAAGACCATCTTCCCAAAGACAGCTGACAGGAACCAAAAACTCTACATCCAGGGTGGAAGAAGTGGCCGCCGGGAACTAATCACAGCCCAGGAAAAGAATGGACCAGCAATGCTCATCATATTCCCCCTATCACAGTCTGTCGTTAGCAGTTCAACCCAGGGAGATTGCCGCTGCAGCCAAGGCTGAGCAGCAGTCATGATAGGGCCTAAACTCTGAGAACCTTCAATGGTTTGCTATTTTTTCCCTAAAGGAATACAGTCATGTTCCTAATACAGCAGGGCAGATTGTTCCACTGTCCTTGCCTTTGGATTTTGCACCAGTAACCAGTCGTGGCTCAGTAAAAAAGTGGAGCCACGTCCCCATTCTGTCTCCAGGCAAAACGAGGTGGATCACAGTACTCTGACAGCAGTACAGTACATAACCCCATTAGCACCTAATTAACCCTGTCATGCATGGGGGTCAATACAGACCCCATGAGCACTTAATTAACCCTGTCCCTCATGGGGGTCAATAAAGACCCCCATAAGCACTTAATTAACCCTGTCACTCATAGCGGTCAATACAGACCCCCATAAGCACTTAATTAACCCTGTCACGCATGGGGGCAATACAGACTGCCATAAGCACTTAATTAAACCTGCCACTCATGGGGGTCAATACAGACCCCCATAAGCACTTAATTAACCCTTTCACTCATGGGGGTCAATACAGACCCCCATAAGCACTTAATTAACCCTGTCACGCATGGGGGTCAATACAGACCCCCATAGGCACTTAATTAACCCTGTCACTCCTGGGGGTCAATACAGACACCCATAAACCCCTAATTAACCCTGTCACTCATGGGGGTCTATACAAACCCCCATAAGCCAAAAAATAACCCTGGCACTCATAGGGGCCAATACAGACCCCCATAATACATTACTTAACCCTGTCACTCATGGGGGTCAATACAGACCGCCCTAAGCACTTAATTAAATCGGTCACTCATGGGGTCAATCCAGACACCCATAAACCATTAATTAACCCTGTACCACATGTGGATGAATGCAGACCCCCATATGTACTTAATTAACCCCGTCACGCATGGGGGTCAATACAGACCCCCATAAGAACTTAATTAACCCCCTCACTCATGAGGGTCAATACAGAGCCCATAAATCCCTAATTAACCCTGTCACTCATGGGGGTCAATACAGGCCCACATAAGCACTTAATGGACCCGATCACTAATGAGGGTCAATACATACCCTTATTAGCACTTAATTTACCCTGTCATGAATGGGGGTCAATACAGACCCCCATAAGCACTTAATTAACCCGTCACTCATGGGGGTCAATACAGACCCCCATAAGCACTTAATTAACCCTGTCACGCATGGGGGTCAATACAGACCCCCATAGGCACTTAATTAACCCTGTCACTCCTAGGGGTCAATACAGACACCCATAAACCCCTAATTAACCCTGTCACTCATGGGGGTCTATACAAACCCCCATAAGCCAAAAAATAACCCTGGCACTCATAGGGGCCAATACAGACCCCCATAATACATTACTTAACCCTGTCACTCATGGGGGTCAATACAGACCGCCCTAAGCGCTTAATTAAATCGGTCACTCATGGGGTCAATCCAGACACCCATAAACCATTAATTAACCCTGTACCACATGTGGATGAATGCAGACCCCCATATGTACTTAATTAACCCCGTCACGCATGGGGGTCAATACAGACCCCCATAAGAACTTAATTAACCCCCTCACTCATGAGGGTCAATACAGAGCCCATAAATCCCTAATTAACCCTGTCACTCATGGGGGTCAATACAGGCCCACATAAGCACTTAATGGACCCGATCACTAATGAGGGTCAATACATACCCTTATTAGCACTTAATTTACCCTGTCATGAATGGGGGTCAATACAGACCCCCATAAGCACTTAATTAACCCGTCACTCATGGGGGTCAATACAGACCCCCATAAGCACTTAATTAACCCTGTCACGCATGGGGGTCAATACAGACCCCCATAGGCACTTAATTAACCCTGTCACTCCTAGGGGTCAATACAGACACCCATAAACCCCTAATTAACCCTGTCACTCATGGGGGTCTATACAAACCCCCATAAGCCAAAAAATAACCCTGGCACTCATAGGGGCCAATACAGACCCCCATAATACATTACTTAACCCTGTCACTCATGGGGGTCAATACAGACCGCCCTAAGCACTTAATTAAATCGGTCACTCATGGGGTCAATCCAGACACCCATAAACCATTAATTAACCCTGTACCACATGTGGATGAATGCAGACCCCCATATGTACTTAATTAACCCCGTCACGCATGGGGGTCAATACAGACCCCCATAAGAACTTAATTAACCCCCTCACTCATGAGGGTCAATACAGAGCCCATAAATCCCTAATTAACCCTGTCACTCATGGGGGTCAATACAGGCCCACATAAGCACTTAATGGACCCGATCACTAATGAGGGTCAATACATACCCTTATTAGCACTTAATTTACCCTGTCATTAATGGGGGTCAATACAGACCCCCATAAGCACTTAATTAACCCGTCACTCATGGGGGTCAATACAGACCCCCATAAGCACTTAATTAACCCTGTCAAACATGCGGGTCAACACAGACCACGATAAGCACTTAATTAACCCTGCCACTCATGGGGGTCAATACAGACACCCCTAAACCCCTAATTAACCCAGTCACTTATGGGGGTCAATACAGTCCCTCATAAGCCAATAAATAACCCTGGCACTCATGGGGGGTCAATACAGACCCCCATAAGCACTTAATTAACCCTGTCACGCATGGGGGTCAATACAGACCCCCCTAGGCACTTAATTAACCCTGCCACTCATGGGGGTCAATACAGATCCCCATAAGCCAATAAACAACCCAGTCCCTCATGGGGGTCAATACAGACACGCATAAACACTTAATTAGCCCTGTCGCTCATGGGGTCAATTAGAATGGGATACACCCCAAAATCCCACTCTGATTGGCTAATGCACCTGTCAATCTGTATTTATACCAATCACAAGGTGCGGATGCCTTCAGCCAATCACAATGAGATATACCCCCACAGGGTGATTGGCTGGAGGCATCTGCACATTCTGATTGGTTGCAGTGACAACAGCCAATCACAATGGGATACACCCCCACTGAGTGATTGGCTGAAGGAATTTGCATCTTCTGATTGAATGTTGTCAATGTCAATCAGTATTACAGCCAATGAGAAGGCACAGATGTCTTCAGCCAATTAACCCATGGGGGTGTATCCCATTGTGATGGGCTGATGGCAATAAAGCCTTCTGATTGGTTTAAATAAAGATTGACAGGTGCATTATCCAATCAGAGTGGGATTTTGTGGTGTATACTATTCTGATTGGCTCGCACATTGGCGCCTTCCGATTGGCTGAATTTGATAGACAGCGTTTTCAGCCAGAAGCCGCCACTGACAATTTTCTTCTGGAAAACTCTGTAGGAGGCTCATTAGTGTCGGGGAGGTCCGAGAGTGCGGACCTCCGTTATTTTTTTTTGTTTTTTTTAGAGCGCAGATTGTTCCAGGGCCCAGCCGGGGCAGAAGAGGAGTACAATGTATATTATGTATATTTTATTTTATGTTTATATGTATGTTGTACTAATGTAATGTTTTTTTTTTAACAGGGGCCGCGCCAGAGAAGAAAAGAAGGACAGGGACATGCTGAAAAAGTGAGAATATTTATAATGTTTATTTATTGTATGTAAATGTGTTGTACTAATTTATTTTGTTTTTTTCCCCTAGGTTCTAGGTTGGTGATCTGAAGGGACATCTACAAAAGTAAGTGGTCTTAATTTTTTTTTTTTAGGTTAGAATTAGGGTTTGTGTATAAAGATAGGATGTACTGCATGTTAGATAGGGGTATGTATTTTAGATAGATAGAATTGATTGTATATTACATAGGATTTATTGTATATGAGATAGGATTGATTGTATGTTATATAGATAGGGGATGTAGTTTAGATAGATAGGGACTATTGTATTTTATTTGTATTGTATTGTATTGTAATTTATGTATTCTGTATGTATTTCCTTTTCAGGTGTGTAATTTTTTTTTCTGTAATATACCTTTTTTTATTTTTTGTGACTTAGGATTTTTTTATTTTCTGTAACGTAGATTTTCTATTTTTTGTGACATGTTTTTTAATTTTCTGTAATTAGAGTCATGTGGGGGTTTATTAGGGGGTAGGTGGTGTAGGTAGGCAGTGTAGGTGTTAATAGGTTAGTGTAGAGGGGTGTTAGCTTAGATTTAATGGTTTATTAGGTTGGGTTTATTGCAGTGTAGTGTTTGTACTTAGTGTCATGAGGGTACTGGAGAACCCTCATAGCACTTACGGGGTAATGTTAGGCTTCTAACTGTCCCATGAGGGTCTTTAAATACCCTTCTGGGACTAATGGGGTTAAATAGAGGCTTATGAGGGTCTGTATAGACCCCCATAAGAGACCGGGTTAAAATGGTGTAGTGCTTACACTTTGTGTCATGAGGGTCCTGGATGAACCTCATGGCACTTATAGTGTTATTACATGCATTCATTAGTGTGTTTTAGGGGTCTATATAGTTGAGGCACACAGTACACTCACATTGTGTGACAAACAGCATTTCAACACTTTTTTATTGCCCCATCATTTTTGACGGGCAAGTCGCTAGTATGAAATAATCAATAAATATGACATTCTAGTCCATGTGAGTTCTATTATATGTAATAACACATTGATTGCCGGGATTGATGTAACACGGAAATTAAACTTATCGATTTTTGGCCTTGAGAATATTGTGATATTGATATTAATACATTACATCAATTTCACCTTTAAGTTAAAATAGAGTACTGTGCTTATATTTGCTTTTACAGTGCTACAATCAGTACTTTAACCCCCTTGCAGGTCCTCTCTAGTAGATTTTTGGCTCCATTTGCCATTTACGGGATTGAACGCCAGTACGTCTTTGGGGAACCATTGCAATTTAATAGCGATTTGAGAATTTAACATTTACAGGCTTGACAGATCATAGGCATTGCTGGGACGGAGTTCAGATTTTGACAGCCCGCAGGATTTTTCCGCCAGTAACCCGCAGATCGTTTGCAGGTAGCTAAAAGGGGCTAATTTAATAGCATTATCTTTTGCGGCCTACTTTACTGTCTTCGATTTCTAAAATCATAATTTAATAGGGGCCTTAGTATGGCAGCATGATGATGATAATCCAGTAAAGAGACTTTTCATCAATGCTGTATTTGGGGGGAGTAGCTTTCACAACCAGCTTTTTGTGGCCAGGGTGGAATTCCCCTGACCCCCGCAACCAACGGCCCTTCAGGGCTCAAAAGTGTATGTGAAGATCAGAGGACTTTTCTTTAGCCACAGACTATGTGTTCTCCCCTGTTTTTTTGAACAATCATCTAAGCTGTCCTTGTCAGGAACCTCAGGATACTTGAAGTTTTGGGTATGACCACTGGACCCTGATAGCCAGTTAAATCAAAGGGGTATTATAATGGTCATAAGGACCTTGGGAAATACTTTACCACTTGTTGATTTGTTATCTTGTCTGATGTATTTCCCCAAGCTCTCTTGTTTGTTCTGGATCCCTAAGGCCCCTTTCCACCAGTACATTTGCACCTGGAGAGCTCTGGAGAGCTCCCCTACTCAGCTTGGACCCCAATCTCCGACCCAGAAATTCTGGCTCTGGGGCTCACAATATCTTATCAAACCCTGCTGTTCCCCAATCCTGAATGGAATTAGCTGATAGCTTGGGCCGTAGACTCCTCTGCACCTAACTAAGGAAATAAACACTTTGGTACTGTGTAGTGATGTCGCGAACATAAAAGCCGGAGGGGGATCCATGGCAAAACTCCCACGGAAAATTACATAGTTGATGCAGAGTCTGGTTTTAAGCCATAAAGGGCATAAATTACCTAACATTCCTAAATTGTTTGGAATAACGTGCTTTAAAACATCAGGTATGATGTTGTATCGATCAGGTAGTGTAAGGGTTAGGCCCGCTTCACAGTGACAGACCCAACTCCCCGTTTAACGCACCGCAAACAACCGCAAACAGTCAATTTGCACAACCGCAAACTCCCCATTTGCACACGGTTGTATACCAAGCTAGCCATGTCCCGTTCCTTGTCCACACTGATGTCATTGAAGGTCTCTTCCTCCACCCAGCCACCAAGGGTCCCCGAAAGGTGACAACAAGCCCCCTGGGACGCCTTCTGTGTTTGGTCTTCCACCTCCTCAAAGCCACCTTCCTCCTCTGACTCCTCTTCTTCAGACTCCTCTCACTGCGTTGCCTCTCTCTGCATTATTATAAGGTGTGTTAAGTAGTACTACTCTTATCAGTTTAATACCTGTTACAGCACCTATCAGGGGACGTGTATAAGGCCTGGAGTTTTGGAACCGGGAGATGGAAAAAGATGCTTGGTTGGTCGTATCACTTCAATTTTGGGGCACGGCACGTGCAATCAAAGGTGCCACCATATAGGAGTGGCGTGTTTGTAAGTACTACTCTTATCAGTTTAATACCTGTTACAGCACCTATCAGGGGGCGTGTATAAGGCCTGGATTTTTAGAACCGGGAGATGGAAAAAGATGCTTGGTTGGTCGTATCACTTCAATTTTGGGGCACGGCACGTGCAATCAAAGGTGCCACCAGATAGTAGTGGCGTGTTTGTAAGTACAACTCTTATCAGTTTAATACTTGTTACGTCTCCTATCAGGGGGCGTGTATAAGGCCTGAATTTTTAGAACCGGGAGATGGAAAAAGATGCTTGGTTGGTCGTATCACTTGAATTTTGGGGCACGGCACGTGCAATCAAAGGTGCCACCATATAGGAGTGGCGTGTTTGTAAGTACTACTCTTATCAGTTTAATACCTGTTACAGCACCTATCATGGGGTGTGTATAAGGCCTGGATTTTTAGGACAGGGAGATGGAAAAAGATGCTTGGTTTGTCGTATCACTTCAAATTTGGGACACTTTGTGACATTAGATTCTTACGCTCAAACATGTCCTTTACAGGCACCTATGTGCAGATGAGCAGGAACTGCTGAAGGTGAGAGACGGAGTGGCGGATGGTTGAGAGGGGGCAAGGAGGACAGCAGTGGTTGATGTGGCTGATGATGCTGGACCAGAGGAGGATGGAGGCTTTGAGTTTGTGTGCTGCTTGTACTCATGTGTTGGTCTGGAGTCACCCAAACATTAGGTCTCAACCTGTAGAGGATAAGGGAACCAGGCTACGCTAGACCTTATTCATCATTACAGGTTTTGACAGATTGGTACTATGCGTGCAAGCTACTGTGACAACAGATATGAGTGGCACTGTGCACTTGCAGAAGTTGGCAGAGTAGACCCTGTAGGCCTGACACAGACGCTTGCAGACAAGTAACTGCTATTCAATGTATTACAGTCAAAATTGTATTATTTGTTTAAATGTGCACTATTGACTGTTACACCAGATAAGAGTGGTGGCACTGACTGGGCAAGTGGGCACAGTATACGATGTGAGCCTAAGACACACACGCTGGCAGGCAGGCAAATGAAATAAGATTACACAGAAAAAAAGTGTTGTTTTTTTTAAATGTAGAGTGCTGGTACACCACTAGTTTGGATTGGTTGAACTTGGCACAGTGTATTTTAAAATTATGAGAAAAACTGTTCTGTAAACTAAAGAAAAATCATTTTAGGAGGGTGAGAGATAAAGAAACCGGATGGGGGGATACCGAGCAGAGCACACCATTTAAAGCCCACTGGGAGACAAACTCATCCATTCCCCCAGTGGACAAAGCCAGGTGGTACTCTGCCCGGATACGGGAGCGCACCAGCACCCGGAACATGGCCTCAGGTGACAAGGGAACCCCCCCTATCAAACACTGCTTCCTGGACTTATATATAGCCAATTTGGCTAATGCCAGGAGCAGGTTGACGAGGAGGTCCCTGGCCTTATTGCCCCGGGACACTGGGCGCCCAAAAATAAAAATGTGAGGGGAGAAATGCAGCCAGAACTGCAGGAGGAGGCCCCTCAAGAGTGACAAGAGGGGCTGCAGTCTGGCGCAACTAAAATAAATATGATACACGGACTCTCCCTTGCCACAGAATGGACAAGTCGAGGGAGAGTCCGTGAATTTGCCGTCAGCTGGTAGGACCCGCCTCCAGATGGTATCGGGACGGGTCACGAGGGCAAGGAAGTGCACTGTATGGAGCACGAGAGAATATAAGCTCTTCCTCGGCATGCCGCGAAAGCATGCCGAGGGTATGTCTCTCAACTTCGAGAGGTTGGGGACAGGAGGAGCCTGAGGGGAAACACGGGGCTTGTGTCCAATGCAAACAGCCGGAGCAGGGGTGTTGAAAGGTGCATGTGGCACTCCGGCCTGCAAAGCCCCGCGAAGGAAGGTGCGCGAGTCGGGGGAGATGGCATCCCTAATCTCCTGGAGCAAGCGCCCTGAGACTTTGGGCGTCACATATCCCAAACGGAGCGCAAGCTCCTGGGGTGACACCCAATCAGAACCCCCGTATTCCAAGAGATCCCCGACTCGGGTCATCCGTGCATGACTAAGGCGGCGGATGATACTGGGGGACTGTAACATTGGAGCCCCCACTGCTGGATTAAATAGCAGGGGCTCCGTGAATATTTCATCCCCCAAAGGCACGCCCTGCCTGGTCACGGAGACCATGCTCCAGGCCTTGAGGGTTTCCTGGTAGTATGCCGGCAACACAGAGAGGTCTCTCCCAAACCCCTCGGGCCTGATCAGAAATAATTGCCGGTCATACCCCAGGTTGCGCAACTGGCGATAAAAGCTGGATGCCAGTGCGCACCACTGCGGAGAGGGATCTGCATATAGGTATCTCTGCAGGTACTGAAGGCGGAAGGTGGACAACTGGGAGCACACACAAACTACTCCCTGTCCACCCTCCACCAAAGGCAGACTTGCCACCCCTGCAGAGACCCAATGCCTTCCCATCCAGAGGAAATCTAACAAATTCCTCTGGATATGGGTGACAAACTCGGGGGTCGGACTCAGACAAATCAGCCGGTGCCAGATCTGAGAAGCCACCAGCTGATTCACCACTAGAGTCCGCCCCCTAAGGTAAAGCATTTTTGCTAGACCCCTCCATCGTCCCAGACGAGAGAGGACACTGCCCTCTAACTCCCTCCAGTTGTCTGGGACGGAAGCGTCCGCAGCGGACAGGTAGACCCCCAGATATTTAATGACATCTGCCTCCCACGTGATGTCACGAAACGTGGGAGGCAAAGAGTCTACCTGTAAATTACCCTCTAAAAGGCCTGTGCATTTGGACCAGTTGATCTGAGCGGAGGAGGCAGCTGAATATACCTCCTGGCACTGTTTTGCCAGCTCAAGATCAACTGGATCCTGGGCCACGAGGAGCACATCGTCAGCATAAGCTGAAAGGACAATCCGCATGTCTGGATCTTTTAGCACCAGCCCTGTGAGCCTTTTCCTCAGTAGGCAGAGGAAAGGCTCGATGGCCAGTGCATATAACTGTCCAGACAAGGGACATCCTTGACGCACCCCTCGTCCAAATACCAAAGGTGCTGTTAGGGACCAATTGATTTTAAGTAAACACTCTGCAGAGGCGTACAGCGTTCTTATAAAGCCCACAAACTGTGGGCCAAAGCCGTACGCTTGCAGAGTGGCTATGAGGTAACCATGGTACACCCTGTCAAACGCCTTCTCTTGATCTAAAGAGAGAAAGGCGAGTGACAGACCAGTCCTGCGAGAATAATGCAATAGATCCCGGACCAGAAAGATACTATCAAAGATAGTCCGGCCCGGGATCGCATAGGACTGGTCAGGGTGAACCAATTCTGCCAGCACAGACCCAAGTCTAAGCGAGATGGCTTTAGCTACAATCTTGTAGTCCGTGCTGAGCAGAGAGACCGGTCGCCAGTTCTTAATAAGTCGGAGATCCCCCTTTTTGGGCAGCAGGGCAAGTACTGCCCTGCGACAAGACAGGGGCATCTCTCCGGTCTCCAGGGCTTCCCCAAGGACCAGATGGAAATCAGGTCCCAGAGTCTCCCAGAAAAATTGGAAAAACTCTACAGTCAGTCCGTCCAGTCCTGGAGACTTCTCACAGGCATGGCACGGAGGGCTTCAGAGAGCTCTTGAAAAGATAGTGGTATATCAAGCCGCTCTCTTACACCCTCACTGACTGTGGGCAGCCCCTCCCATAGCACCCTGCAGGCGTCTGGAGAAATGGGATCCGGAGAGTAAAGATCTTTATAAAAGTTCCGGGCCCTGTCCCGGACACTCTCCGGATCTGTAAGGGGGGCACCGTCTTCATCTAGAAGACAGGTGATGTGCCTACTGTTACCCCCCTTTTTCTCCAGTGAGTAGAAGAGGCGCGAGCCGCGGTCTAGATCTTTGAGAAAACCTAAGCGGCTGCGCACGTATGCCCCCTTGGCCTGGTGTCGTTCCAGGTCACAGAGGACACCCTTCCTCTCTACATACTCGCTCTGCAGGGATTGGTCCCTACAAGTGAACAGCCTCTGCTCCAGATGGAGTACCTCCCCCCGGAGTGACTCCAACTCAGCTTCGCGCTGCCCACTCGCACCCTTGGTATATTCCTGACACAGAAGTCGCAAATGAACCTTGCCCACGTCCCACCACAGTTTTAACGTGGCAAAGTCCCCCTTGCAACCCCTCCAGTCCGTCCAAAACTCCCGGATCAATGTCACGAGCCCCTGGTCCTTCAACAAAGCATTGTTGTAGTGCCAATAGGCGGCTCGTGGCGCTGTTGGCATTAGCGCCACCGTCACAGACACACAGTTGTGGTCTGTGAACGGAGCCAGCCTAATGGCACAAGAACCGACTCGTGACATTTAGTGACTAGATATATATAGTCTGTCGATCCGGGAGTGGGACACCAGACCGGCTCTCACCCTGATGTAGGTGAAACCGTCTGATGCCCCTGGGTTCTGCTCTCGCCAGATGTCCTCCAGGGAGAAGCGGGCGATGATCTCCCGCAGCGCTGACGCAGAAGGCGGGTACGGCTCTGGACTATTCCGGTCCAGAGCGTCGAGGGTGCAATTGAAATCACCCCCGAGTACCAAACACTCATCTGCGTCAACCGTCTCCAAAAACTGGGACAGTCTGGCGAGGAACCTCACTCTCTCGGGCCCTCCAGCAGGGGCATATATATTAACTAGGTTAATGATGCTACCCTGCTCTCGGACCCGGAGGTGGATTAGACGGCCTGGGATAACAGCTTTCACAAGCAGCAGCTCTGGCTGAAAAGACTCTGAGAACAGGGTCACCACTCCACATGACGCCGATGTGAAGTGGCTGAAGAAGACCCTGCCTCTCCACTCCAGTTGCCACGAGGCCTCAGCCTCTGGAGTGGTGTGAGTTTCCTGCAGGAAGCTCACAGAGTACCCTCCCTGATATAAATAGGAGAGTACCTGGAACCTGCGGAAACTGTCTTGACAGCCATTGGTATTTAGCGTGCTGATGTGCAAAGCCATTACTGCGTATCAGGAATTGTGCGTTCCTCAGACCCTTGAGACTGCTGATAGGACACGCACATTTTATAGAATTTCCGGACGCGGAGATGCTCTGCAGTCCCAGAATTCTTGGCCCTAGTGCTGACCACTAGATATTGCTGGAGAGAGTGGAGAATAAACGACATATTCTTCCACCTCTCCAAGGCCAGCCGCACCTTCCTTTTCTTTTGTCCATGTAGGGTGCTCTCAAGGAATAGATCTATTTCCTTGACAGGGATAACCCACCCAGAATCTGATGTTCCTTCTAGTGGGTCACCCCTGGGCTTCTCTTGGCTGAGGGCTTTTACTCCATCCTCCCCGGCTGGAGTCAGTTTCCTCAGCTTTATTCTCAGGGACCCCCTCTTAGATGATACAGAAGGAGTCCCTTTAGCACCCTTCAAGGTAAATAATGGACCCTTGGATTGCTGCTGCAGCCCTGTAGCTTCAGGAGTGCATTCAGGGGTAGCTGGCTGGACAGCAGTGGCTGGCATGGCTTCCTTAATGGAAGCCTTGGAGGCTTTATATGCCTCCTCTGCCAGTTCCACCGCTGCTTGCTCAGCTTGGATGGCACCGATGTTAGGGTCAGTGGACGGCTGAGGAGGGTAGACAGGCTCTCCCATGATGTTAACAGGAAAACCTGTTTTATCACCCTCCCCCATTTCCACTTCCCCTTGTGCCACATCCCCCCTGACAGACAAATCCATGGGGTCCTGAATGGGGGTCATGCCTATATTCCCCCCCTCCAGTAGTGACTCGGCCTGGGGCTCTAACAAAGCCCGAGGTACGTCACTAGAGAGTGACACTGGAGGAGGAGACTGACTGGTGCCCTTGAAGCTCAGCACCTCAGGGACACTGATTACCCATTCAGCAGGGGCTTTGTTGGGACCCCCCTCAAAGGCCAGAGGCAGAACCTGATCTTTCTTGTCTACCCCTGCCTCACTTGGGAGACCCTCTTGCCCCTGCTTTTCCTCCAGACCCTTTTCCACATTAACCCCTATAGGGTCTGGAGAGAGAGATGTGTGGTCTGGCACCGGCTGGCTGAGCTTAATAACCGGGCCAGACAATGTCACCGGATGAGGAGGAGATGTTTTGTTCCTCTTCTTGCTTTTAGAGGGAGGTGCTCCACTATAGAGCACTTGCCACTTATCAGCAACCTCCCTGTTGGTTTTATGCTTCCTCTTCCTGGGGACGTCACTCCTGGAAGAGGAGCTGCCACTAGCTGCCTCCCCTGCAGAGGGCTTATTATCCCTCTGCTTACACTGTGCCCCCACACTAACTGATGTAATTATGGTGGGGGCAGATTGGGACTTGGGAGATGCAGCTGTGACACTGGGAGGACCGGTGACATTCTTCCCCTTTTTCCCCGTGTCTGCAGTCTTGCTGGAAACCACAGACACAGATGGCTTTTTTGGGGAAGAAGGGGGTTTGGAGGCCGTGGTGGTGGCTTGAGGAACGGCCTCCTTGCCTGAGCTCTGTGGGGGGGCTATGACCCTTGAGGTCCCCGCTGTTATGGGCTCAGTGGGGATGGGTGCTGTACTGACGGAGGTGCCATTTGCTGGGGCTGGGGCATGATGCTTTTCATTAGGACAATTCCTACGTGTATGCCCCAACCCCTTGCAATGATAGCACTGCACCTCCGTAGTGCTGTAAAAAATCCTGTACAGCACCCCCTCAAATGGAACCCCAAAAGACCCCTCAATGTTTTCTGCGCCCTGAGGCAGGCACATTTGTACCTGCCTCTTGAAAGAGAGCACATGACGAAGTGCTCTCTCTCTGCACCCCAGGGGAATTTTAATAAATGGTGTTTTTACTTCCCCTAGGGTTAGCAGGTGGGGGCGCAGGAGGGAGTCTGGTAGGAAGGGGGGCACATTAGAGAGTGTTACTTTTGTGCCCAACCCTTCCAGGGGTTCTATTGGGACATATAATCCCCCCACTGTGATGCCTCTCTGTACAAGAATGTGAGCAGCAGCCAGCGTACGGGTAAAGAAAACTGCTTTCCCGTACATTTTGCTGGCTGCTACTCTAACAGAGGGGCTGATGACGTTAGCTGCAGCACGCAGATAGATATCAATGCTGTAGACCCCAGACATCTGACATTTAACCCCATGCTTCCTAGTGATCTGCCCCTCAGCCCCAGCGGTGGTATTACTGGGGCCAGCAGAAACCACCTGTGACCAGGTATTAGCCACAGGGGTAGGTCTGCTGGCAGAACCACCAGGAGCTGGGGCTGCCTTATCTGCCTGGGGCCTATGCTGTGCAGTGCTGCAGCTAGGATTTTCAGGGGCCATTATTCCCCCTTTTGACCCCTGAGGCTTCTTAGTGGTCTTATCCCTCATGTTTAGACCCTTTTTTTTTTTAGTTTATTTGTTTTATTTATTTTTATTTTTTGTTTTATGATTTTTTACTGTTTTCTTTTTTTTTAAATATTAAAGTGGGAAAAAGAAACAAAAAGACAAAACTAAGGGAGACAAAACTAAGGGAGAGAGAGAGGTGATGCTTGGCAGTGGAAGGGTTAATGGTCTGTTGCAAGGTGACTAATTGCAACAACACAGAGAACACAGAGGCTTTTTAACCCCTCTGTGTCTCTGTGTCAGATGTTAAAAAAAAGCCTTAACAACAAAAAATCAAATTGTTTTCCCCCCCACTGCCTACAAAGATGTTACTTGTCTTCTCTCCCCCAAAACATAAAACCCAACACCAAACAAACAAAACTTCAACAAAACCTAATAAACTTTTTAAAAGAACAAAAGTCAAAGTAACAAAGCTCCAGGAGTGAAGGTGTAGTGCTAAGGGAGGGGTGTGGCAAAGTATCCAGGAGACAGCTCACTCTCCTGGGATAGAGAGTTGAGCCTGACCCCCAGAAAACTAAAACTTAAATTAAACTAAGAAAAAAACCACAAAAACTCCCAAAAATTAACAACACCGTGCACAAAGTGCTTATTAACAAAAAGGTGTTAAAATAAAACTTGTATTTGAGGGACTAAGACCCTAAAAAGCCTTTTGTTTGGAGCTCAAGCATGCACACAACATGCTCTCTGAGCACTGGGCACAGTATCAGTTGTAAGCCTGACACACACACTGGCTAGCGGTCAGGCAAATGAACTTAGATTGGCGGTTAGGCAAATGAACTTAGATTTAAGAAAATAAAATTATTGTTTTTTTAAATGTAGACTGCTGGTACCCCAACTAGATTGGATTGGTTGAACTTGGCACAGTACATGTAAGCCTGACACACACACTGGCTAGCGGTCAGGCAAATAAACTTAGATTGGCGGTCAGGCAAATGAACTTAGATTTAAGAAAATAAAATTATTGTTTTTTTAAATGTAGACTGCAGGTACACCACTAGATTGGATTGGTTGAACTTGGCACAATACTTGTAAGTCTGACACACACACTGGCTAGCGGTTAGGCAAATGAACTTAGATTGGCGGTCATGCAAATGAACTTAGATAATCTAAGTTCATTTGCCTGACCGCCAATCTAAGTTAATTTGCAAGTCCTTCAGCACTGCACTGGACACTGAATGAACTTGCCTACATTCAGGTCCATAAATATTGGGACATGGACACAATTCTAACCTTTTTGGCTCTATACACCACCACAATGGATTTGAAATGAAACGAACAAGATGTGCTTTAACTGCAGACTTTCAGCTATAATTTGAGGGTATTTACATCCAAATCAGGTGAATTGTGTAGGAATTACAACAGTTTGTATATGTGCCTCCCACTTTTTAAGGCACCAAAAGTAATGGGACAATTGGCTGCTCAGCTGTTCCATGGCCAGGTGTGTGTTATTTCCTCATTATCCCATTTACAAGGAGCAGATAAAAGGTCCAGAGTTAATTTCAAGTGTGCTATTTGCATTCAGAATCTGGTGCTGTCAACCCTCAATATGAGATCCAAAGAACTGTCACTATCAGTGAAGCAAGCCATCATTAGCCTGAAAAAAACAAAACAAACCCATCAGAGAGATAGCAAAAACATTAGGTGTGGTCAAATCAACTGTTTGGAATATCCTTAAAAAGAAAGAATGCACCGGTGAGCTCAGCAACACCAAAAGACCCAGAAGACCACTGAAAACAACTGTGGTGGATGACCGAAGAATTCTTTCCCTGGTGAAGAAAACACCCTTCACAACAGTTGGCCAGATCAAGAACACTCTCCAGGAGGTAGGTGTATGTGTGTCAAAGTCAACAATCAAGAGAAGACTTCACCAGAGTGAATACAGAGGGTTCACCACAAGATGTAAACCATTGGTGAGCCTCAAAAATTGGAAGGCAAGATTAGAGTTTGCCAAACAACATCTAAAAAAGCCTTCACAGTTCTGGAACAACGTCCTATGGACAGATGAGACTAAGATCAAAATGTACCAGAGTGATGGGAAGAGAAGAGTATGGAGAAGGAAAGGAACTGCTCATGATCCAAAGCATACCACCTCATCAGTGAAGCATGGTGGTGGTAGTGTCATGGCGAGGGCATGTATGGCTGCCAATGGAACTGGTTCTCTTGTATTTATTGATGATTTGACTGCTGACAATAGCAGCAGGATGAATTCTGAAGTGTTTCAGGCAATATTATCTGCTCATTCAGCCAAATGCTTCAGAACTCACTGGACGGTGCTTCACAGTGCAGATGGACAATGACCCGAAGCATACTGTAAAAGCAACCAAATCGTTTTTTTAAGGGAAAGAAGTGGAATGATATGCAATGGCCAAGTCAATCTCCTGACCTGAATCCGATCGAGCATGCATTTCACTTGCTGAAGACAAAACTTTAAGGGAAAATGCCCTAAGAATAAGCAGGAACTGAAGACAGTTGCAATAGAGGTTTGGCAGAGTATCACCAGGCATGAAACCCAGCGCCTGGTGATGTCTATGCGTTCCAGACTTCAGGCTGCAATTGACTGCAAAGGATTTGCAACCAAGAATTACAAAATAAAATTTTTATTTATGACTGTCCCATTACTTTTGGTCCCTTAAAAAGTGGGAGGCACATATACAAACTGTTGTAATTCCTACACAATTCACCTGATTTGGATGTAAATACCCTCAAATTAAAAGTCTGCAGTTAAAGCACATCTTGTTTGTTTCATTTCAAATCCATTGTGGTGGTGTATAGAGCCAAAAAGGTTAGAATTGTGTCCATGTCCCACTATTTATGGACCTTACTGTAGGCAAGTTCATTCAGTGTCCAGTGCAGTGCTGAAGGACTTGCAAATGAACTTAGATTGGCGGTCAGGCAAATGAACTTAGATTATCTAAGTTCATTTGCATGACCGCCAATCTAAGTTCATTTGCCTGACCGCTAGCCAGTGTGTGTGTCAGGCTTACAAGTATTGTGCCAAGTTCAACCAATTCAATCTAGTGGTGTACCAGCAGTCTACATTTAAAAAAACAATAATTTTATTTTCTTAAATCTAAGTTCATTTGCCTGACCGCCAATCTAAGTTTATTTGCCTGACCGCTAGCCAGTGTGTGTGTCAGGCTTACATGTACTGTGCCAAGTTCAACCAATCCAATCTAGTTGGGGTACCAGCAGTCTACATTTAAAAAACTGTTCACCTGATTTGGATGTAAATACCCTCAAATTAAAGCTAAAATGCTGTTAAAGCACATCTGGTTCATTTAATATTAAATCCATTGTGGTGGTGTATAGAGCCAAAAAGATTAGAATTGTGTCGATGTCCCAATATTTATGGACCTGACTGTAGCTATTGATTTCCCCATTCAATCAGCATTACCTACACTCTCCCTCCTCTCAGTAAGACTGCAAGTTAGTTATGATTCCAAAATGGCTGCTGTCCATGAGGTAGAAGGGTCTGGAAGGCAGGGTATGATGCTGATTGGCTGGAATGTGTTTGCTGACTGTGAGGTGCAGGGTCAAAGTTTGCTCAATGATAAAGTATAGGGGGCGGATCGAACATTGCATATGTTCTCAGTTCGCCGCAAACGCGAACATGCTATGTTCGCCGGGAACAGTCCGCCGTCAAACTATTCGTGACATCTCTAGTACTGGGTTCTTGGAGCCAGCCTTTGCCCAAGTGGGGGTAATTAAAAAGGGCAGTATGTGTGAAACATGTGTTTACCTAAAGATGCAGCCCACTGCTGTTTGCTGCAGTGCTGACCCATGTAAATGTACTATTGTTTTATTGTATGTGAGAAATGTATAAAAAGGAGACTCAATGTATAAACATTATGTTCTCTCTGGAGCCCCTAAAAATGGGAAGAGGATTGAAGAACCAGATTGAATTATCATCCTGAACTGATGCTGCTATCCTAGAAGAAGGCGACAGATGAATTGAATCAGATCTGTGTAGGATGGGTCTCTTTGACCTTTTTAAGCCCACTGGAGAGCAGATGATGATCGTTTTGCTGATCCAGTGAACCTGTGTTCCTGATGCTTCTGTGTATGAAGCTGACATCATTGCTGATCACCGAGAAGTCATGCCCCCTTACAATCTAGTGGGAAATTTTCTGTTCCTGAAGGCAGTAGATTTTTGGGTTAAAGAAGAGCCCTCTCTCCTGGGTTGTAACAGAGAGCATTTCATATCTTCCATGGAAACTATCATCGTTTCTAATGAATGCTAAATAATATGCTTCAAAGCATCACTTGTGCAAAAAAAGTTGCACAGTATATAACAATATATTTCCTAGCTCAACATCATTGCTGTTATTGTTAGAGTAATGAGAAAAAAGTATTTGGATAATAATTTGAAATTTTATGAGTTTGTGTCCCCTATAAATGTATAATAAAATATAGGAGAGGAGAGGTCACTTTACATTAGTGACTTTTTTCTCTTGCCTTTCTCATAAGATCAATTATGTTAATGTGTTCTTATTGTTGGATGTACCCACATATAATTGTTTTATTTATTCATAGGCTTTGCAAATTCATACAAAATGATGCACAGTTTCTAAAATTAAACATGTAAGGACATCAGTGGTGGATTATAGGCTATAATTTAAATATATTGTGGTAGCAATGTTTTTTTTTTTTAATACGCTAAACCATTAAGAAAGGAAATGACCGATAGGTAAACAGTTTCAAATAAATAGTGCTGAACTAGAACATAATGTTTATGTGAATAGATATGATACATAAGCTCAAATGCATTTTTAAACATGCTGAATATAATGGTTTTGCACATAAAATAATAATTTCTAATCAGAATTCCTACCTAGTACAAATGTAATTAATCAGGGTACTGAAATATTAAGGCTAACATATTCAGCAACAGTTATTAATATTTTTATGGCAGAGGCCAAGAGAGAGGGAGAAAGGTATACAAAATTAGAATGATGAAGAGAAAAGAGACATGAAGTTTGTAACATTCAGAATTTATAATCTATTCATAATCTACTTAAATCCTTTATTTGGCAGTCTAGTAAAACCTGTATTATTCCTCTTACTATTATTATTGTTATAAATACATACAGCCCTAACTACCACCCCTGTTTTTCCTCTTATCTCAGACCTGGGCCCTCATTCAATTGCAATTTGGCCAATTGAATAGGGCTCTAAATAAGCACAAAGCATATATTTTTTAAAGAAGTTTTTAGTTAGTGAAAACCTTGCTTTTGGATAGATGTTTACTAACTAAAAACGTATTTAAAAAAAATATGTTATGTGCTTATTTAGAGCCCTATTCAATTGGCCAAATTGCAATTGAATGAGGGCCCTGGTGTATAGACTTGCACACTTGATGGAATAGTAATTTATTTATGATCCTGTCTTCTGTCACATGTGGGTTTCTAATCACTCACAGTGTCTGTTCTCTATTACAATCAATACTGCTTCTGACTTGATAAAGAGATATACAACTCTCAAAAGCTTGTTTCTCTAACATAAAATGTTTGCCCAATAAAAAAAGATATCACTATATACTGCAATGCTCGGATTAGTGGTGCAGATTACTGGACACTAATGGCTAGCTCACTGTTCACTACTATAGATAGATGGATAGATAATGGTGGGGGTTGTCAAAACTAGTATAGATTGTACAAGTTGGAAGTTCCTATGAGAGCTACAGTATGTAATCAAGCTCCTTGTCAGCATGTGTTCACGAAAGCAGAAAATATATTCCTGTTGTATGCCTTTGTAACAAAGAGTTTTTAAAAATCAAATAGTAATAATGGATGTACATTTTTCTATGTATTTTTGCCCTCATAATGAATTACATAAATTGACAAGTGCATAAATCTCTCAGATCACGTGTTAGCCAACTCTCAGGGAGTTGAAATTCTTATCTATAACATATTACATGCAGCCACAAGAGACAGGATGCAGAACACCATGAGAAAGATTCATTCCTCAAGAAAATGATTTAAAAAACATAGTAAATTGCCAAAGGCTAATTTTTTTTAACTGTATTTTTTTAATGGGTCTTTTCAATGTGCCTTTAAATCTCTATAGTATGTCCTTCAATTGCATGAAGTGCATGATGTCTGTGCTTTCCAATGTTTTTTATATGAATTGTACAATTTTTATGTTAATAAAAACGTATCTAATTCTAAATTGTGTGTAGCTGGAGCCCTTAAAAATATGTATTATTTCTGCTTTCTCTACATTATTAATTAACTACATATATGAGTAAGATTAATGTGGTGCCTTAGTACACATTTGTTTTTTGAATAAGGCTAGGAATGGATCTGCCTGTCCTGCTTAGTTTTGTCCTTCTCTTATTCACTGCCAGTTTCTTCAGCATACTTCTATTTTCATTCTCATTTCCATACGCTAGGATTTAGATAGAGGGCCAACTTATTAGCAATAGAGCTGTTTTCCCACTAGGCAGGGTAGGCAACTGCCTAGGGGTACCTCTCTGAGAGGGGCACCTAATTAGTACAAAAAAATAAATAAACATGTTTACATTATTGTACATGTTTCTTTAAAAAAAATGTTGGCAGCACAGAGCTGCTTGCTAATAGCCATTTGCAAAAACTGGAATTGCCACACTTTTGTTAGAAGGTGGCAGAACTGTGCATAGTGGATATAAACTGCCAGTTCACATTTTAGAAACATCAGTGTCAGATATTTGACTGAATTCTTTACAAGCAAAAACATGTAAAAAAGTAAATTAATTATCATAGATGAGGCAACAATGATGTCCTGTCATGCCTTGCAATGTATTGATAGATTATTAAAATAAGTGATGGATAATAATTTGCCATTTGGTGGAAAGGTGATGTTGTTAGGAGGAGATTTTAGGCAAACATTACCTGTTGTGCCACATGAAAGTAGGACTGACATCATTGAAACATATATCAAGACAAGTAAAGTGTGGAAAATATTTACACACCTCATATTAGAATGAAATATGAAATCTGAAGGCCAAAACAAATTAAATGATTGGCTCATTCAAATTGGAGAAGGAAAACATCCACAAATACATGATTTACCCAATGATACCATTGAACTTCCATCACAAATGGTTTGCAAGGAATCACTCATATCGGCAATCTTTCTAAACACTCTTAATAACAACGATTACTCCGACATTGCAAACAAAGAGATATTAACATCCAAAAATATAGATGCCTTGAATCTAAATAACAACATTTTAAAATTCATCAACGCACCCTAAAAAAATTATTATAGTGCAGATGCAGTTCTGGCTGACGATAAAGACAGTGATAGAATTTATTAATTCTTTAACACCATCTGGAATGCCACCACATGTTTTGCACATGTTTTGCAATTGAAAAAAGGGGCAATTTTCAGGCTAGTGAGAAATATGAATCCAAAAAAAGTTTTTATACCAAGAATTGATTTGGCTCCAAGTGAGAGTGGTCTGCCTTTTGTCCTTCAAATGAGACAATTCCAGTTATCATGGCATTTGCCAAGACCATAAATACATCCCAAGGACAAACTTTTAAGCCTGTGGGTATTTATTTACAGGAATCGTTTTTTGCACATGGACAACACTATGTTGCTTTTTCAAGGTGCACAAATACAGATGATATTATTAAAGTTTCAATTGAAGACAACCCAAGTCAGGGTGATCTATTACACGATGGATGCATTTTTACAAAAAACATTGTGTACTATGAGGTTTTGTAAACATAGAGAATAGTGGCATCATTTCCAGGATTAAATTTAATGTCACTTGAGCTCTTTTCAGAGAACCACTATTTTACATATGGAACTCTATGTACAATTTTATAAAACTACAATAACAAAAAAAAAAACAACCACAATAAAAAGTGGTTATATCCCATAGACAAAATTAAGAGTCTGCTGGGCTCTTTTTAAGGAAACCACTTGGACATGCAAAAACAAAAAGTATTGGAATGCCATGGAAGTGGCCTTTTGCCAGGATTGGCCTCACAAAACAGTGATGTTGCATTTTATCACTTTTACTATTTCAATTTTAATACATTTACTTCATGTTTGTAATGTTAAAATAGTTTTTTTCAAAGGTCACAACAGTTGTTTCATTGTATTTAATTAAGGGTTCATGTTAGTGGGAGGATGATCATTTGTTGTAAAAATTAAATGTATAATTAAATACAGAGTATTGATCCAGGGAGTAATCAAATCACCAGTTAATGGGTTCAGGAAGGAATTCATTTTTCCCTTCTTTGATACAATTGGATAAGTTTTAATGTTTTTTTTTATTTTATTTTTTTTACTGTTTGCCTTCCTCTGGATTCAAAACCTATGTGGTTTATAGATCTTTTAGTTATCTGTGTCCCTTAAGATGGGCACAGAGAGAATTAACAAAAAAAGGGGAGAACACTTTTATGTGGCTAAATATGTTATGAATTGCCACATACTACATTTAAAAAAAAAAACAATCTTTAGTGAAATTTATTTAAAAACAATTTTTATAATTAAAATCTGATTGTTTAAAACAAAAATATATACAAACAGATCTGTATATTTATTCTCCAGAGAATACAATGACGTCACTACAGTAATTGGTTTAGATATAATGTGATATAAGTGAATGTAGCACGTGATATTAGTGTTTTACAAATATTGGTTAGAGTTGCTCTATAGATTGCAACACTAACTATATTAGAATAAGTGACTAGTGAAACTTTAAATGTTGCTTTTAATATAGCAACATTGATATCTGTGTAAGTAATGATTTACTATTCCCAAAGTATATTGACATATATATTTGTGATTTATTTTTACATAAACTAATTAAATATGATAAAATTCAAATGAAAAAATAAAATAGTGAAAGAATGATAAAAGTGCTATACATTCTATACAAAGGTGCTATACATTCTATACAAATGCGGTGGGATTTATCCACTTGGCTGAATATATTACTTCTATGAACAGTTTCTTTATTTATACTGTTGGTCTTATCAAGATGTCTTGAGATTAAGAGTATATGTCAGTATGTTGCTGATACTATTATGAACAATAATGTTTAAGAATTCAATCAGTTATGTATATTGGATTACAAGCACAAATTTCCTCCACAAATATGTTTTACTGCTTTTCTCACAAATGGCAACCAGACTGACTCTGATTTTCTTGTGACACTATTTTGGCTAGTGTCACTACTACATCCTACTATTGTTCAATTGCATTATAAAGATATTTATATTGCTGAAATAAACTTTGTATTTATGTTTCTCACAATCTGTGTAATCTCTATGAGACCACCATTTCACAAGCGGCGACTTCAACAATAATTACCTTGTGGCAAAACAATGCCACTACTATACCAACTATATTTTTTGCAAACTTAAGGGCAAGCTGTTAATATATCTCTAGGTTCTACTATGATAAACACTACAAGTTGGAAACTGGCAAACTATGCTATTTACCTCGTGGTTCTACTGTGAGAGACCACTACACCTTCTGTATCATATTCGGACTGAGTAGGTTATACCTTGTGGTTCTACTATGAAATTCCACTACACCATCTGTATCATTATAGTACTGAGTAGGCTATACCTCCGGGTTCTACTATGAGAGACCACTACACTTTCTGCATCATTTTAGGACTGAGTAGGTTATACCTCGTGGTTCTACTATGAGAGACCACTATACCTTCTATATCATATTAGGACTGAGTAGGTTATACCTCGTGGTTCTTTTTTAGACACCACTATTATACCCCAAAGCTCATATATATGGACTAGATATATTATACCTCGTGGTTCCTCTATACCTGGGCCACTACATATATCTTGTATGGGACAGTATAAGCATGTAATATCTTCATGGGACCTCTGTTTAGAAGCTTTTTGTTAAGAAGCTATAGGATATTATTAGCTTTGGCTTCAGATGTTTTTTTGGCATCAAAGTGACGTCATCAACACCCGACTTACGTTTTGTAAGATCTGTAGATCTCAGCTCATCAGGAGCTCCGGGTTACCACATTGTAGGGCTATATTTAAAGCCTCTCTAAGCAATTCATTAACTATTTCAGTTCCTGCAGATTGCCTTTCATCCTCATATATTATATAGGCATATCTGACTTTGTTTTTTCTTCATTGTTGTATATATATCATTTAGAGATGTATGTTTTTAATTATGATTATTTTGTTGGTGAAATATAAATCATAAATTATATCCATGTAATGAATAATTATTTTGTAAAATTATTTAATTGTGTGTAATATTATGCTTAATTTAAGCCTACACTCTTTATTATTATTATTATTATTATTATGTTAGTTATCTATATCTCATACAATAAAGATTATATCTTACTTCACAGAGTTTTTATTAATTATTCAAGTTAAGGAGACTAAATTTGACTATGACTAGTTTGTTACATTTTATGTTTTATATATAAAGCCTTATAATAGTGTGAATATATCAAATATATTTATCTATTTATTATTAATGTTTACAATTCCTTGTATATTTCCCAACAATTGACTACTACACTTGTTGAAAATATTGGGTCATACCTATATTATTATGATTTAAATAAAAGCTTTAAAAGTAAATTCCTCATTTAAACCTGATGGACTTTTTGTATCTCACTGAAAAAAAAACATTCAGCCTCAAGGCACACTAGACATTTATCCCAATTACCTTTCCTGATAGTTTGAGGGATATGGTCTATGCCCATAAATTGTAAACAGTATGGGTTATTGTTATGTTCATGTCTAACATGTCTGGCAATAGATGTATCCGCTTTATTTAAGACATCATTGACGTGTTCTAATATACGTCGTCTGAATTGTCTCTTAGTTTTTCCTGTATATTTTTTATTACATGAACAAACTATTTGATATGTTATCCCTTTTGTCTGGCATTTTTTACTATGTCTAATTTTGTAACTTTTAGTAGTAGTTGCATTATATAATTCTTTCTTATGAGGTACAAAGGGGCAGGCTTTACAATTGCCACATTAGTATGAGCCTTTTTGTGCTTCTGTTAGCCAGTTTCTTTGGCCTGTTTTCTCTTCATAATGACTATGAACAAGAAGATTCTTAAGATTTTTTGCTCTTCTATATGTTGTCGTACACACTGTTGTAATAACTTTGCAGAGATCTTTATACAATGTTAAAATGTCCCAGTGCTTTTGCATTATGGCTTTTATTTGTTGGGACTGATTTGAAAAAGGTGTGATAAACCGTATAGGCAGTTTTTTTGGTCCTTTGGTCTATCATGTAAAAGATGATTTATTTCTTCAGATAATGCTCTATGGTACACAGTTTTTTATATTTTCTTGGAATATCCTCTTTGAATAAATCTTTCCTGTAATTCTTTTGAAATCATTGATGTTACTGCAATTAAGTCTCAGACGTAGGTACTGGCATATTGGTATTGCTTTTTTAGTTGATGTTGGATGATGATTTTGCCAGTGTAAAAAGGAATTGGTTGCAGTTGTTTTTCTGTGTGTGCAGTTGTTTTTCATTGATTTCAATACTTAAATCAAGGAATGTTATCTTTTTCTTGTTGAATTCAACCGTCAATCTTAAATTATTGTTGTTTGTGTTTAAGATTTTTACAAATTCCTTTAGTTCTTTTTCTGTACCAGACCATAGGACCAGTATGTCATCTATGAAATGTATCCATAATTCTACCTTTTGTGTATAGAATACATTTGCTTCTGAGAACACCTTTGTATGTTCCCAGTGTCCCAAATATAAATTTGAATAATTTGGGGCACAAGGTGTTCCCATTGCTGTACACCTCTTTTATTTGTATAGTTGTTTATTGAAAGGGAAATAATTATTTCAAGGATAAACTCCAATCATTTCATTATAAAGATGTTATATTGTTCATTGTCTGATCCCTTTGTATCCAAATATGATTTAACTGCTATTAGACCTTGTTCATGTTTAATGCTAGTATACAGAGATTTGACATCCATTGTTACTAGTAGTGTGTTTTTTGTTTTTGTTATTCCATCAATCCTACGTAGAGTGTCTTTGTTATCTTTTATGTAGGATGGTAAAGTTACCACATATTGTTTCAGAATTTCATCTACGTACAGTATATGCTAGGATTGTGAGTTACACTTTCTATCCCTGATAAAATAGGTCTTCCTGGAGGTTTTTTGTGTCTTTGTGTATTTTGGGTATTGTTTAAAAAGTTGGAATCGTTGGATTCTTGTTTACTAAAAATGTTGATTCAATTTTTTATATAAATCCTAGCTCTTTTGCTTCATCTACTAGTTTTTGCAATGATGCTATATGCTCCTCTGTTGGGTCTGATTTTAGCTTCATATAGCATTGTTTATCATCTAATAGTTTTTGAGTCATTTTTACATTTTCTGTAGTAGCTAATATTACCACATTCCCTCCTTTATCTGAAGGTTTTATGGCAATTTTTTTATTCTCTTGCGATTCTTTGAGAGCACGTAATTCTCTATTATTTGAATTGGTAGTTGATGTATATTTTGGACTCTTTTTGTCCAATTCCTTTAATTCCTTTGTTACCAATTCCACAAATATTTCCAAAGGTGGAAAAAGAGAGTATTGTGGAGTAAATTTACTAGGTATTTTTAATTTCCTCATTAATTGCTCATTTTCAATTTGTGATTGTTCATAAGTATTGAGGCATTCATTTTCTATTTGAGTTAGGCCCATTTCATCCAATTCTTTTTGTTTGACCATATTGTGGTATTTATATATGGCCAATTTTCGGGCGAATAAATTTAAATCTTTTACTTGATCAATTACCTCAAATCTAGTAGTTGTAGAGAAAGAAAGGCCTAAACTTAATATCCTTGTTTGATCTATACTTATAGGGAACTGAGATAGATTAAATACTTTAAATTATTAGAAGATGTGTCTATTGTGGCTGACGTTGATTCCATGCCCTTCTGTCTCTTTGTTCTCTCGGTAACTGTTGGTTTGATTTTCTTTTGGTTCCAATTGATACAAAGATGGTTCAGTATCTGTTGCACTAGTGTATCGTGAGGATCTATTTTTCAGATATTTTTTCTTTGTACCATATTGATAAGCTCTACCATTCTCAAAATCTTTTGTGTCTCTTACAAATTTCTTTCTTTTTCACTCTTTTAACTCTTCTTTAAATGCATTGATTTCTTTTGTCAGTTTTTCCTGGGAATCTATGTAATCTTTTTGTGATTCATATTTCGTACATTGTTCTTTTAACTTGGAAATATTATCATTAACTTATTTTAATAGATCCTTTTCTTTAGCTATTATTAATCTCAGATACTGGTCCTATGGTCTAAAGAACACGTGGTCATTATTTTTTCCCATTTGTGGATAAATTCATCATTTTGGAGATGACTTGGAGGACTTAATTTAACCCTTAAGCCTCTAGGTACTGTGGCATTTTTATATAGTTACTTAAGCTTGTGATCTCCCATCACTTTTGTAACTTCAGAATTCATTGCATATTTGTGTTGGATCAAGAATGGGATTTTCTCCCTGGATAATGATACAATTCTCTTAGAGTTGGTCCTTTGTTTGGTTATAGCCAACGTGTGAACACTTAGATAATAGATCTTTTTGTTATCTGTGTCCCTGAAGATGGGCACAGAGAGAAATGAAAAAAAAAGGGGGGAACACTTTTATGTGGTTGAATATGTTATGAATTGCCTCATACTACATTTAAAAAAAATTATCTTTAATGAAAATTATTTAAAAACAAATTTTATAATTAAAATACGATCGTTTTAAACTTTATTGTTGATAATAGTATCAGCAACATACCGACGGATACTCTTAATCAACGCTTAAACAAAGAAACTATTCACAGAAGTTATATATTCAGCTAAGTGGATAGATCCCACCACCTTTGTATAGAATGTATAGCACTTTTTTCATTCTTTCACTATTTTATTTTTTCATTTGAATTTTATCACATTCAATTAGTTTATGTAAAAATAAATCACAAATATATATGTCAAGATACTTTGGGAATAGTAAATCATTACTTACACAGATATCGATGTTGCTATATTAAAAGCAACATTTAAAGTCTCACTAGTCATTTATTCTAATATAGTTAGTGGTGCAATCTATAGAGCAACTCTAACCAATATTTGTAAAACACTAATATCACCTGCACCATTCACTTAGAAGCTATAGAGAAATTGAAAAAATCTTAAGGGACAAAAATATAAAAATATATTGGTTATAAGCCGTTTTTAAAAATAAAAATGATCAGCCTTATTAAATTATTATTATGCAAATTTAAAAGGGCTCTATTTAAGCACATAGCATATTTTTTTTACAGAAGTTTTTAGTTAGTGAACTTCTATCCAAAAGCAAGATCTTCACTAACTAAAACTTCTGTAAAATATGCTATGTGCTTAAATAGAGCCCTTTTATATTTGCTGAATCACAATTTAATAAGGCTGTAAATTACACTAGCAACTTGCCTGTCAAAAATGACGGCAATAAAATGTGAATCCTGGCAATGCTGTTTGCCACAAAATGGGAGCCTCTGCCCCTCTACTTTACTGGCCGGGTGATGAACGACGTCGGCGCTCATCACAGGCCTCACAATGAGCGACTTTGGTGCCCATTGCGAGTCTCTCCCACTGTCTGCTTTCTCCCTTGTGTCTCATTTCCCCCCTCCTCTTCCTCCCTTGTGTCTCCTCTCCCCCTGTCCCCCCGTTTCTCTTTTCCCACCTCTCCCTCCCCTGTGTCTCAGTTTAACCCCCCATGTCTCTTTCCCCCATGTCTCTCCCCCCTGTGTCTCTTCCCCCTTCCCTCATGACTGTTCCCCCCATTTCCCTCCCCTGTGTCTCTTTCCCCTCCACTCCCTCCCCTGTGTGTCTCCCCCCTAGCCTTTGTCTCTTCCCCCCTCCTCTCCCTCCTCTGTGTGTCTCCCCCTCCTCCCCTGTTTCTCCCTCCTCCTCTCACTTCCCGGTGTCTCTCCCCATCATTCCTTTTTGTCTCTCCCCCCTCCTTTCACTCCCCTGTGTCTCCCCCCTCCTCTGTGTCTCTACCCCTGTCATTCCCCTGTGTTTCTACCCTCTTCCTTTCACTCCCCTGTGTGTTTACCCCTCCTCCTCTCCTACCCCTGTGTCTCCCCTCCCCTTTGTCTCTTCCCCTCTCCACTCCCACCCGTGTCTCTCCCCCCTCCTCTCATTCCTTTGTGTCTCTCTCCCCTCCTCTCAGTCCCCTGTGTCTCTCCCCCTTCCTCTCACTCCCGTGTCTCTGCCCCCTTCTCTCACTCCACTGTGTCTCTCCCCCACTTCTCTCACTCCCCTGTGTCCCTCCCCCTCCCCTGTGTCTCTCCCCCCTCTCATTCACCTGTGTCTCTCCCCCCCTCCTCTGTGTCTCTCCCCCTCCCCTGTGTTTCTTTTCCCCTCCTCTCCCTTCCCTGTGTCTCTCCCCCCTCCTCTCACTCCTTTGTGTCACCCCCTGTGTCTCTCCCCCCTCCTCTCACTCCCCTGTGTCTCCCCCCCTGTGTCTCTCCTCTCACTCCCCTGTGTCTCTCCCCCCAACCTCTCACTCCATTGTGTCTCTCCCCCACCTCTCACTCCCCTGTGCCTTTCCCCCCTCCTCTCACTCCCCTGTGTCTCTCTCCCCTCCTCTGTGTCTTTCCCCCTCTCATTCCCCTGTTTCTCTACCCCCTCCCCTGCGTGTCTACCCCCCTCCTCTCCGACCCCTGCGTGTCTCCCCCTCCCCTGTGTCTCTTACCCCCCACCTCTCCCTCCCCTGTGTCTCTTCCCCCTCCTCTCCCTGCCCTGTGTCTCTCCCCATCCTCTCCCTGCCCTGTGTCTCTCCCCCTCCCCCTTCTGCCCTGTGTCTGTCCCCCCTCCTCTTTGTCTTCCCCTTCCTTCCCTGTGTGTCTCCCAGTGTGTCTCCCCTCCTCCTCCTCTCTCTGTCCGTTGCGTAATGCGCCTGCGCAGGCCGCCGCACAAGCGCATGCGCGCCCTGCTTCATTGCGCATGCACGGCCAGTTGCGCAATGTGCATGCGCCCCCAATTTCCGGTAATCATAGTTGTCAAACTGCGATTTGTCGCAAAGCGCCACGACAAAACACAGTTTGACAACTATTATATGTGATTATATCTAAACCAATTACTGTAGTGATGTCATTGTATTCTCTGGAGAATAAATTCAGAGATCGGTTTGTATATATTTTTTGTTTTAAACGATCGGATTAAACACCATCATACCCTGACATGCACACACATGTACACCACACTCACATGGATAACACATATTAAGTATAAAAAGCTGCACAAATATGAAAGAGATATGTAATCTCTCTGGTTTTGACTAGGGATAGTATAAGTAATCAATATGCAAATTCAGGTAGCAAACATATCTATGTCATAACTGTACTGAATAAATGTGTCTCTAATACCTGCTGTTAACCCTGATTCTGATTAGAAGTCACCAAATAGGTTCAGGGTGATTTAACATCCAATAGAATGTACATGTGTGAGTTTGCCCTCTGCAGCATATGTAGATACAGACTCTGTGGGACTGCACGCAAAGTGTCATGTACTAGCCTATCCTGGACCATGTCTCACCAACATGTTAACAACTATTGCTGAGAAATTATCACAGATCGGACAGTCTCACACACTGCACAGTAGATTCAGTAGAGCAACGAGCAGTTTAACAGCCACCTCCACCATCTACCATGTACTGGAGCCAGCAACAGCCAGGCCCACTGCCACCTGTGACACTCACAATGCTGGCTCCTCAGGCCCTTCCTACTTTTCCGTCTCCTCCTGGAAGACTGCAATCTCCTCCTGTAAAGCTGCCTTTTCCTCCTGCAAGGCTGCCATCTCCTACTGCAAATGTGCCATCTCCTACTGAAATGTTGCCATTTCCTCCCATTGAAATACCATGTGCATCACAAGACAGACCTGGCATATTCAGACATCTGCAACATGAAGAAATATCATTAAGAAATACACCCAAAGAACTGGCCCAACAAAACGCTATACAAAAGGACATGATGAGCATGTATTCTGAAAAGCTCACAGCCCTGTATAGCAGCAACATGATGATATATGGTGAGATGAGGAGGCAAGATTTAAAGATGGAAAGGTACAAGGCCAAGATAGTTTGGGACAGGGAGTCCCAGAGAGCACTTATGGAACTTCAAAAAGAAAGGTCCTATCGCACGCTCCTAGTTGTGCAATCCTAGATGCCACCATCATCTGAATCTTAACCTACGCCATCTCCATCTCACCATATACCTCCAACTCCAGCTGATACGCAGCTACAACAGGAGGACATACCTCTACCTTTAACATCACCTCCGTGTGGTAGAGGGAGAAGTCGTAGTGGTAAGGAGGGTGGGTGCCCTGCACTCAGAAAGAGAAGGAAATAGGGGCTGCATCAAAAAATGTAACTTTGTCATCAACACTCCTCACTGAATATCTATTCATCAAAAGTGTTCAGATACTCCTGCCTGGCTATAGAGTAAATTTATAGGAGGTTTATATATTTATATAGGAGGTTCATTGCCTATGTGGTGGACATTATTTAAAACCATGTGGTTTCCAACCATCACACGGTCCATGAGCTTCTTCTCTCCACATATGATTATGTTTAACATTTCATCAATTGATGTTCAGTGTGGAATGCCATTGAGAAGAGATGGTGTAGTCACTATTATATCAGCTATCTACTTAACTGATTAAAATATTTTCTTTATTTCATATTAAGCAAATAGGAAATCAATTAAGGCCTGTTTGTCGTCTTCAAGCAGTGCTATCATATAATTTAAATAAATTAGATCACTGATATACCCCCAAGCAGAATAATCTTGCAACAATACACTCATGGCTGTTCACTTGCATAGCCCCATTAGTGTCTGCTAATCCTACCTAGTAGTTATAAATGCACTATTATTGCATGTCTTCCTTTTAAAATGATGATAGCAGACCCGATTGTCTGATTTAATTTACAGACATTATGGCCTTTATCTTACATAAAATCTAAATAGGTGTTTACAAGTCATGTAACAACACAATTGTTGTTCAGATAACACATGTGTACCAATGATATCTGAAATCAGTGGGGCTCAACTATTTGATATAGAAATAGTGATAGTACTGGCCATGGGTGTAGAAGCCCAAAAAATCTGTGGGGGGGGGGATATTTAAATATATTAAATATATACAGTGAGGGGGGAAAAGTATTTGATCCCCTGCTGATATTGAACGTTTGTCCACTGACAAAGAAATGATTAGTCTATAATTTTAAAGGTAGGTGTATTTTAACAGCGAGAGACAGAATAACAAAAAAAAAGGCCTGTCAAAAAAGTTATGAATTAATTTGCAGGTCAATGAGTGAAATAAGAATTTGACTCCTTTGACTTAGTACATGGTGGCAAAACCCTTGTTGGCAATTACAGAGGTCAGACATTTCTTGTAGTTGGCCACCAGTTTTGCACACATCTCAGGAGGGATTTTGTCCCACTCCTCTTTGCAGATCTTCTCCAAGGCATTAAGGTTTCAAAGCTGATGTTTGGCAACTCGAACCTTTAGCACCTACCTAAGATTTTCTTTGGGATTAAGGTCTGGAGACTGGCTAGACCACTCCAGGACCTTAATGTGCTTCTTCTTGAGCCACTCCTTTGTTGCCTCGGTTGTATGTTTTGGGTCATTGTCATCCTGGAATACCCATCCAACACCCATTTTCAATGCCCTGGCAGAGGGAAGGCGGTTCTCACTAAAATTTGACGGTTCATTTCCCCGTCCATCGTTCCTTTGATGCGGTGCAGTTGTTCTGTCCCCTTAGCAGAAAAACACCCCCAAAGCACAATGTTTCCAGCTCCATGTTTAAAGGTAGGTATGGTGTTCTTGGGGTCATAGGCAGCATTCCTCCTCCTCCAAACACAGTGAGTTGAGTTGATGCCAAAAAGCTTGATTTTGGTCTCATCTGACCACAACACTTTCACCCAGTTCTCCTCTGAATCATTCAGATGTGCATTGGCAAACTTCAGACAGGCCTGTACATGTGCTCTCTTGAGCAGGGGGACCTTGTGGGTGCTGCAGGATTTCAGTCCTTCACAGCGTAGTGTGTTACCAATTGTTTTCTTGGTGACTATGGTCCCAGCTGTCTTGAGATCATTCTGGGCTGATTCCTCACCGTTCTCATGATTATTGATACTACACAAGGTGAGATCTTGCATGGAGCATCAGACTGAGGGAGACTGACAGTTATTTTGTGTTTCTTCCATTTGCGAATAATTGCACCAACTGTTGTCACCTTCTTGCCAAGCTGCTTGGCGATGGTCTTGTAGCCCATTCCAGCCTTGTGTAGGTCTACAATCTTGACCCTGACATTCTTGGGCAACTCATTGGTCTTGGACATGGGGGAGTGTTTGGAATCTGATTAATTCATTGCTTCTGTGGACAGGTGTCTTTTATACAGGTAATGAGCTGAGATTAGTAGCACTCCCTTTAAGAGAGTGCTCCTAATACCAGCTTGTTACCTGTATAAAATACACTGGGAGCTAGAAATCTTGATGATTGATAGGGGATCAAATACTTATTTCACTCATTGACCTGCAAATCAAATTATAACTTTTTTGACATGCTTGTTTTTTGTTTTTTATTTTGTTATTCTGTCTCTCACTGTTAAAATACACCTACCATTAAAATTATAGACTGATCATTTCTTTGTCAGTGGCCAGACGTTTATATATTTACTAGCAACTTGCTAGTCAAAAAATTATGGTCACTAAAATTTTAAAGCTGGAAATGCTGTTTGTGACACAATGTGATTCTCTAACAGTCTGAATCCTTTTCTTATCTACAAGAAGTACAAAAATGTATATTAAATATTTTTTATTTTTTTAACAGTGAACTGTTAAACCATATCAAACTTTTTAATTATCATGTATAGAATAATAATATAACAATCCATACCATTTCTCAGAATACGTATTGTGAACCATTACATAAAGGTTTCTAATATGCAACTAATATTGTAAACAGTGGGTAATGAATTTTTTTGAACAATACTAATATGGAATCATTGAACTTTCTCTAAATGAGTGTCTTCAACCATGACAGAATGCTTATTAACATACAACTTGTATTTACATTCTGGTAAAGCATATAGGTATTGAATCGAGAGGAAGGCAAACAGTAAAGAAAACATTGAATCATAGCCAATTGTCTCAAAAGGGGAAAAAAATAATTCCTTCCTTCCTTTAAATGGCGATCAGATTACTCCCTGGATGAATCCTTTCTATTTAATTATACATTGAATTTTGTTAACAAATGTTTCTGCAGCAAATGACATAAATCTTTAGTAACATTCAATAAATTAACTTTTAAAACCTTTTAACATACAATGATAATAATGCAAACATTAACATAAGATAATAACATTCAACCTGAATTTATTTTAAACTATAGTGATTTTGAATATTAAATCCAGAGGAAGGCAATTGGCCAAAACTTACATTTCAACTTTGTAAATTTGTTGAAAGTGTTGTCAAAAAATAATTCCTTCCTGACTCCATTAACTGGCAATTGGATTCATCCCTGGATCAATAATCTATATATCATGAAACATTTTCATTTTTCAACAAATGATGATGCTGCTACTAACATTAAACCTTTATTACATAGAATGCATCAACTTATCAGTCCTTTTCAAACAAAATTTTAAGATTACAAAGCTGAAAGAAACATATTAAATTGTAAACAGTAGAGGTAATTAAATGCAAGCTAACTGTTTTGTGGGGCCAATCATGGTGAATGTGACTTCCAAGACATTCCATTTCTTTTTATTTTGTCTGTAAAAGTGGTTCCCTTTCAAAGAGCCCAGCAGACTTTTATTTGTATCTATGGGATGTAACCACAGTTTTTTTTGGTTTTGTTTTTCCTTTCTTCCTTTTTTGTTGGTTATTACTATATTTTTCTCAAATTGTAGATATAGTTTTGTAAGTGAAATAGTGTTCCTCTAAGAAGAGGCCAAGCGACCTTACATTTCTTACTTAAAATGAAACCACTGTTCTCTCTGATTACAAAACCTCATAGTATACAATGTTTTTTATAAAAATACATACATCGTGTAGTAGATGACCCTGACTTAGGTTGTCTTCAATTGAAACTTTAATCTCATCTGGATTAGTGCACCTTGAAAAAGCAACATAGAGTTGTCCATGTGCAAAAAACGATTCCTGTAAAAAAATACCCACAGACTTTGTTGTTGGGATTTATTTATGGTCATGGCAAATGCCATGATAACTGGAATTGTCTAATTTGAAGGACAAAAGGAAGACCACTCTCACTTGGAGCCAAACCAGTCATAATTTCTGCATGTGTGAAATGATCTTTTAAATTGTGCACAATTAATCTGGTCCCATTACAAAGTCATTTTTTTGGATTCATATTTCTCAATAGCATGACAATTGCCCATTTTTTCAATTGCAAAACATGTGGTGGCATTCCAGATGGTGTTAATGAATTAATAAATTCTATACTAAAATTAGATTCACTGTCTTTATCATAACCCAGAACTGAATCTGCACTGTAATAATTATTTTGTGGTGCATCATTGAATTCGTTTTGGCCTTCCGATCTCATATTTAATTACAATTTGAGGTATGTAAATATTTTTCACAGTTTTCTTGTCTTGATACATGTTTCAATGATCTCAGTCTTATTTCCATGTGGCACAACAGGTAATGTTTGCCTAAAATCTCCTCCTAACAACATCACCTTTCCACCAAATGGCAAATTATTATCCATCACTTATTTTAATAATCTATCAATACATTTCAAAGCATTGATATGACATCATTGTTGCCTCGTCTATGATAATTAATTTACTTTTTTTGATTTTTTGGCTTGTAAAGAATTCAGTCGAATATCTGACACTGACACTTCTAAAATGGGAACTGGCAGTTTAAATCCACTATGCACAGTTTTACAACCTTCTAACGAAAGTGCTGCAATTCCAGTTGTTGCAAATGGCATTGCTATTTGACCCTGTGCTCGAATGTAACTCATCAAACAATTGTACAGATAAGTTTTTCCTGATCCACCAGGGCCATCTAAATAGAAATAACGGTCTTTGACCATTTCATCATCTGTAGCATTTGTGATGGCATTAAATGCTTGCAATTGTAAAGTATTTAAAGTTCCCATGATAAAAAAAGGATTAAAGTCTTTTTAGTTGGAATTGATGCCAGTTATTGATTAATTAACGTATATTAATATATTAATTAATTCATAATTAGTAATCAGTATAAAAAATATGGTTTGATTTAACAATACATTGATGAGTATGCTTTTATGTTTTGCATCTATGCTCATATATTATCAGTGTCATAATCATCAAAGTTGATGTCATCTATAAGTCCTGGATCAGGCAAATAAAAACTTGCACAATTTAATCCACGAGCAAGTAATATTTCTTGAATTTCCATTAAAGTTTTGAACAGTGCTATTGGCTCATTGTAACGTTTCAAGAAGTCTTCTGACATCTTTAATTTAAATGTTTCCCACAAAGTAAATGCATCAGGTACATTGCATTAGATGAAAATAAACGCAAATTGTTCTCTCATTTGCTTTGGTATCTGACTGCTTCTTCCAGACACCTCTCCCATTCTGTATCACCTGCTATGAAGTTTTGATGTCTTGCAGCTAATAGGAAAGTCTCATAAACTATGTCATTCACTGTGCCTAAACATTCAAAAGTTTGTACACCATTAACATGTAAAAGAAGTAATCTTAAACTGAAATGTTCAATGTCTCTTGGTGTGAGGAATTGACTGTGCTGGGTTTTGAACCCTGGTCCCCAGGCTGCTATACCTCTTCCCTACCACTGCGCCTGCCTGCCTTTTGTGAATTTCATTGAGATCTGATAAGCTTGACTCTGCTAGCAATAGTATCAGTACCTAAGTCTCTTCAGCTGTGTCTGGTCAGGTGTCTGGTCCTTGGCCTATATAAGGCACTTCCTGTCAAATGTACCTTGCCAGATTATTGTGTGGTTCCTGATCACTTCAATAAAGCTTGTTCCTGTTTCACCTACAAATTGCTAAACTGGATTATTGCTGACCTTGGCTGCTGGTCTCCACAACCTTGTGATTCCATATCATTACAGAATAATCTGGACGCTTTCATGGAGGCCGCCGGGTCAGATTCTGCATTGGCCCAGCAGGTTGCTTTATTTGCAAGAACTGTGCAGACCCAGGCACAGACCATTCAAGTGCTGCAGGACCAGGTAGCTGAACTGCAGGCCCAGCAGGTTGCTTTTACTGCAAGAAATGTGCAGACCCAGGCACAGACCATTCAAGTGCTGCAGGACCAGATAGCTGAACTGCAAAATAAAATTCAGTCAATGCACAGTGAGTATACAAGGTACAGGGCACGAGATGTTGCGGCTGCTACTGTTACACCTGCACAAGATGCCCGCTTGCCCCTGCCAGAAAAGTTTGGAGGAGATCGCAAAAATGTAGGGGTTTCCTAAATCAATGCCGTTTGCACTTCATGATGTTACCTCAACGATTTCCATCTGAAAGAGAGAAGGTGGGATTTATTTTTTCCTTATTCAAAGATGAAGCCCTGGCTTGGGGCTCCCCTCTTCCGGAACAGGACAGTCCAGTCTTGGGTAATCTAAATGACTTTCTTGAGGCCATGTGCCTAGTTTTTGATGACCCAAATCGATGTGCTACGGCAAAAGCCACTCTCCTTCATTTGCATCAAGGGAGGCGCTCGGTGGCTGAATATGCTGCTGAATTCAGACAGTGGGTTGCTGATACTACCTGGAACCAATCAGCCCAGAGGTTCCACTTCAGAAAAGGTCTCTCAGAAGCTATAAAAGATGAGCTAGCTCGTGTTGATCTTCCTGCTGACTTTGATGCATTTGTGCGTTTGGCTATCCGTATTGATCTGAGACTTTCTGAAAGAAGATTGGAAAGACAGGGCTCTTTTAGACCAAGTACTACTCCAATTTCCTATTCAAGAACTTCTACTCCGATCCCACAAACACCTACAGACTCTGAGCCAGAGGCTATGCAGGTAAATCTAATAAGAGGGCCATTATCCAACGAAGAAAAACAGTGGCGACGCACTCACAATTTATGCCTGTATTGTGGTAGTGCAGGGCACTATGCCATCAATTGCCCTAGCAATTCCAAAAGAACAATAGCTATGGCGGCTGAGGGTGCACAGATTCAACACCAATCCCAGATTTCAGATCAACTGGATTCTGTCACACAACCCTTGTTTTCTCTGGCTCATGGTGAAGAGGGTATGTTGACTCAACATCCTCATTTTGTGGTGCCTATCACGTTGCAATGTGGTGATCGTAAAATTTCAACTACAGCTATGATAGATTCTGGAGCAGGCGGAAACTTTATGGACATTAAATTTGCAGCAGGAAATAGAATTCAGTCTATCCCTAATTCTTCACCTGTGTTAATGGAGACAGTTGACGGTTCTCCACTTATGTCAGGCCCGTTTACACATGAGACTGTGCCCTTAATGTTGACTATGGAAGTGAATCACCATGAGGCTATCTCTTTCCACCTAATTTCCTCAACACAGTTTCCAGTGATTTTGGGGGTACCTTGGCTTGCTCTGCATAACCCACAGATTGATTGGAAGATCAGAACTTTGTCCTTTCCTTCAGAACACTGCTTAATGAATTGTCAACCCTCTAAGGTAACACCTGTTGCCACAACAATTAATGAAATGGTTGCTACAAACTTGACTAAGCTTCCTCTACAATATCGGGATTTTGCAGATGTCTGTGATAAGAAGAATCCTGATCAGCTTCCACCACACAGGCCTTATGATTGCCCAATAGAGCTGTTGCCTGGGGCTGCTATCCCATTTGGCCGTATATATTCCCTTTCTGAGCCTGAATTGAAAGCTCTTAGTGAATACATACAAGAAAATCTTGCTAAAGGCTTTATTCAACCATCCACTTCTCCAGCAGGAGCTCCTATTTTCTTTGTAGAAAAGAAAGATGGCAGCCTACGGCCATGCGTTGATTATTGGGACATTAATAACATCACTGTTAAAAACCGCTACCCCTTGCCTCTGATTCCTGAACTTTTGGAGAGACTTCGCTCAGCTAAAATATTTACGAAGCTTGATCTTCGGGGGGCATATAATCTGGTTCGCATAAGACCCAATGATGAATGGAAAACAGCTTTCAGAACCAGGTACAGGCATTACGAATATCTAGTAATGCCTTTTGGGCTGTGTAATGCCCCTGCAACTTTCCAGTATCTTATTAATGATGTACTACGAGATCTCCTGGATCAGTTTGTTGTGGCATATTTGAATGATATCCTAATATTCTCTGATAATCTTGAAAACCACAGAAAACAGGTCTGTATAGTTCTAGAGCGCCTTCGTACCCACCGCCTATACATTAAACTAGAAAAATGTGAGTTTGAACAAACAGAAATTAAATTCCTGGGGTATGTAATAACTCCCAAAGGTTTAAGTATGGACGCAAGTAAAATTAAAGCTGGGCTGGACTGGCCCATCCCCAAGAATGAAAAAGATGTTCAGAGATTTGTGGGGTTTGCCAATTTTTACAGGCGTTTCATTAAGAATTTCTCTGCCGTTATTACACTGATCACTGAACTCACACGTAAAGGGACTCCTTTTCAGTGGTCCGATAAGGCGGATACCGCATTTTCCCGATTGAAGACTCTGTTTACCTCTGCCCCTGTCCTGGTACATCCTCAGCCGGAATTACCATTTATTGTGGAAGTTGATGCTTCTGATTCAGCTGTTGGTGCTATACTGTCTCAAAGGACTGGACCTAAGATGCTGTTACATCCGTGTGCCTTCTATTCCCGCCAGATGGTGCCAGCAAAAAGAAACTATGACATAGGGAATAAGGAACTATTGGCTATAAAAGCTGCCTTCACCGAATAGAGACATCTCTTGGAGTGAGCTAACCATCCAATTACTGTCCTCACAGATCACAAAAATCTGGAATGTATTCGATCAGCTAAGAGACTGTCAGCCAGACAAGCACGCTGGTCCCTATTCTTCTCGAGGTTTAATTTTTTGGTTACATACCGTCCTGGCTCCAAGAATGGTAAGGCGGACGCCTTGTCTAGAATAGCTGACCCCCTCCATACTACCGTAACCAAGACCACCATCTTGCCGGAGGATATATTTATAGGAGTTACATTTCCTTCTGATCTGATGTCTCGCATTAAAAAGGGCTACGCTAAAGACCCAGTTCTTCGTGATCCTCCTCGTGACCTCCATATGACGATGCTTAACGGGTTTTGGATTTTTCAACAACGTCTGTTTGCTCCGGAGTCAGTGCGACTAGACCTTTTACGTCTCTACCATGACTCAAAACCAGCAGGTCATCCAGGAATCCGAAAGACGCAAGACCTACTTGCCCGATCCTTTTGGTGGCCGAAGTATCATGAGGATGTTAAGAAGTATGTATCCTCTTGTGATGTATGTGCCAGACATAAGACTCCTCGCTCATCCCCTGTTCGCTTGCTTCAGCCTCTTCCGATTCCTCATCGTCCCTGGGGATCTATATCCATGGACTTTATTGTGGAACTACCTCCCTCTAAGGAACACACTACCATTCTTGTTGTTGTGGACAGGTTAACTAAGATGGGTCATTTCACACCAGCTCGTGGTCTCCCTTCAGCTAAACAGATGGCTGACCTGGTTATTCAGGAAATATTTTGCTTGCATGGAGTGCCTGATGAAGTAGTTTCTGACAGGGGAGTGCAGTTTACATCTCTTTTTGGAAACATTTTTGTTCTAATCTAGGTTTTAATGTAAATCTGTCGTCAGCTTTTCATCCACAAAGTAATGGACAGACTGAGCGAACCAACCAGACTTTGGAGCAATATTTGCGGTGCTATATTAGTTACCTGCAGGATGACTGGCTGGATTTTCTACCCATGGCGGAGTTTGCCTATAACAATGCCCAACACTGCTCCACTTCTTTGAGCCCATTTTTTGCCAACTATGGTTACCATCCGACCTTTCTAGTCAGTCTCCCAATTACTACTTCCATTCCTGCTGTCACTGACCGGCTAACCGCCTTACGTGATTCCCAAGCACTGTTGAAAGAGACTCTTTTGGAGGCTCAGGAATGTTACAAAAGAGCTGCTGATAGGCATAGAAAGGAGGCCCCAGCCTATCATGTTGGTGACAAGGTGTGGCTGTCAACAAAGAATCTTAAGCTTCGGATTCCTTCTCATAAATTGGGTCAAAGTTTCATGGGACCTTTTGAGATCATTGCTCAGATCAATGCTGTCACTTTCCGTTTGCAACTCCCGAATTCCATGAAAATACATCCAGTGTTTCACGTTGCACTGCTTAAACCTTTTCATGAAAATACTTTCCCTGGCCGAGCCCTGCCTGCCCCACCTCCTGTCCTCGTGGATGGTGAGGATGAGTACGAAGTGGAAAACATTCTTGACTCCAGGATCTTCCGTAACAAGCTTCAGTATCTTGTTCGCTGGAAAGGCTATGGTGAGGAGGAGAGTTCGTGGGAACCAGTGGACAATATTCACGCTCCTGATCTTCTTCGGTCTTTTCATGTGCAGTACCCTGCTAAACCAGGTGATAGGGCATCCAGAGGCTGCACCTATAGAGGTGGGGGTAATGTGAGGAATTTACTCTGCTGGGTTTTGAACCCTGGTCCCCAGGCTGCTATACCTCTTCCCTACTACTGCGCCAGCCTGCCTTTTGTGAATTTCATTGAGATCTGATAAGCTTGACTCTGCTAGCAATAGTATCAGTACCTAAGTCTCTTCAGCTGTGTCTGGTCAGGTGTCTGGTCCTTGGCCTATATAAGGCACTTCCTGTCAAATGTACCTTGCCAGATTATTGTGTGGTTCCTGATCACTTCAATAAAGCTTGTTCCTGTTTCACCTACAAATTGCTAAACTGGATTATTGCTGACCTTGGCTGCTGGTCTCCACAACCTTGTGATTCCATATCATTACACTTGGACTGACGGTATAAATTAGTGGTATAATTGTATGCGTATCTCTTTTTCGTTGTCGCCATAGACCATTTAGAAATACATAGTGATATGGAATCTCAATGTATAAAAATTGCGTGTACTGGCAGTTTAATTTAAACAATGCAGTAAGTTTTGTATCTCTGTGTTCACTTTGAGCTAAGGCAGTTCTTTCGTTGCCTGGAGTAAAGCAAACAAATGGACTTTGTGGCAAATGTACAGCTAATCAATACACAGCATGTGACCCATCATGCATCTCAAATTTCATAACCCGAAGCACTGTCATAGTGAGCATCTAAATAATTAGAAACTTTGTCATGTAAAATTGGATTTTCCTTTTCGTTTGCTGCACCTTGAACAACAACAGTTGCTGCATCATATCCTTTGTATATATATGTATATACATATTTGATGGATTTAATAGACGTGCAAGCTTTGACCTTTATGTGTGCATTGTACTTCATGAGCAAATGGGAATTGTATTGAACGACATATCTATTATCCACCATTTGTCCATGGACAAAAGCTCTTTGTCCTTGTCTTCTTTTATACAAGGGGAATCCATCACAATTAGCATAAGTTTGCATTTCAAATTGTTTTGGAAATTCTTTTGTACATTTTTTATTTTCCATACATGGAGAATTTGGATTCATATCTCCACATGACCCATGAATCATTCTTTGTGTTACAATCTTAAATAGTTTAGAATATTTTTCTGAATCTGACAATTCAGCATTAATGACTGGATCCACTTGCTCTGCAGTATTCAACTTATCTTTTTACTGCAGGATTAAAAGTATGTGAGCATGTAGCAGTCCTCTTTTTTGAAATTCAATGGTATTAAGAAACGCCACACATGTTCCAAATAACTGTGCTTTAGTTATATCATGTATTAATGAATTGAGTTTTATTTTTAATTCTCTTGCCATTAAATCTGGTTGGTCAGAAGTAGTTTGTCCCAGATTCAAATTTTCCTTGATCTCTGGTCATTGTGGATTACATGTGAATGTAATGAATAAATCTGGTTTTCAAAATTTTGTGACAATAGCCATGGCATCATTATATTTTTCTCGCATAATTAATAGTTCAAAAAACAATATACATGAATAAGCAGTAAGGCAGACATATAAGTGCATATTAAAAATTGTTATTATTTTATTGCAGTCTCAATTTTTTTGTTTATTTAAGGATGACTAATTATTAATTAATTAAAATATTATTTTAAGTTAATTCATCAATAACTGTTATCCATGTAAAAAAAAAATGAAGCCTGTTTTGTTCCATAACTACATAAGTAATTGCTATACCTGTCAAGGTGATCTTTATGGTGTACAAAGGCTGCAAATGTCACTCTCTGTGTTGAGTCAGCTGCTGAGACAATGAAACAGTCTAATAAGATTGAAAAACATGTAAAACATAAAAGCATAGTCATCAATGTATTGTTAAATCAAACTTTTTTTTGTAATGATTACTAATTATTAATTAAATAATAAATTCATATATCCTAATTAATCAATAAGTGTCATCAATTCCAAATAAAAAAATGTAATCCTTTTTTGACCCTTTAAGAACATAATTTAAAGATATACCTGTAAAGATGATCCTTATGCTGTTGAAAGGCAGCAAACGTCACTCTCTGCGTTGAGTCAGCTGCAGGAACTCTGAAACTGTCAAAAAAGATGGAAAGCATTTGTAATATTTTGCTTCATCCCTATTAGGCAATCAGCAGCAACACAGATCTATTAGCATAGATGCAAAACATAAAAGCATACTCATCAATGTATTGTTAAATCAAACCATATTTTTGGTACTGATTACTAATTATTAATGAATGAATCTATTAATATACGTTAATTAATCAATAACTGGCATCAATTCCAACTAAAAAGACTTTAATCCTTTTTTTATCATAAGAACATAATTTAATGATATACCTGTAAAGTGATGTTTATGCTGTTGAAAGGCAGCAAACGTCATTCTCTGTGTTGAGTCAGCTGCAGTGACATTGAAACTGTCAAATAAGAGGGAAAGCATTTGTAATATTTGGATTCATCCCTATCAGGCAATCAGCATCATCACGGATATGTCAGTGCATCTTAAAATATACATCTTGTTTGTGGTCCTTTTTTTTGTTTGTTAATATTACTTGTCACGATCTGCTTCTTCAAGGGGGCTTGATATGAACCTAGTTCAAACCAACCCAGCAGAATCACTTCCTGTTCTCTGTGGCACAGAAGATGGCTTCTGAAGAGGTACAGGCAGAGAATACTGCATACAGGTTATTTAGTGGCCCATGGCAAGACCATTCCCCAAGTCAGGATACAACATACATGTTTATGTGAAAACTATCTCTCAACCTCTATTGAATGATACAAACAACATATTTATACTCTCCAATACCACACCTTTGTATACATTTGTGTATGTGTGATGTCAGACCATCTGGCTTGCAACCTTGGGCTATCAAAGCTCTTGAGATCAAATTCATTAGATATCTAGTGAACAAACCTTTATGTTAAACTCAAGTGTTTGCTTAGGACTACTTGAAGAACATGCATCTGTCTTGACCCATGTGTGAGTGTGTGAGTGTGCAATGATCTGCAGCTAACTTCCATGCAGAGCATTTCTACCAATTCCACAAATGTTCTATATAACATTTTCCCTCTTATAATATAGTTCCAGCTAGGATACATAATAACCATGTACAGGCAACACACAACCACACAATAACACATAATCACAATGTAACAATGTCATGCTCCCTTGGACATATTCATAAATTACTGACAATATGAGTCCTTAAACAATTAAATCATGACAACTTCTCCGCCTTCCTTTCTAGTATAGCATAGAGGATCATCCCGACGGATAATTCTCTAAATATACTGCTTTTACTTGTCCTCCTGTCTGGAAAGTCCAACCATGTGATAGCCTCAGTGGCTCTCTGGGTACCCTGCCTCCCCCTATCCAGGGCGAATACTCGCTCCTTCCCAGTGGCCTAGTGACTTTCCCAAGCCCCTGGGGAGACTTAGAAGACCACTGCCATGGAGGACCCTTCAAGGTAGTCCGGGGGAAACAGTACATCCCAGCTAGTAAGTCCAGCATAAACTTGGGAGGATCCTTACCCAGCAAAGCCCTCTCCTTCCAGTCTAGGAGGGCCTCCTGTCCTGTTGATTCTGGTTCAGCACTCACTCCCATGTGTAAAATTGAAGAGTACAAGCTTACCTTTGTCAGGCCTGAGCTTTCTCCTGAATAAACTGGGATGCTGGAGTTGCAACATGGGCTAGTGACATTCTCTGGTGGATTAATGGGCAGTTCTGACACAAGCCGTTGTGGTTCAGTAGCCAACCTCTCTCCCAACAAACCTGGCCAGTCGCCCCTTCTTTCCAGGGTTACAGTACACAGCCAGTGTCTTTGGGCAGCTGCAGGGGAGTCAATGTTGTGAGACCAGGAGACAAAACACAATCTGTGGTACCCTCTGGCTCTTTGGTCTCTGGATCCTCAGGTTGAACCTCCTGACTCTCTCCATCTGAGACTGCCTGGTGTGTAGTTACAGGCAGCCCTTGAGAAACAGCTGCTACTTCCTCTTGTTCAGGCTGAAGAGTAGAGCTATTTTCTGTTTCTGCTCAAGGGTCTGTGGCTGGCTCCTGGACAATGGTCATCCAAGGAACCCCTCCACTATTTCCACAGTCAATTGGTAGGTCCCAGTGCTCATTTGGTTCTTCTCTTACTCTAGGAGCAGAGTAGCTTTTCCCCATTTCTTCCCCTGGGCCTGGCACTGCTGTGATTTGGCCCTGTCTCCATTCCTCTAACTGGGTGAGACTCAGGCCCATAAATATAGGGATCAGTTCTTCCTCTTCACAGTCAACCCCTTGGATGCAGGCATACTTGTTATTTTGAGAATCATGGATATCAAAATTCTCCCTACAGTCCATACATTTATTTTCTGACCCAGCCTTGGCAACATTTTTCTGGGTCCCTGTAGTACCTGTTAGGTGGTTCTGTTCCATGCCTGACTGGCATGAGCCCTCCCAGCTAGGTGGGCAAAACCCATCCAGTGATGCCTCATCCAGCAACTCTATATAATCCACCTCCAGCTGTAGCTCCTGCTGGATCAAAGACCAAAGTACGTTAGCTGTCTGAGAGTCTGTCTCCAGTCCCACCAAGTGATAGCGCTTGACAAACAGACACAGCTGTCTTTTCTCAGATCCCAAGCCACAATCCGGATCCCCATATACTATGTCCCAAAGTGCCTCTTCCAGCCCCAATGAAAAATGATGAGGTATCCAAACAGGTCCCAACCAATAAGCATATTGCTCTTCCAGGGCAACCTCCCCACATACTAATTCTTCCAGCCATTGCATTAGCTCATGACCTGGCCATAGTCCCAGGAACGCCATCTATTTATTTAGAAGGCCCATTACTCTACAGTCCTTTCCAGTCACCAAAACATTCTTTGTCTCTACTGGGGATAAGCATTTCCCCTCCACAGGAGCTGAGACAGGGCCATTGCTTACCCTTCTCCACTTCTGATGTACCTCCTGTGTGATTTGTATCCAGAGTTCCCTCTGTTGAACCTTGGTTGAACCTGCAGACAGTATCTCCATCCATCCTTGGTACCACTGGACACTTCCTCCTCTTTTGATGCAGACATCTCTTCATAAGCTGCATCCTTCTGTGTTTTCTACAGAGATCCCACCACTGCCAGCCAATGTCACGATCTGCTTCTTCGAGGGGGCTTGATATGAACCTAGTTCAAACCTACCCCAGCAGAATCATGTAGCTCCTGTTCTTTGTGGCACAAAAGATGACTTCTGAAGAGGTACAGGCAGAGAATACTGCATACAGGTTATTTAGTGGCCCATGGCAAGACCACTCTCCAAGTCAGGATACAACACACAGAAATAGTCACACACCTTGTTTATGTGAAAACTATCTCTCAACCTTTATTGAATGATCAAAACAACATATGTATACTCTGCAATACCACACCCTTGTGTACATTTGTGTATGTGTGATGTCAGACCATCTGGCTTGCAAACTTGGGCTATCAAAGCTCTTGAGATCAAATTCATTAGATATCTAGTGAACAAACCTTTATGTTAAACTCAAGTGTTTCCTTAGGTCTAATCTGAAGTACATGCATCTGTCTTGACCCAAGGTCTGTATGTGTGAGTGTGCAATGATCTGCAGCTAACTTCTATGCAGAGCATTTCTACCAATTCCACATATGTTCTATATAACATTTTCCCTCTTATAATATAGTATAACTAGGATACATAATAACCATGTACAGGCAACATATAACCACACAATAACACATAATCACAATGTAACAATGTCATGCTCCCGTGGACATATTCATAAATTACTGACAATATGAGTCCTTAAACAATTAAATCATGACATTACTTATTACAAATTAATAAATTAATGTACATTAATAATGAATTAATCACTGATTAAATGTATTATAAAGAGCTAAGCATTAATATATTTCCAAACTAAAGGCATTGTAAAATATCAAATATTTGTTGTTTATAATGATTACTAATAATTAATTTATAAAATAATGTAAAATAATAATTAATGAATCAATGTGTAAATGTCTTAATTTGTTTTTGCATTAATGTATTAATAAACTTTAACCTTTTTTTGTCTTAATCATTACTAATTACTAATTAATAAATTAAAGTACATTATTAATTAAGTATTGCTAGACTAAATCAAGCGTAAATTCTTGGTTGCTTAATTTTTTTAAGTAATCCTTTTTTAAATGAATAATGAATTAATTATTTATTGATTAATGATTATTAATATATTATACCTTTTTGTATTTAATATTCAGCAATCAGTATCCTGAAGAGCTAACAATCTCTTTGGATTTTACGGCAGCATAAAATTTCCGCTCAGTCTGTCATTACCTGAGGAGAAAGTGTCAGTTCTGTGGCAATCGTGCCCTATATATAGTCTGCGTGTGCGAGACAAAACCATTGGTTTAGGTGGGAAATCCGCCATTTCACAATGTTAATGTGTAAATGTGTAAGTTAGTATTGTAAAATGGCGACGTTAGTTAGTATTTTTCCACCGCTTATGTCACTGGCTGTGTTTTGCGTGGTCTGGGGTCATGTAGACTCGTTTTAATTTTTTCAGCCACCATTTTTTTTCTCGCTTAGGCGATTTTCAAGTACCGAAACTACTTAAATTCTATCTAAATTCGCATTTCACCTCACTTCCAGACGTCCTGGCTGTTCTCCCGTGCTATCGGTAATCTTTTTGTTGTATTTGATTTTTTGTGTTTTTGTTGTTTTTTGTTTTGCGCGGTTTGGCCGTTAACTTTTCATATTAAAATTTTATTTTTTTTAAGGCCTGCGTCTCATATGTTTTTTTATGTCCCACGTTCTTCAACTACTTTTGGCCTAAGGTGAATCCGAATTTTGTAGTGTTTGTAGGCTAAGTCCTGCGAAATTCATTCCCTCCAATACTCGCCTTGCTTCATGAGGCTTGCAAGCAATGAGCGCCTAGGCGCTCATTGCCTATGTGCTCCGAGTTTAATGGCTCACCACGCTATGCAAGGCTCACCTAAGTGCTCCAAGTTTAACGGCTCGCCTCACTATGCATTGCAAGTGCTCCGAATTTAATAACACATTAACTTTGTTTTGCACTGCTCGTAGATGATTATCATGTGAATGTGTTTAAACAGCATGAAGCACTGTAAATACAGCTATTGATAGATTTTTTCATCCTCGTTTTTTTATGAGTTTTACCATACTTGTTAATTGTATTGCTGATTTTCAGAACAAAATGTATGTGTGTAATTGGATTTCATTATCCATGAGTTAGTGCATCTGCTGAATTGAACAGATGAAGACTGTATGCAAGTGCTATGTGCATTACTTATGTATAATGAGATTTGAATTCATCATAATCTGATTACTCTAATGTAGTGTCCACGTGTGACCCTAATAGATGCTGTAAATTATTATTATTTTTATTAAACAGTATCACATTTAACCCTTTAGGTGTCCCCTTTTTTGCAAATTGCCTCTTGCCCTTCCGGGATCTGCCCACGCCACAACAATGATAATAATGCACAGTTGTATAAATTTATGAGTGTGCTCTGTGTATATAATAAAGTTTTGTTTTACCCTTATCACTGTTTCCATGTGTTTTCAATGGTTATGGCTTTGGGACATCAACATACATAACATACATAACATTTATGTAACTTAATATATATTTATAGGTAGATGATCTTCCTGTACATCCATCCCTTCATGCATTTGAGTACTGTAATCATATTGTTGCATGTAAATAATCTTCAATTAATGGGGATGTGTTGTTGTTATGGCCAAGTTTTTACACTTTCAAAGTTAAAAGTGATATTTATATCATAATTTTTAACATAATTTCACATATTGGTGCACCTAACACCTGAAATTAACATGAAGTGAATTTTTCTTAAATAATTATTTACTGTCCATACCATTGTTATGTGAGCATTCCACACAGGCATGGTTTCCAAGTGATCACTTATATCCCTGTGGGTTGAGTTAATCCCCCCCCCATACAAAAAAATGGTAGGAGTTTGCTATAAACTCCAAATGTATTTGAATGTGAGAATTGCAATTATTGTTACAGATTGGAAATGCTAAGCATGCTCAAGTTATAATAATGGGAGATTTTAACTACACTGAAAGGAATCAGACCGGCAGATCAGCTAAGGTGAGCAGGTTCTTGAGTATACTCAGAGATCATTATCTGGCCTAAATTATACAAGATTTTTCTAGAAATTAGGATTTAGTCCTCATAAATAATATTGATATAGTATTAAATGTTGAATTAGGGAAATAAATGCGAGACAGTGATCACAACACAGTCTCATTTAAGATAGCATCCAAAAGCAAAGTTATATGTGGCCAACAAAGACTCTTAATTTTAAAATGGCAAATTTTAATGGTCTAAGGGCAGCAATACAAAGTATAAACTGTGGCAAAGGACTTGCAGGTTAAAATATTGAAAATAATTGGACAACATTCAAATCTTTCCCAAATATACATAATTATCGTGATATATCATGTAGAAATAAAGGTAAAAAGAGAAAATTGCATCCCATGTGGCTTAACATAGATTTAAAGCCTCACTTATATAGTGAGGATGCTTTTAGAAGGGTTAATAAGGCATACTATACAAGAATAATAATTCCATTTGAACAAGATAATTAGTAGGAGTCAACATGGATTTATGAGGGATAGGTCATGTCAAACACATTTAAATGAAGTTCTATGAGGAGGTATGTAGGAACATTAATCAAGTCTTTTTTGTTTGTTGCAAATGGTTTTGCTATAGTGCCACATGGGAGGCTATAGTGTAAATTAAGGGATACAGGACTTGTGGTAAATGTATGCTTATGGATTAGGAGCTGGCTTAAAGACTGGAAGCAAAGGCTTGTTGTAAATGGAATATGCTGTTTGGACTAATGTGGTAAGTGGAGTTCTTCAACATTCAGTACTAAGTCCTCTCCATTTTCAAATATTTAATAATCACTTAGAAGTAGGAGTAGAAAGCATTGTTTTTATTTCTGATAATTACACTAAGCTATGCAATGTATTTAAATCAGAAAAGCTGATTTACATAAATTAGAGATATGGGCATCTAAATGGCAGATTACATTTAAAACAAATACATTTAAAGTTATGCACAGTTTAACCACCCTGGGGAAGGATAAAATAAATGACCATGCAATGCATAATCTTAATGGAGTAAATCTAGACATATAAGAGATAGAAATGGATTTAGAAAGGCTAGTGGACAACCACCTTAGTAACAGTACTCAATGCTAATCAGCTTCTGCAAAGGCAAGTAAAATATTATCATGACTTAAGTGGGGTATAGAAGCAAGGCAAGGAACTATAATTCTTCTACTATACAAATCCATAATATGCCATCATTGTTAGGGTACCATTTTGGTCAACTCTTCATAAAAAGGACATTTTAGAGCTGTAAAAAGAACAGAGAAGTGCAACAAAACTAAAAAGGGGAAGCGACCGACTAAGCTATGAAGACCAAATTAAAAGTATTTTCTCTGGGAATATAAAATCCCCAGTATCAATATAACGCTTTGTCAGGTGAACTTTTTATGCCAAGAGGTTTTCAACTGACAAGAGGACATCCATTGAGGTTAGAAGAATAAAAAGGTATATTCAAAGTAAGGGTGGTTAAACTGTGGAATTCTTTACCAAAGGAGTTTTTAAAGCAGATTTGATAGATACCTTTAAAAGGCGTTGGATATATATATATTTTTTATAAAAAGGCATTAATGGTTATCCTGGATAACTAGAGAAAGAGGAGCACTAATCCAGGGTGGAATCCGATTGCCAGTAGCTGGGGTCAGGAAATCATTTTATTGTTTTTCCCTAATGATACAATTGGTAATGGGGTTATTTTTTGTTTGCCTTTCTCTGGATCAATTAGCAATAAATCAGCAAATAACAAGGATCAGAGAAGATCTTTTTTATCTTCAATTACTTTGTAATTACATAGTAAATTAAGAGTCAAGTCAATGAGGTACTAAATGTGGAATCCAGCTAAGGGTCCCAGATATTCTGGAACTGGGGAATTCTATCTTAAATGCTATGGGTTAATCACTCATATACTGTATAAGCAAATAATTTAACTTTCTAATTATGTCCTGAAAATTCAGTGTTAGTGTTTTCCAGCTAAAGGCTGTATGAGACTTGACCACAATAGCCATAAGCTGAAATAATTTGTTTTGAGAGGCAGTTAGGTAGTGATGTCGCGAGCATAAAATTTTCGGTTCGCGAACCTCGAACGCGAACCAACGCAAATGTTCGCGAACCGGCGAACATCGGCAAACCGCCATAGACTTCAATGGGCAGGCAAATTTTAAAACCCACAGGGACTCTTTTTGGCCACAATAGTGATGGGAAAGTTGTTTCAAGGGGTCTAACAACTGGACTGTGGCATGCCGGAGGGGATCCATGGAAAAAACTCCCACGGAAAATTACATAGTTGATGCAGAGTCTGGTTTTAAGCCATAAATGGCATAAATCACCTAACATTTCTAAATTGTTTGGAATAACATGCTTTAAAACATCAGGTATGATGTTGTATCGATCAGGTAGTGTAAGGGTTACACCCGCTTCACAGTGACAGACCAAACTCCCCGTTTAACGCACCGCAAAAAAAACGCAAACAGTCCATTTGCACAACCGCAAACTCCCCATTTGCACAAGGTTGGATGCCAAGCTAGCCATGTCCCGTTCCATGTCCTCACTGATGTCATTGAAGGTCTCTTCCTCCACCCAGCCACGTACAACACCAAGGGTCCCCGAAAGGTGACAACAAGCCCCCTGGGACGCCTGCTGTGTTTGGTCTTCCACCTCCTCAAAGCCACCTTCCTCCTTTGACTCCTCTTCTTCAGACTCCTCTCACTGCATTGCCTCTCTCTGCATTATTATAAGGTGTACTACTCTTATCAGTTTAAAACCTGTTACAGCACATATCAGGGGGCGTGTATAAGGCCTGGATTTTTAGAACCGGGAGATGGAAAAAGATGCTTTGTTGGTCGTATCACTTCAATTTTGGGGCACTTTGAGACATTAGCTTCTTACGCTCAAACATGTCCTTTACAGGCACCTGACTATGGGCAAATGAGCAGGAACTGCTCAAGGTGAGAGACGCAGTGGCGGATGGTTGAGAGGGGGCAAGGAGGACAGCAGTGGTTGATGTGGCTGATGATGCTGGACCAGGAGGAGGATGGCGGCTTTGAGTCTGTGTGCTGATTGTACTCATGTGTTGGTCTGGAGTCACCCAAACATTAGGTCTCAACCTGTAGAGGATAAGGGAACCAGGCTACTCTAGACCTCATTCATCATTACCGGTTTTGACAGATTGGTACTATGCGTCCAAGCTACTGTGACAACAGATATGAGTGGCACTGTGCACTTGCAGAAGTTGGCAGAGTAGACGCTGTAGGTCTGACACACACGCTGGTAGACAACTAACTGCTATGCAATCTATTACAGTAGAAAAAATGTTTTTTGTTTTAAATGTACACTACTGTTACACCAGATATGAGTGGTGTGTTAAGTAGTACTACTCCTATCAGTTTAATCCCTGTTATGTGCCTTTTTTGGGGGTTTGGTTGTTGAAGGCACAGTGCAGCACCAGAGGCCAGAAAAATGAGGCATGTACACATGCCTGAAAAATTAAGTATTGTTGATCTTGCAGCGAGCAGAGAAGAAGGTAGGCCTGATTCAACGCCCCAGCCCGCATACCCACACTCAGTGATTGAGGGGGGGACCTGAGAAGGCCACGGGTCGGAGATATAAAGGGGGGCCATCCCAAATAAGCACACAAGCGGGGACAAAGGTAGTGAAGGGGACATAGAGGCCCATGGACTGACGGTCGCCATCTTGGCAGGAAAAGGGCCCAGCAATTAAGCCAAACTGACCCAGCACAGGCAGCTACTTGAGTCAGACGCTGTACAATTACACCTTAATAAAGCTGAAACATGCAGCAGCAGGGATTCTAAACGGCCACACGGGGACAAGGAGGCTAACAGCCCCCACAGTCTCTGCACCACTATTTTTAACAGATAACCCAATGGGCTAACCATGGACCTTGCCCACATAAAAAAACAGAATTTTATTGGAGGAATTATTAGTGTCTTTACCCCCCAAGAGAGGACATAATATACGGTATCTTTAGACTAACTGATGGCCAAACCTCCTTTAGCCCCAATGCTATCCAAGAAACATTTCAAAACTTTATCTGACTGGGGGTCTATAGAGTGAAATTAGTACTGACCTTTATATGACTGGGGGTCTATAGAGGGACATTAGTACTGACCTTTATCTGACTGGGTGTCTATAGAGGGACATTAGTAATGACTTTTATCTGACTGGGTGTCTATAGAGGGACATTAGTAATGACCTTTATATGACTGGGGGTCTATAGAGGGGCATTAGTACTGACCTTTATCTGACTGGGTGTATATAGAGGGACATTAGTACTGACCTTTATCTGACTGGGTGTCTATAGAGGGACATTAGTAATGACCTTTATATGACTGGGGGGCTATAGAGGGACATTAGTACTGACCTTTATCTGACTGGGTGTCTATAGAGGGACATTAGTAATGACCTTTATATGACTGGGGGTCTATAGAGGGACATTAGTACTGACCTTTATCTGACTGGGTGTCTATAGAGGGGCATTAGTACTGACCTTTATCTGACTGGGGGTCTATAGAGGGACATTAGTACTGACCTTTATCTGTCTGGGGGTCTATAGGTGACATTAGTCCTGACCTCCTGCTGCAGTATTATTACTCCCAGTACTCCCAGGCTTGCTACTATCACATATTATAATTGTCTTACTGCGAGTTGTCGTCACGCTTTGCGTCCCTCGCAAAGGAAGGGCCGCAACTGACCACAACTCGCAGTTTCACCATGGCTCCCATCAGCCCTACTGCAGGCGTGCACGGGTAGCCGGCAAGCGTGCGCGCGCGCGCACACGCGAAGACGTCGCGTGCGCGGGTACCCGGGCAGACAAGCGTGCGCGCGCACGCGAAGACGTCACACAAGCGTGCGCGCGCGCATCTACAGCAATGAGGTGAGGGAGAGAGACACGGGGAAGAGTGACAAGGAGGGGAGAAGCAGGGGAAGAGATACATGAGGGAGGGAGGGAGAGGAGGAGGGGAATAGAGACACGAGAGGAGGGGGGAAGAGAGACACAGGGGAAGAGAGATACAGGGGAGGGGAAGAGAGACACAGGGGACAGGGGAAGAGAGACACAGGGGACAGGGGAAGTGAGATACAGGGAAGGGGGAAGAGAGGCACAGGGGAGGGAGAGGAGGGGGAAGAGAGACTCAGGGGATGGAGGGGAGGAAGAGAAACGGGAGTGAGAGGAGGGGAGGAATAGACATGGGGGAGGAGACACAGCGGAGGGGGGAAAAGATGAGGGTCAGGGGGTGGAGAGACACAGGGGAGGGATGAGGGGGGCAGAGGCACAGGGGAGGGAGAGGGGGAAGGAGAAACAAGGAAGGGAGAGGGGGGAAAGAGACACAGGGGAGGGAGAGGGGGAAGGAGAAACAAGGAAGGGAGAGGGGGGAAAGACACAGGGGAGAGAGAGGGGGAAGGAGAAACAAGGAAGGGAGAGGGGGGAAAGAGACACAGGGGAGGGAGAGGGGGAAGGAGAAACAAGGAAGGGAGAGGGGGAAAGACACAGGGGAGGGAGAGGGGGAAGGAGAAACAAGGAAGGGAGAGGGGGGAAAGAGACACAGGGGAGGGAGAGGGGGAAAGAGACACAGGGGAGGGAGAGGGGAAAGAGACACAGGGGAGGGAGAGGGGGAGGGAGAGGAAGTAGAGGGCGGGAGAGGCTCACAATGAGTTCCAAAGCCACTCATTGCAAGGTCCGAGATGAGCGCTGAAGGAGCTTATCGCAAGGCCAGTAAAGTAGAGGGGGGAGAGGTTCGCAATGAGCCCCTCCCGTCAAGTAGAGGGGCTTCGGCGCTCATTGCGAGGACCGTGATTAGCGCCAAAGGCGCTCATCGCGAGGCCAATAAAGTAGAGGGGGGGAGAGGCTCGCAGTGTGTGACAAACACCATTGCCAGGCTTCAATTTATTGCCGTCATTTTTGACGGGCAAGTCGCTAGTTAGATATAATAACCTCAGTTTCGTTTCCTTATCTGTTGGTAACATCAAAATATGATTATTAAATATTTCATATTTGTTTGTTTTTTTCTCCCAAAGTGACCCCTTTGTGTGTGTCCCACAGATGTGGCGTTTCCGCTCTGCGTATGTTGGATTTGCACCGCTCAAAAAGTATGAAAAGAGATCCCCCCACCTTGAAGCCCATTAATGACATCATCAGTAAATTGTATATAACAGATTCCAGTGTTTAGAGTTTATGACCCAATACTGCGATCATATCATTTATGACAAAAATCCGTATTTGTCGTATTATTCAGACGCGCGTGCATCTTTGTGTTACATTTCCTGATACTTTTATTATCTTGATCTTTATATATTTACTAGCGACTTGCCCGTCAAAAAATGGCGGCAATAAGATTGTAAGGCAGGTAATGGTTTGGACGAGACATTCATTTTGTTGGCGGTCGGATATACTTCGGCGCTCATTGCAAGGCTGTTGGTTGTATTTTTTTTCTGATAGGCGCTTTTGCTGTTATTCTTTGGTCGGCGGTGATGTGTTTTTTGCGCTTATTGCAAGGCTTTGTGTGCTATGAGCAGCGTTGGCGCTCGTTGTGAGGCGCGCAGTGAATGGCTTTTATGTTTAATGTGATATTTTTTTTTTGTGTATATGTATTTTTGTATGCTAATGAAATAATTACTAAATGAATATACTTTACCTATTTGTAAGTAATATATGCAGGAAGCATTGTGCTGAAGAGCTGACAATCTGTTTTCATGTTCCTGCAGCATACAATGTAGGTTTTCAGTGCTGTGGAGCTGCTGTGTAAGTGTCAGCAATGTGTGCAGTGTGTAGTGTAAATAGGCTGCGTGCGCGAGGGGAAGCCGTTAGGGTAGCTGGGTACTTCCGCATTGTGTTAGTTAGTGTTTTAAATTGGCGGGGAATGTGTATGTGGTAAGCAGGTGTGGATGATTTAGTGTCCTTGTTAATAGTGTATCTTTACCTCGTACGGCTTTTTAGGAAAATCTTTTTTAGTTAGCTCTTCAGGTTTTTGATCACTGGATATATTAATTACAAATAGATAAAGTATTTTAGTAATTAATTAATTCATTATTAAAAAAAAAAATATATATAAAAAAACACGCTTAATAGCATATTTTACACTGCGATTACTTTACATACATTAACGCTTCGCACTTCCTAAAACATTTGTTCATTCACAATAGTTATTATCGTGCATTCATTTAATAAGTATTAATTAGTAATGGAAAATAAAAATGTAGACTTTACACTACACTAAAATGTTTTACTTTTTACTCTGCAGTTATATATCTGGATTACTGCTCATTGGCTGCCAGCGTTAGCACTCTCAAAGCAGTTATAATCTAAATCACTTTATTATGCTCTGAGACCTGAATACATTTTTTAATTTACACTGCACAAAAAAAATTATATATTTAACACTGTACTTATGTATCTGTCTTTGCGATGAGCGCCGAAGATTGATAGTTGCAAAGCACGAAACATGAAGGACACGAGGGAAGAGGCTCACAATGAGTGCCAAAGGTCCTCAGAGTACAAAAAGGATCACATTGTGTGGCAAACAACATTGCCATGGCTTCAAACTTTTTTATTTATTATTATTGCCCCGTCATTTGTGCCAGGCAAGTCGCTAGTGATATAATATAACATAATGCAATACAATATTATACAGTACACATGGGTGTTGGAACTGGGGGGGGGGGGGAGGGGTAACCCCCCCCCCCCCCAGATTTCTTATCGTATGAATGTATGCGTATAGAAGCTAACAGGGGAGGGGAGAGGGGGAGGAAACACAGGGGAGAGGGAGAGGAAGACACAGGAGAGGGGAGAGGGGGAGGAAGACACAGTGGAGAGGGGGAGGAAGACACAGGGCAGAGGGGGGAAGAGAAACAGGGTAAGGGAGAGGTGAGGGGAAGAGACACATGGGAGGGGGGAGAGACACAGGAGAGAGTGGGGGGTAGAGACACAGGGGAGAGGGGGGAAGAGACTAATGGGAGGGAGTGGTGAGGAGACACCGAGGTGAGGAAAGGGGGTAAAGACACAGAGGAGGGGAGAGGGGGTAGAGACACAGGGGAGAGGGGGTAGAGACACAGGGGAGAAGGGGGAAGAGACACAGATGAGGGGGGAGAAACACAGGGGAGAGGGAAGGGGGAAAGACACAGGGTAGGGGGGAAAGAAACACAGGAAGGGAGAGGGGGGTAGAGACACAGGGGAGGGGGGTGACACAGGGAAGAGGGAAGGGGGAAAAGACACAGGAGAGGGGGGAAAGAAACACCGGGGAAGGGAGAGGGGGTAGAGACACAGGCATGGGTGGGAGAGACACAGGGGAGAGGGGGGAGAGGGAGAGACACATGGGAGGGAGTGGGGGGAGCCATAGGGGAGAGGGGGGGGAGAGAGACACATGGGAGGGAGTGGGGGGGAGACACAGAGGAGGTCTTCTGCTTTATTATTATTCTTATTATTATTATTATATAATGTGTAGATGTACCGGCTGGGCATGCTCTTGTGCATTATTATTATTATTATTATTATTATTACAATATAATGTGTAGATGTACCGGCTGGGCATGCTCTTGTGTATTATTATTATTATTACTATATAATGTGTAGATGTACCGGCTGGGCATGCTCTTGAGCATTATTATTATTATTGTTATTATTATTATTATTAGTAGTAGTAGTATATAATGTGTAGATGTACTGGCTGGGCATGCTCTTCAACATTATTTTTATTATTATTATTATTATTATTATTATTATTATTATTTAATGTGTAGATGTACCGGCTGGGCATGCTCTTGTGTATTATTATTATTATTATTATTACTATATAATGTGTAGATGTACCGGCTGGGCATGCTCTTGTGCATTATTATTAGTAGTAGTATTTTACTACTAATAATAATAATAATGCACAAGAGCATGCCCAGCTGGTACATCTACACATTATATAATAATAATAATAATAATAATAATAATAATAATAATAATAATAATAATGCATGCCCAGCTGGTACATCTACACATTATATAGTAGTAATAATAATAATAATAATGCACAAGAGTCCTTCAGCACTGCACTGGACACTGAATAAACTTGCCTAGCTATGGTTTTCCCTATTGATGCAGTATCACCTACACTCTCCCTCCTCTCAGTAAGACTGCAAGTTAGTTATGATTCCAAAATGGCTGCTGTCCATGAGGTAAAAGGGTGTGGAAGGGAGTGTATGCTGCTGATTGGCTGGAATGTGTCTGCTGACTGTGGCATGCAGGGTCAAAGTTTGCTCAATGATAAAGTATTGGGGGCGGGTCGAATATCGCAACAGTCCGCCGGCTAACTATTTGCGACATCTCTACAGTTAGGTTATCAATATGTATGCCCAGTAGGCAGGACCCCATCTTAGTTAGAATTACTGTCTTAAAGAGTTTGGCAGCAAGCTGGGTTTGTTTTCCCCATATACCTTGGGCTATTGGGCATAACCACCAAGTATGGATATGGTTCCCTATTGTTTGACAGACTCTAAAGCATTTATTACTCTCCCGGCAGTTAATCTTTAGCATTTTATCTGGGGTACAGTAGGTTCTTTGAAAAATCCTAACGGAGTTAAGCAATCCTTTACTTAAATTTGAGCAAGCTTCCGACCATTTAGCCCAATCCCACTCCAATCCCATGTTCTCTTCCCATGTCAACATACATTTGGGCTTTTCTCCAGATTTGCTACTTGTAAAAATGTTGTATTGTGAACCTAGTATGGCTTTTGTGAGTGGAAGGTTTTTGCAGATAGTAGATATCCAAGAAGCCCTATTGAGCGCTAGTGATCTAGATGTTTTGCTAACCCAATCTCTGATGTTCAAGTAGTTATAAAGCTATGTGTGGGGTATATTGTGGGTCATAGTGAGTTGATTGTAAGTCAGAACCCAGTCGTTATTAAACCGAGTGCCTATCCTGTCCAAATTTCTGGAGGTCCACTAGTGCCTTGAGGTTATATTAGTGTCTTCCATAACATGGGGGAAAGAGAAAACCGACAACAGACGGGACAGATTGGGGCAAAGCTGACACTCAGATTTAGCACAGCTCCAAGAGGATATAGTTAAATTGATCATTGGATTTTTATGAGTTGTAATAAGAGCTAATTCTTTTGGGATCCAGATCAGTTTGTCCCAAGTATGTTGGCTCATCTGTTGATCTTCCATAAAGACCCAAGCTGTCTGGTGCTTAATTAAATGTCCTAGATGCAGGTGAGCCAGTTGGGCTGCTTTAAATTAGGACATGAAAGCCCTCCTGCTTTTTTGTGCCTATACAATACATTTATGGATATACAGGGCCACTTATTTCTCCAAATAAACCAAAACATGCTATTTTGAAACTGATCTAATTCTTTTAGTTTTATTGGGATTGGTAGACTTTGAAAGAGATACAGGATTTTAGGCAGAATATTCATTTTTGTGGCCACTATGCGTCCTGACCAGGAAATTTGATACCTAGCCCATCTCTGCATTTAGTCATTCAGTTTTCAGTAAATGGAGGCAAAGTTTGCTTTATAGAGATCCAAGATTTTTGGTGTAATATGAACCTCTAAGTTTTTTATATGATGTGCGGCCCAGATGCATTTGTAGATAGCCTTTACATTTTCTAAGTCTGCTTTTGGGATCCCCAGTCCTTTCTAGATTTAATTTCAGTCCAGATACTGTGTTAAAACTGTCTATGGTGGCCAGAATTCCCGGGATAGAAGTTTGAGGTCTAGTTAGTGTACATAGACGGTTGTCAGCAAACAATGTGCATCTGAAGTGCTGATGACTCACTTGTATATAGGCATTAAATCTGATTGCCTGGGCTAGCAGTTCCATTGTGAGTGCAGGTGAGAGCAGGCAGCCCTGCCTAGTACCCCTCTGTATCAATATTTTAGCTTTGTGGTCGCCTGGTAACCTTAGGTTTGCTTATGGAGAGTGGTAATAGCTCCTAAGTAGATTAAGAAATCTTCCCTTGAAGCCAAATGTATTAAAGGTTTTATAGGTATGGCCACTCAACCATATTAAAGGCCTTCACAATGTATAAAGTTAAGAGGCACATAGGTATTCCTGATTTTTGTGCTATGAATTGGGCATTTAAAATGCTCTTGACATTGTCCCCCACCTGCCTGTACGGTATAAATCCTGTCTAGTCCTTATGAACAAGATCTGGGAGAAACTTAAAGAGCTTAGAGGCCATTCTCTTGGCTAAAATCTTGATGTCCCCATTTATTAGCGAGATTGGATGGTAATTCTTAACCTCAAGGTTGTCCCTACCCTCCTTCAGAAAGAACACTAAATCTGCCTGATTGAGTTAGGGATGCATCCGTTCCCCATTCAAAATTGCATTAAATAGTAGATTGAGATGTGGGGTGAGTACAGCCACAACATTTTTATAATACAAATTTGTAAAGCCATCAAGCCCCGGGGATTTGCCTAGTTTAAGATTTTGTATAGCAGCCTTTACCTCCTCCTGGGTAACGTCCGAGTTTAAACTGGCCAAATGTTGCTCCGTTACCAAGGGGAGGTCATATGCTTTCAAGAAGGAGTCCAAATCTGCTTACCTGCATGTAGATTGGGAGGAGTAAATTTGTCTATAAAAAGTTTGAAAGGCCTTTTGAATCTAATTCGGGCTAAATGAGGATGAGCCGTTAGGTAACCTAATCTCGGTAACTCTGGATTGAGAGAACTTGGATTTTAATATTTTCGCTAATAATGTGTCAGGCTTATTGGCCTTCCAATAATACAGATGTTTAGTCTTTCTCATTGCTTTTTCGGTGCAATGTGAAAGAATAGCATCTAGCTCAATTCTTATGTTATCAATTTCCTTAAGTAGCTTTTTAGAGGGATTTTATTGGTTTATCCTTTTTAACTTCCCAAGGGTTGTGGTAAGTTTGTCCTCTTTCTGTCTGAAAGTTTTCTTATAACTGGAGGCCAATTTGATGCAGGTTCTACTTACAAATGCCTTGTGTGTTACCCATAGCCATCCCACTCCTGTTTCAGGTTTTGAGTTGGTCTCGAAAAACAAGTTGGTAATCTGTTCTACAATTTTGGGATGGGAAAGCAAAAAACTCATTAATTTTCCAGGTGTAGGGGGGATTTAAGTTTGGTCCCAGATCCAATTTAACAAGGACCGCAGCATGGTCCGACCAGGGGCAGGGGACAATCTCTGATTTATGAAGGGAGTCAAATAGAGACGAGTTAACCAAGAAAGTTTTAATCCTGGAGTATGTTGCATGATTAGGAGAGTAATATGTGTATTCCCTCCGTCCCGGGTGTAGCCCCCTCCAGGCATCACCCAGTCCCAAGCTAGACAGTAGAGATTTAATTTGCTTTATTTTATTCAAAAATTTTTTACTAATGGGATTCCCTGATCTATCAAGTGATATATCGAAAGCGAGATTAAAGTCTCCACCTATTATCAGTATGCCCATATCCTGGCCCTTAAATTCATTCAGTAGTTTAATTCATATTTTATTAGGGGAAGTAGTTGGTGAGTAGAGTGAGATTAAGAATATTCTGGCTCCTGAGATTGTACCCATTACTACTAGGTAGTTACTTTCCTTATTTATTGACTTACATTCAAATTGGAATGGATTTTTTTTATGGATAAGAAATGCAGAACGTTCTTTCTTAGAGGGATGGTTGTTAGAGTAAAAGGTGGGGTAGTCTTTGTGTAACAAAGAAGGCCTCTTGTCATGTGAGAAGTGGGTCTCTTGTAAGAATAACATAGAGGGTTTATATGTTTTATAGTACGTGAAGGCCTTTTGTCTCATGGAGGGTGAATTAGAGCCCCTCACGTTATGTGTTATGAAGGTATAGTCAGTCATTGTAAAGGAAGGGTAATATGATGTGTGTGTAGCTTAATACCTGTTTCTGTCCCCACAAGGGAGGCAAAGGAAGGGTAATATGATGTGTATGTAATCTAATACCTGTTTCTGTCCCCCCAAGGGGGCTGTGGTGGAGGCGTGGCCCAAAAATCAGTTTGCTTTCCTCAGGTAAATCCAGGGGCTGAAGGCAAGACATTGGGTTTTCAATAAAAAGCAAAGAAATCAAGAAGAAAATGCATTAGTATTGCATCATGGAATAGATTGTAACATATTGAACAACAAGGATGTTTAAGTATCAGTAATAACATTTCTCTTTCAGCGTAAGTGGTAATAAGTTAAGAAAGTTTAACTCGAACAATTGCCCTTTATTAGGGTTCCAGGAGTTTAAAGTTTTAACTATGAATTAAAAAGGGCTTATAACTTAGCAACGTTATATGCAAGAAGAAATAATTATCTGGTATTACATCAGTAACTAGGCTTTAGTTAGTAAATAAAGTCTCTTGCCTTTCGAGTATTTTCTCTATTATACTTAATATATATTAAGTTATAAAGACTAAGTGGAAAAGTTAGGTAGAAAAAAAAGAGTGTCATCATATATCAAGGTGCAGGTCATAGATAATTGTGTGGCCAGTCTCACATTGTGCCTGCGGGACTGGTTCTCTAAGTCTTTAATTTTGTCTGATAGTTCAATGATTTAGCAGGTATTTTGTGTAATTGATGTTCTCTCTCACTCTTGAGCCTTTTCGATCTGGTCAGTCTTCTCCTCTAGCAATTGGGTTAATTGTCCCAGTTCTTTTAAGTCCTTCCTCAGTGGCTCAATAGTTTTCGAACGAAGTTGTTCAGTCTTGGCAATTGACCTAGGTGAGAGGTCCATAGGATGACGTGAGTCACTGGGTTTTTCTTCCTGGTCAGAAGAGTCGTTGTGCTCAGATGGCGAACCCGCTGAAGGAGTATGCAAGGGATCTTTTGGTCCAAAATCAGATTGCATGCCTTTTGTGCAGGCCCCACGTTTTGGCTTTCCCATTGTTAAAGGAAGAAGATGTTCATATGTGATTACTCTGGGGTAGCTGAATCCAGGTTTAGCTTGTGGAAGAAAGGCACAGATAAGGTAGGTTCATTAAGTTACTGAGTTATCATGAAAAAGAGAGTGCAGGTTATAGATAACTGTGTTGCCAGTCTAAGCCCACAAATAATGTCTTATTCCATATTGTTCAAGCCCTGCTGTGTGGGTTATAGTATAGGATGATTCTAGTATTAGCAGATGGTAAGTAAGGTCAAACCTTTGTTTGATTTTCGTGCTTTACTTTTGTGTTCCAGAGCCACTGTAAAGACTTGTTGGAAAAATCAGGTGCTGCAGCAAGACCGTCAACAGAGCCAAGGCTCAAATTGTCACTTAGGAAAGTAGATAGCGGGTATTCTAAGTCTCTCATTTATACTTAGATATCAAGCAGCACAATAGTTGTATTGCCTCTGATGTTTAGCTATCGGTGTTTAGCCAGGGCTTTTCTTTATTTGCTCTGAATGTCCACAGGGTGGCGGTTTAAGGAAAATGATTACGCAGTTTGGTACAGTCTATGAGCCTGCAGCTTTGAGCAGGCTATTCGCATATAAGAGGATCTCAGATTGTAGCAAAAGCTGTAGCCATATGGCTGATTTTTTATACAGGTAGTAGTGAGAATTGGTGGGGTGCATTAAGAGTGTTTCAGTTGCCAAGTAAGACAAGTGTTGTCTGTATCAAGTCAGTGGCATACAGTTGGTGTAAATTAGGATTACTTAAATTCAGTCTGTGTATTGCTGCTGTGTTTAATGCTATTGAGGAAGCCTCAGGGGCTGTTGCTCTGTTGATAATATATATTGTTTGTTGTTTGTTAAGCCCCTTCTTTAAAGCTAGAGGGTAGCAAGAAAGCATCGGCTCCTTTGGCTGAGACTTTGTAACTCTGGCAATCAGGGTGACTATGCTTCTGCTATTGTGCTTTATTTGATGAGATGCGTGTGAGTCTTCTAGCATCCGCTTTACTACCCCCCCCCCCCCCCCCCCGAGATAGAGTATATGCCTGCCACTGAGCCTCCAGGCCCCTTGGTACTCTCACAGACTCAGAGGGTGTTTGTAGGGTCAGCCACCATCTTGATCCTTTCCCTTTGCAGATCCCAGATGGATGTACCTGTCTAAGCAGGATTCCTGAAGATACCAGTTGAACTATTTACGGGAGTTAGCCCGGTACCTCAGTGCCTTATAGTTAGGATTCTAGTATTCTGTTTGAGGTCATTTTTGCTGCAATGTATGTTTCCAGCTCATGACTGCAGCTGTTCCTTTGCTTACCTCTATTGTATTCCTGTATACAAGGCTCCCTGTTCCTACATTCCAAGCTCATTGGTTGCTTGCTCTATTCACCAAGCTTTGTCACTATCAGTGAAATCTGTCTGTGTACAAATCCAGTTCCTGCTTACCACAGTTCTTGTCAGCTCCAAGTTGTTTCCTACTTGTGAATCTGCTTGTGGGTACTCTCAGTAATAGAGATCCTACCATCTACACTCTACTCTCAACTATGTTTATTTACTTGTATTATGTTTTTTTGATCCAGCCATAATTTATGCTAAAAGCCATGTAGCAAGTAAGCAATACAATGTACAATCAAAATACTATTAGGAGAGTAGCAAAAAACAAAAAGAAACAATTTACAGTCTCATGATTTGTAGTTATTGGTCATACACCTGCACAACCACTGACAATGATGTAGTATTTGTTTATATAGAAACAAGTCAGTGGTGTTGGACAATGCGCATGATTTATGAAGGGCAGATGCATTGTTTGCTAGCATTAATGCAGTTCACTAATGATGGCAGCAACTTGAGCAATGCAATGATATATGCAATGAAAATATGAACACTGATGGAAAAACACATGTATTCAAATGTTTTCAATTTTTTTTATAATTAAGACAAAATACAAATAATTAACAATCATGTGGTAGATATACATAAACATGGACATTTCTTTGTTGTTTAATATAAATTTCATAACGTTAATCAAAAATTAACAAAATTAAAAACAAACAAAAAAAGAAAAGAAAACAACTGATGAGGAAGAGGAATAGTGTAATAATTTAAGAAAGTATTTGCTTTTTCTTTCTTCTTAGTTATTTACGTTCATATGTTATTAATTTATTGATTTGTTCTATTTTCAGTGTACAAATGTTCCAATAGGATATACATTTTTTAGATTTTTCATGTATAAGTGCTTATATCACATACATTGTGTGTATATATTTATTTATTTATTTTGTATGTGACAAAACACAATTTTAAATACAACTAGCACACTGATTGCATTATAGAACATATAAACCTTATGATAACATATAATTATTTTAATAAGAAAAATAAAACATACATATGAAGTGGAGTTGACAGGTATTACCATATTTACTCATATATTGATCCCAAAGATTCCATTTACCAAGAGTTTTGGTTATTAGATCATTTGTAGTATTTAAGAGTCTTTTTCAAAAACAGAAACTATCTCACTCCATGTAGGAATTTTATCTTTTTTCTAATTTTTGCCACTTCTGGGCTTATCAAACATTTTACTGAATATCATATTTAATTTGGAAACAAATGGAAAAATATAATTTGAGTTGACAATTCAACTTGGAGTCCAATAATATTTGAAACCTGTACCGTACATGTGGACCATCATTTTAGGATGTTTGGGCATGTCCAGCAAATTTGAGAGTGGGTACCCTTGGCCCCATATTCTCTCCAACATTTCTCTGGAAATATTTTTGCTATTGTAATAGTTACCCTAGACCATCTCTGAATTAGTGTAAAGTACAATTCTCTGTATGTTGAGTATTTTGTTGATTTCTGAGTAAGCTTACAGGCTTAAAACCAATTTGATCTAGAGTTTTATCTAGTTCCTCCTCCCATTCTTTCATTCTAGAAGTTTTTTTCTATCTGAGATTTATTTCTTATTATATTGTAACATTGAGAACTTTTTCTCATCCTGGGAACAAATAGTTTTAAACATCGTCAATAATCTTTCTTCCTTCATATTATATTCAGATTGATTTAGTGTACTTTTTTAAAGTGTTATACTCTAGCCAATTGTTTTCCAAAATGTTGTATTATTTAGAATTATCTCTAAACTGTTTAAATTTTCCAAGATCTTTCCAGTATTTAATCCTCCCTTCTCTAAGTCTCCTAGTGTCTTTCTGTAAAAACTTGTCGTATACAAAGTCAATGGGGGTTAATGGAGAAGGAAATATTGTCAGTTCCCATTTTTATTGATCTTGAGCCTGCTCTTAATTCTGGATTTGATAAGTCTGAGGGAGTCTATTGATTTCATATGCTTTTTCCTATACCATAGTAAATGTTCTATATTCAATTTGGACATTACAGATTTTTCTATATACCACCATTTTGCTGGATGTTTCATGAAAGGCCATTTTAAAATTTGTAATAATCAAATTGCTTCGTAAAAATCTAATTGTGAGGAATTGACTGCTGGGATTCGAACCCTGGTTTGCATGTTGCTGGACCTCTTCCCTACTGGTACGCCAGCCTGCCTCTTGCAGATTTGCTTGAGATCTGATACCTTGACTCTAAAAGCAATGAAATCAGTGACAACTCTCTTTAGCTGTGTCTGGTCAGCTGTCTGGTTCTTGGCCTATATAAGGCACTTCCTGTCTCTGTATCCTTGCCAGATTACTGTTTGTTCCTGATCCCTTCAATAAAGCTTGTTCCTGTTTCACCTACAAGTTGCTGAACTGGATTATTGCTGACCTTGGCTACTGGTCTCCACAACCTTGTGATTCCTATATCATTACAGAATAATTTGGCCGTTTTCATGGAGACCGCCGGGTCAGATTCTGCATTGGCCCAGCAGGTTGCTTTACTGCAAGAACTGTGCAGACCCAGGCACAGACCATTCAAGTGCTGCAGGACCAGGTAGCTGAACTGCAAAATAAATTTCAGTCAATGCACAGTGAGTATACCAGCTACAGGGCATGTGATGTTAGGGCTGCTTCTGTTACACCTGCACAAGATGCCCGCTTGCCCCTGCCAGAAAAGTTTGGAGGAGATCGCAAAAAATTTGTGGGTTTCCTAAATCAATGCCGTTTGCACTTCATGATGTTACCTCACCAATTTCCATCTGAAAGAGAGAAGGTGGGATTTATTTTTTCACTATTCAAAGATGAAGCCCTGGCTTGGGGCTCCCCTCTTCTGGAACAGGACAGTCCAGTCTTGGGTAATCTAAATGACTTTCTTGAGGCCATGTGCCTAGTTTTTGATGACTCCAATCGATGTGCTACAGCAGAAGCCACTCTCCTTTATTTGCATCAAGGGAGGCGCTCTGTGGTTGAATATGCTGCTGAATTCAGACAGTGGGTTGCTGATACTACCTGGAACCAATCAGCTCAGAGGTTTCACTTCAGAAAAGGTCTCTCAGAAGCTATAAAAGATGAGCTAGCTCGTGTTGATCTTCCTGCTGACTTTGATGCATTTGTGCGTTTGGCTATCCGTATCGATCGGAGACTTTCTGAAAGAAGATTGGAAAGACAGGGCTCTTTTAGACCAAGTACTACTCCTATTTCCTATTCAAGAATTTCTACTCCAACCCCACAAACACCTTCAGATTCTGAGCCTGAGGCTATGCAGGTAAATCTAATAAGAGGGCCATTATCCAATAAAGAAAAACAGTGGCGACGCACTCACAATTTATGCCTGTATTGTGGTAGTGCAGTGAACTATGCCATCAATTGCCCTAGCAAATCCAAAAGAACAATAGCTATGGCTGTTGAGGGCGCACAGATTCAACACCAATCCCAGATTGCAGATCAACTGGATTCTGTCACACAACCCTTGTTTTCTCTGGCTCATGGTGAAGAGGGTATGTTGACTCAACATCCTCATTTTGTGGTGCCTATCATGTTGCAATGTGGTGATCATAAAATTTCAACTACAGCTATGATAGATTCTGGAGCAGGCGGAAACTTTATGGACATTAAATTTGCAGCAGGAAATAGAATTCAGTCTATCCCTAATTCTTCACCTGTGTTAATGGAGACAGTGGACGGTGCTCCACTTACTTCGGGCCCGGTTACACATGAGACTGTGCCCTTAAAGTTGACTCTGGAAGTGAATCACCATGAGACTATATCTTTCCACCCAATTTCCTCAACACAGTTTCCAGTGATTTTGGGGGTACCTTGGCTTGCTCTGCATAACCCACAAATTGATTGGAAGATCAGAACTTTGTCCTTTCCTTCAGAACACTGCTTAATGAACTGTCAACCCACTAAGGTAACACCTGTTGCCACAACAATTAATGAAATGGTTGCTACAAACTTGACTAAGCTTCCTCTACAATATCGGGATTTTGCAGATGTCTGTGATAAGAAGAATGCTGATCAGCTTACACCCCACAGGCCTTATGATTGCCCAATAGAGCTGTTGCCTGGGGCTGCTATCCCATTTGGCCGTATATATTCCCTTTCTGAGCCTGAATTGAAAGCTCTTCATGAATACATACAAGAAAATCTTGCTAAAGGTTTTATTCGACCATCTACTTCCCCAGCAGGAGCTCCTATATTCTTTGTAGAGAGGAAAGATGGCAGCCTATGGCCATGCCTTGACTACAGGGACATTAATAACATCACTGATAATAACCGCTACCCCTTGCCTCTAATTCCTGAACTCAGCTAAAATATTTACGAAGCTTGATCTTCGGGGGGCATATAATCTGGTTTGCATAAGACCAAATGATGAATGGAAAACAGCTTTCAGAACCAGGTACGGGCATTATGAATATCTAGTAATGCCATTTGGGCTTTGTAATGCCCCTGCAACTTTCCAGCATCTTATCAATGATGTACTACGAGATCTCCTGGATCAGTTTGTTGTGGCATATTTGGATGATATCCTAATATTTTCTGATAATCTTGAAAACCACAGAAAACAGGTCTGTATAGTTCTGGAGCGCCTTCGTACCCACCACCTATACATTAAACTAGAAAAATGTGGAGTGCAGTTTATATCTCGTTTTTGGAAACATTTTTGTTCTAACCTAGGTATTAATGTAAATTGTCAGCTTTTCATCCACAAAGTAATGGACAGACTGAGCGAACCAACCAGACTTTAGATCAATATTTGCGGTGCTATATTAGTTACCTGCAGGATGACTGGCTGGATTTTTTACCCACAGCGGAGTTTGCCTATAACAATGCCCAACACTGCTCGACTTCCATTTTTTGCCAATTATGGTTACCATCCAACCTTTCTAGTGAGTCTCCCGATTACTACTCCCGTTCCTGCAGTCACTGACCGGCTAACCGCCTTACGTGATTCCCAAGCACTGTTGAAAGAGACTCTTTTGTAGGTTTAGGAATGTTACAAAAGAGCTTCTGATAGGCATAGAAAGGAGGCCCCAGTCTATCATGTTGGTGACAAGGTGTGGCAGTCAACAAAGAATCTTAAGCTTCGGATTTCTTCTCATAAATTGGGTCAAAGGTTCATGGGACCTTTTGAGATCATTGCTCAGATCAATGCTGTCCCTTTCCGTTTGCAACTTCCAAATTCCCTGAAAATACATCCAGTGTTTCACGTTGCACTGCCTAAACCTTTTCATGAAAATACTTTCCCTGGCCGAGCCCTAACTGCCCCACCTCCAGTCCTCGTGGATGGCGAAGATGAATACGAAGTGGAAAAATTTCTTGACTCCAGGATCTTCCGTAACAAGCTTCAATATTTGGTTCGGTGGAAAGGCTATGGTGAGGAGGATAGTTCGTGGGAACCAGTGGACAATATTCATGCTCCTGATCTTCTTCGGTCTTTCCATGCACAGTACCCTGCTAAACCGGGTAATAGGGCATCCGGAGGCTGCGCCTATAGAGGTGGGGGTAATGTGAGGAATTGACTCTGCTGGGATTCGAACCCTGGTTTGCATGTTGCTGGACCTCTTCCCTACCGGTACGCCAGCCTGCCTCTTGCAGATTTGCCTGAGATCTGATACCTTGACTCTAAAAGCAATGAAATTAGTGACAACTCTCTTTAGCTGTGTCTGGTCAGCTGTCTGGTTCTTGGCCTATATAAGGCACTTTTTAAACTGGAAAAATTTGAGTTTGAACAAATAGAAATTCAATTCCTGGGGTATGTAATAACTCCTAAAGTTTTAAGTATGGACGCAAGTAAAATTAAAGCTGTGCTGGACTGGCCCATCCCCAAGAATGAAAAAGATATTCAGAGATTTGTGGGGTTTGCCAACTTTTACAGGCATTTCATCAAGAATTTCTCTGCCGTTATTACACCGATCACTGAACTTACACGTAAAGGGACTCCTTTTTAGTGGTCCGATAAGGCTGATACCGCATTTTCCCGATTTAAAGACTCTGTTTACATCTGCCCCCGTCCTGGTACATCCTCTGCCAGAATTACCATTTATTGTGGAAGTTGATGCTTCTGATTCAGCTGTTGGTGCTATACTGTCTCAAAGGACTGGACCTAAGATGCTGTTACATTCGTGTGCCTTCTATTCCCGCCAGATGGTGCCAGCAGAAAGAAACTATGACATAGGGAAAAAGGGACTATTGGCTATAAAAGCTGCCTTCACCGAATAGAGACATCTCTTGGAGTGAGCTACCCATCCAATTACTGTCCTCACAGATCACAAAAATCTGGAATGTATTCAATCAGCTAAGAGACTGTCAGCCAGACAAGCACGCTGGTCCCTATTCTTCTCGAGGTTTCATTTTTTGGTTACATATCGTCCTGGCTCCAAGAATGGTAAGGTGGATGCCTTGTCTAGAATAGCTGACCCCCTCCTTACTACCGTAACCAAGACCACCATCTTGCCGGAGGATATATTTATTGAAGTTACATTTCCTTCTGATTTGATGTCTCGCATTAAAAAGGGCTACGCTGAAGATCCAGTTCTTCGTGATCCTCCTCGTGATCTCCATATGACGATGCTTAATGGGTTTTGGATTTTTCAACAACGTCTGTTTGCTCCGGAGTCAGTGCGACTGAACCTTTTACGTCTCTACCATGACTCAAAACCAGCAGGTCATCCAGGAATCCGAAAGACACAAGAGTTACTCGCCCGATCCTTTTGGTGGCCGAAGTATTATGAGGATGTTAAGAAGTATGTGTCCTCTTGTGATGTATTTGCCAGATAAAAGACTCCTCGCTCATCCCCTGTTCGCTTGCTTCAGCCTCTTCCGATTCCTCATCATCCGTTGGGATCTATATCCATGGACTTTATTGTTGAACTACCTCCCTCTAAGGAACACACTACCATTCTTGTTGTGGACAGGTTAACTAAGATGGGTCATTTCATAACAGTTCGTGGTCTCCCTTCAGCTAAACAGACGGCTGACCTGGTTATTCAGGAAATATTTCGCTTGCATGGAGTGCCTGATGAAGGAGTTTCTGACAGGGGAGTGCAGTTTACATCTTGTTTTTGGAAACATTTTTGCTCTAATCTAGGTATTAATGTAAATCTGTCGTCAGCTTTTCATCCACAAAGTAATGGACAGACTTTAGATCAATATTTGCGGTGCTATATTAGTTACCTGCAGGATGACTGGCTGGATTTTCTACCCACGGCAGAGTTTGCCTATAACAATGCCCAACACTGCTCCACTTCTCTGAGCTCATTTTTTGCCAACTATGGTTACTATCCAACCTTTCTAGTGAGTCTCCCAATTACTACTTCCATTCCTGCAGTCACTGATCGGCTAACCACCCTACGAGATTCCCAAGACCTGTTGAAGGAGACGCTTTTGGAGGCTCAGGAATGTTACAAGAGAGCTGCATAGAACGGAGGCCCCAGTTTATCATGTTGGTGACAAGGTTTGGCTGTCAACAAGGAATCTTAAGCTTAGGGTTCCTTCTCATAAATTGGGTCAGAGGTTCATGGGACCTTTTGAGATCATCGCTCAGATCAATGCTGTCACTTTTCGTTTGCAACTTCCAGATTCCATGAGAATACATCCGGTGTTTCACATTGCACTGCTGAAACCTTTCCATGACAACACTTTCCCTGGCCGAGCCCTGCCTGCCCCACCTCCAGTCCTCGGGGATGGTGAGGATGAATACGAGGTGGAGAAAATTCTGTACTACAGGATCTTCCGCAACAAGCTTCAGTATCTGGTTCGTTGAAAAGGCTATGGTGAGGAGGATAGTTCGTGGGAACCAGTGGACAATATTCACGCTCCTGATCTTCTTCGGTCTTTTCATGTGCAGTACCCTGTTAAACCGGGGAAATGGGACATCCAGAGGCTGCACCTATAGAGGTGGGGGTAATGTGAGGACATGACTCTGCTGGGTTTTGAACCCTGGTCCCCAGGCTGCTGAACCTCTCCCTACCACTGCGCCAGCCTGCCTTTGTGAATTTCCTTGAGATCTGATAAACCTTGACTCTGCTAGCAATAGTATCAGTGACTAGTCTCTTCAGCTGTGTCTGGTCCTTGGCCTATATAAGGCACTTCCTGTCTATGTACCTTGCCAGATTATTGTGGTTCCTTCAATAAAGCTTGTTCCTGTTTCACCTACAAGTTGCTGAATTGGATCATTGCTGACCTAGGCTGCTGGTCTCCAAAACCTTGTGATTCCTATATCATTACACACTCTCTCTATCATACACTCTGAACTATCCCTCTTTATAATACACTGCTCTTGCTCTCTCTATCACAGCTTGCATTCTCTGTGCTCCTCCCAGTAACATACTCGGCCACTTTGCTTCACTACCACCACAGACCCGCTAGACTCATGTCATGCTCCACTACACTGCGCACGATTGCAAGCAAACATTCACAAAATTAACAAGGAAAGAAAATCTATTACAACTTCCCATAACTTCAAATCAATGATTCAACAATATTACCATTACCGTTATCATAATGTGAAGTTTACAAAACAAGATTTACATTTCACATTACAGATTACAATGGCTGAAAAGATGGAAACCAGGCAAGAAGCCAAACAATGTATGGCCAGGGAATGAAAACAAACATTGAGACAGAAACAGTCGGAATACACCAAGAAAAGAATACAAGTGGAGCATCAGAGAATCTATAAAAAAAGACAGACTGCATTGAGAACAGTGGAAACGGAAGTGAAAGAGGTAAGTTACATGAAATGATTAATTCACACACAAATGGCTCATTAACATAATCGGTACATTGAAACTAAATATCTCTATTTTATAATTTCAGAGATCTATGGATGAGTAGCCAGAAACCAGCAAGAAATATAAACAACGCCTGGCCAACAAACGGAAACAAAAATATGGAGAAACAAACGACCCGAGGACAGGAAGAAAAAAATTAGAGAACAAGAGCGAATTTCCAAAAAAACAACAACACATCGTTGATGCAAAAAGACTGCGTAAGAGAATAAGGAAACTAAAAAATGTTGTGCAAGAAATAGGTGATGAATATGGTAATGATAGTAATATAGATATAGATTCTCATATTGAGCTTGCTTCACAGGAAAATCAGTTATTTACAGATATAAATGTAGAGACTCACACTTGTGGTATGTTGAATGTGCTTTGTCAATTTTGTGGGGCTTATCATTTTATAAATGAAAGAGATGGTAAGTTCATTAGTTGCTGTAAAAAAGGAAAAAAGAAACTTCCACATAAACTACCATATCCTACATATTTACAAAGTATAATGAGTGACCCAACTTTCCCAAATTACAAACATTTTAAGACAAATATAAAATCTTACAATAGTGCCATTTCTTTTGAATCTCTGGGTGCAAAATTAAATACTAAATACTTACCCACTTTTTTTCATGAGCTTGATAAGCTTATGGAAAAAATCTATACACTGAAGCTTATAAAAAATTGTCAGATGTTGAACAACTAGAACGCATTCATGCTGAACAAAATCAATTGGACATGCCAAAAGTTAATATGGTTATTAGAATAGACTGACATACTGATAAACAACGTTACAACTTACCCACAGCTAAAGAGGTTGCAATGGTTTTTCAAAATGATGAGGGGAAACCTCCTTTCCAAAGTGATATTAGAATATATCCCAGAAATGGAGAGCAGCCTTTCATTAACTTCAATATATTAAGTACCAATTTGGATCCAATGACTTATACAATTGTGTATCCTATTGGAGAGGCAGGTTGGCAATCAAAATTAATAGTTCCCAGTTATCCAAACACTAAACAACATGTCATAAGTAATATTTTCATGCTTGAATTTAAAGTTGCTCAAATTGCCGTTAGGGATGAATTTAATCCCATCTTAAGTGCTGGAAAACTGACACAACAATGGATCATTGATTTATACCTACAAATAGAAGCAAATAATTACAATTTCAACAAATATCAACAAAATAAACTACTTGTCGATCAGTATTGTGGCCTTATGGATAATTTGGCTGAGGCGGCTTCAATCCAAAATCTGGCAGCTGGCAGAGCCATCATTTTACCATCTTCCTTCCATGGATCTCCTTGCAATATGCAAGAAAGATACAATGATGCTATGTCTATTGTAACTAAATTGGGCAAACTTGATTTATTTATTACATTTACATGTATTCCTCAATGGCCATAGATTGTTGAAAATTTTAAAGAGGTCCAGAATGCTTCAGATAGACCAGACTTAGGGCCTCATTCTATTATCGGCCGTAGGAGATGCGGGGCCGCAAGGACCGGCCGCAAGCTATTCTGCTATTCTATTCCCCTCCGGCCGGGGATTCCGGCAGGCTTGCGGCCGGTGCCTTGCTATCTCTTGCGGCCATTCGCGCCGGAGGAAATCCTTTGATCTAAAACGGCCGCAAGGAAATCGGCCGTAAGAAATTCCTATTTGCAATTCAATTGCTCCGGGAACCCTCTCTGCAAGGCTAAAAGAGAGCCGCAGCTTACTTGCAGGAAAGAGGTCCCGCTAGCACCAATTAAGCACATAAAATAGCCCAAATAAAGCCATCCTGCACTTTGCAGAGTCTATAAAGTGATATTCGGTTTTAGCAAAAATAGCACATAATTACCCTATACTCAAATCCGTAAAATATTTTTTTTTAATATACGTAAAATATACATGTAAAAAGTCCGGAGTGCTTGGAGTTAATTTGAACTCGGGTTTAGGCTGATGTGCAAGCTTGAGAGTGGGTTACTTTTAATCCTCATGTCCCCCAATATGATCCCTAGCATTTACAGAGCTGTACAGTGCAGGCTTGAATTTACGGACGGTTTCAAGATATGCGGCCGGCCGTAAGGGGAGATCCTTGCGGGCCGTATAATTGAATTGCGAGTTAACAGAACCCCTGCAAGGAATCACCGCCTTACGGCCGATTTACGGCCGATAATAGAATGAGGCCCTTAGTGGCTAGAGTCTTCAAAATAAAATTGACAGCCTTTATACATGACATCACCAACAATCATTTATTTGTAAAGTGTGTGGCTTATGTTTAAATCACCAAATTCCAGAAAAGAGGCCTGCCACATGTACATATGCTTTTCATACTTCAAGAAAATGATAAATTGAACACTGCAAAGAAAGTGGCTTCAGTAATTACTGCTGATCTACCACATCCAAAAAAGCATGAAACACTCTATCACATTTTAACACATTGCATGATTCATACACCATGTGGAGAGCTAAACCCAAACTCACGATGTATGGAATATAAAAAATGCACTAAAGATTTCCCAAAAGACTTTAGAGATCAAACATTTGCAAACAAAGAACAGACAAAGAAAAGGTCCAAACACAATAATTAGAGCAAACAATGTAGATAACATGTATGTGATGCCATATAATCTACATTGATTAATGAAGTATAATGCACACATAAATGTGGAAGCTTGCACTTCTATAAAATCATTAAATATGTCTACAAATATAATAATAAAGGATATGATGCAGCAACTGTTGTTGTAAACAAAAGACCAAATTAACAAGACAATGAGTTTCTACATGATGAACTTGTTTCTCATGTAGATACTCGCTATGTCAGTGCTCCAGAAGCAATGTGGCAACTTTTGAAATTTGAAATGTATGATTGCTCACATGCAGTATATTTGCCACAAAGACAATTAGTTTATTTCCATAGTGGCAATGAAATGCTCTGGCACAAAATTAACACCGACAAACCACACTTACTGCTTGGTTTACATTAAACTGTAAGGATATTGAGGCAAAACAATACTTATTCAATGAGATTCCATATCATTATGTCTTCGGCAATGGGATATGGAAACAGAAGAAAACAGGGTGATAATAAAATAATAACCCAAATGTATACTGTAAGTCCAAGAGACGTTGAATGTTTCTGCTTATGTTTACTACTTTTAAAGTTTCCTGGTGCACAAAGTTTTTTGGAATTGAGAACTGTCAATGACAGACTTTGTGACACATTTCAATTGGCTGCTAGACAAAGACACTTCCTTGCTGATAAGACAGACTGGGGGAGATGTCTAGAGGAAGCAGCACTATGTAAAATGCCACCGCAGATGAGGGAACAGTTTGCAATAATTTGCATATTTTGCAATGTTTCAAATGCAATATCTTTGTGAGATACATTTAAAATACATATGTATGAAGACGTTTTGAAATGTTATAATGAGTCCATATCAGAATTTAAAGCATTAATGGAAATTCAAGAGGTTCTATTATGTCATGGATTTAGTTGTGCAAGTGTGAATCTCCCAGATCCAGAAAGTAGAGGTGATATAAACTTTGAGGACTATGACGCTGATGTTGAAAAACAAAAAACAGAAGAAAAAATTGCCACTTTAAATGATTTGCAAAAGCATGCTTTCAATGCCATACAACAAGCACTAGAAGATGACTTACTCTAAGAGCGTTATTTTTATCTAGATGGACCCGGTGGATCTGGAAAAACGTATCTGTATAATTTGTTAATGAGTTCAATTAGAGGTAAAGATGAAATTGCACTTCTCTTTGCAACAACTGGAATTGCTGCACTATTGTTAGAAGGTGGCAGAACTGTACATAGTGGATTTAAGCTTCCAGTTCCAATTTTAGAAATATCAGTGTCCGATAGAATGAAATTACCTCAAGAAAATAAATGAAAAAAAGCAAAATTGATTAGTTAGTCATGGGTAATGATTTCCCTTTTGGTGGAAAAGTCATGTTATTAGGTGAAGATTTCAGACAAACATTACCTGTATTTGTACGTGGAAATCGCAGACATTGTTGAAACATGTATAAAGTCAAGTCCACCACGGAAAGAATTTACACACCTTCGATTAGAAAAAAATATGCGATCTGAATTCAATGTTTGGCTAATTCAAATTGGAGAGGGAAAAAATTACTTCATAAATAATTAGATTTGTAAATATTCACTCATATCAGCTGTATGCCCAAATGGAATAACTACAGAACATTCTTCGGACCTTGCACAGAAAGTAATATTAACATCCAAAAATAAGATGCTTTCGATCTCAAAAACGAAATCTTGAAATTAATTGACGCACCACAAAAAATTATTACAGTGCAGATTCTGTTCTAGCTGATGACAAAGAGAGTGAATCTACTTTTACAACAGAATTTCTAAATACATTAACTCGCTTTGGAATGCCACTACATGTTTTGCAACTAAAAAAAGTAGCAATTGTCATGTTACTGAGAAATATGAATAAAAAAAAGGAATATTTAATGGGACCAGATTAATTGTTTAGGATTTTCAAGACCATTTCATACATGCAGACATTCTGAATTAGACCCATAAAGGTAAAGCAGTATTCATACCAAAAATAGATTTGGATTTTAGATCCAAATGAGACTAGCTTGCCTTTTGTACTACAAAGGAGTCAATTTCCTATTATTATGGCATTTGCTATGACCATTAATAAATTGCAAGGACAAACGTTTAACTCGGTTGGCTGATTTTTAGAAGAACCAGTATTTGCCCATTGACAACTCTATGTGGCATTTTCAAGATGCAAAAATCCACAAGAAATTAAAGTTTTCATAAAAAAAAATGAAAGGCAAATTATTACTAATAATATAGTCTACTATGAGGTGTTGTAAAGTCGATCCAAAAAAGGTCAACAACAAAACAACAGAAATAAAAAAAAAATACAAAAGTGGTTTCATCTCAGTACAGTGGTTACATCCCAAAGACAACATTATTCGTCTGCTGGGCTCTTTTTAGAGTACCACTACTTAAAAAAGAAAAATCAAAAAAGGACATTACAGTGTAAAGTCGATCCAAAAAAGGTCAACAACAAAACAACAGAAATTTAAAAAAAATACAAAAGTGGTTTCATCTCAGAACAGTAGTTACATCCCAAAGACAACATTACTTGTCTGTTGGGCTGTTTTTAGAGAACCATTATTTAAAAAAAAATGGTACAGTGGGTACAACAAAACACAAATTAAAACAAGCCTTCCCAAAAATTGACAAAGCGCTCAACAAAGTTTACAAATGCCATTGTTAACAACCATATTCAAAAATATAAGGTGTTTTATAAATATTACAGTTTATAGTTTCACTGAGTAAATATAAACATTTATACATGTGTTAAATAACATGTAATGCATCATACTTTCATTCTATGTATTTTAAGATTATTGTCCCAGTTGTTCTGACTTTCATTAATTAAATTATCACTTCAATTGTATTTTGCTATGAGTTTTATTGTAAGTATTTACGCATTTTGGCCTTTTACTGTATAATTACTGAGATAGCATTGATCCAGGGAGTAATCCAATTGCCAGTATCTGGGGTTAAGAAGGATTTTTTTTTTTACCCATTTGAGACAATTGGCTCAGTTGCACTTTTTTTTCTGTTTGCCTTCCTCTGGATTCAATATAAACATTTATACATGTGCTAAAGAACATGTACTGCTTCAGAAAGTTCAAACATTCTTAGAATATGGATGTATAAGTTACAATAAAAACTGTTAACATTTTATCAAAGAATGGTTTCTGATTTGTTTACAGAGATTAATATATATCTAAGATGCATGTTATAACAGTAACCAAATTAATTAATAATTTGATTTATTTCTCTACTTTTACACACATATGGAATATGACATTGAAAAACACAAAATATTACAAATAAAAAAATAAAAAAAAGGTCAAGGGGGAACAGACTTGCATTGGGTGGAAAACAGCTTTTCTAGACTTACAATTTAAAAACCTGTCATTTTTGACGGGCAAGTAGCTAGTCTAATATAATATCTACTTTAGTATCCTGGCTTGCAATAGGTATATATTTAATCTAGTGTATGTTAGTGAATTGTGATTCTAGACTCTACTAAATCTTCTATATATTAAGTAATTTCTATTTAATATATAGGAGAAGAGTATTCCATATTAACTAATATTTATATTTTCTATATCTGACTTCCATCAAAAATTATCTATGGAATTCCAGAATTTCTTACATTTCCTTCTAACTACTCAAAATATACCTTAATTATGTAACACTGTGAAAATGTTTGAGATTATTTTTTAATAGTTGAGTAATTTGAGGGGTAATAAAGTGGGAGTTTTACCCAGATCGGTGTTGAACTTTAATCCATTCTTGTTGCTGGGGCATTAATTGGCTATCTTGTTCTAACAAGGTTTCAAATGCAACTTGCCATTCTTTTCAGTACTTTTCTGCATCACTTGGAGAGTTAAAAGTTATGATTATCTCTATTTACAAGTACTTTATTTGGAAAACCCCATCTACAGTATATGGTATTTTTGCTGTTCTCAATGCTTTTGTAATTTTCCCCGAAATTCTCTTCAATTATTCAAGGTATTACTTGATAAATCTGAGAAAATAACCAGTTCCTAATAAAAAGTTTGAAAATGTTCCAAAGTCCTAGTTGTTCTTAGCATAGCCTCTTTATAAGAATAAAAATGTAGCCCAACTATTACGTCTCTCGGGGTGTCTTTAGGTAGACCCCTGGAAGTAAGAGTCTATCCTATCATCTCCCAAAATCTCTGGTTTAACTAGTGATTGGAGAAAATATGAAATAAATGAGATTAGGTCTTTAATACACTTTCTGGGACACCTCTAATTCTCAAATTATTTTGTCTAGTGGCCTTCATACTGAGTCTGTTTAAGGTTAAGAGCTTTTTTTATTCATTTTCCATAGATTTTACATATGTTAACATAGAGAGATGGTCATTAACCAACTTCTCAATGTAGTTCTATTAGTAAGGCCTTTTATGACACTAGCTTTATTTGACATTCCTTGTGTTAACTCAGACTTAAAAGAAGTTTGAAAGTTTCAAAGTAACTTTTTTATACTTGGGGCCTCATTCTAATCCTACGATTTGGAAAAAAGTGTCCGCAAGCTACTTTGCTATTATAATAGCGGCCTCCGGCGGCTTACGGCCGCCTAGCTGTTATCACTTGCGATGAGCGCTAGCGCAGCTTACTTCCATCAAAGCTTTTGATCTTACGCAACTCAAGAGTTTGAGCCGCAGGAAAGCTCATATCCCTATTCTAATGCTACAATTAACTTCCCGTCAAGCCCAGAAATGGTTCAAATCCAGCCGCAGCCTACTTACACCAAGAAACAGTCGCAACGGCTTGTTAAGTCCTTACGTAGCCTCCCCACTGCTCTCAATCAAGGCCCCCTTGGTACAGGGGTCCTGATGGGAATCCTGCAGTGTCCCTACATTAAACCTATAATTCAGGGGTCCTGATCGGGACCCTTGCAGGATCCCCACATTAACCCTATAAAGCATGGGTCCTAATCAGGACCTCTGCAGAGTCCCTACATTAAAACCTTGCTGTAGAGGTCCCCATCGGTACCCCTGCAGCATTTAAAAATGTTAAATTCCCTGCCGCGGGTCTTTAAAGGGCTAACAGCACACAAATAGTTACACCAAGCCACAGTGGTACTGTAAGTACCCCCACGGACCCTAACATGTGTCCCTATATTAACCCTTGCAGCGGGGGTCACAATTGAGACCCCTGCTGCATTTCAAATTTCAAATTTCTTGGCCTATTGAACCTCATAAGTGCCCTGAGGGTCCTCCAGGACACTAATGACACTAAGTACAAACACTACACTACACTATTGCCCAAATAAACCATGAAATCTAAACAAACCCCCTCTAATTAATGAACACCGCCTCTACCCAAACCTATTAACCCCTACCTACGTAACACCTACCCTAACCTATTAACACCTACACTACCTACCTACCTACCCCCCTCTTAAACCCCCACCCCAGGAATTACAAAAAATTAAAAAGCTGTTACAGAAAATAAAAAAAAAACTAAGTTACACAAAATAAAAAAACTAAGTTGCACAAAATAATAACAATAACCATTACAAAAAATGAAAAAGAACATTACACAAAAAAACACCCCACCACTACAGAAAATAAAATAAGAACTACACACCTAAAAATAAAATACAAACACAAATAAACATGACATTACAATACATCAAAACCCACACCCAGCAATACAATTCACTTCAAATATACCCCTAACTACATACTATTAACCCCTAACTACATACATGAATGCCCTAACTACATAGCATTAACCCCTATCTATATACAGTAATACCCTAACTATATACTATTAACCCCTATCTACATACATTAATACCCTAACTACATAATTTTAACCCCTATGTACATACATGAATACCCTTACTACATACTATTAACCCCTATCTACATACAGTAATACCCTAACAACATACTATTGACCCCTATCATTGGGGGGTTACTGCTAGGTGCCGTGGGGGTACTTACTTAATTACCCCTGCAGCTTGGGGTAACCATTTGTGTGCCGTGGGCCCTTTAAGGACCCGCAGCAGGGAATTTGAAATTTTGAAATGCTGCAGGGGTCCCGATCGGGACCCCTGCAGCAAGGGGTTAATGTGGGGGTCCCGATTGGTTGTCGCGATCCTGTTCCAGCCCGCCAAGACTTACGCTGATTGCATGGTTTGCGATTGGCGTAAGGAGACCTCCTTGCGGCGCCATCCATTAGAATACCAACGTAGCCATAGCCCCATCACAAGTAATCACAGAGTTGCAGCCATTTTGCGACTACACTTAGAATAATGCCCTTGATATAGTTAATGGCTCTTCTTCTTCCTCTAAATTTAAATGTGGTGGTTCTAATAGGTCTCTCTCTCTTTTAGTTCTAAACCAGATAAAGAATGTTCTGTTTGTAAGGGAGTACCCATTTGGGAAACATTTATATTTTTCACTTTCTCCTTAGGGGAAAAAAACTCACTCAGTGTTCTTGAATTTGTATTTTTTTCTTTCCCTTTAGTTTTAACTGGGTCTTGATTCTTCTTCGTTTTTAAGTAGCCAGTAGAAGATGGATTTCTAAACATTCAGTTATTCATTTCTGTAAATTCCTGTAAATTCAATTTGCTAGCAGTTGATATTGTCTCTGAAAAACTTCAAATAATGTGGTGTATTATAAATATTGAAGTTTTTTTTCCAGCTGACATATGTTGCATATCTTCCTTTCAAAATAGCCTACTAGGTCAATGACCAAACATTCATGCATCTTGCCAAAAAGCTGAACAACACAAAACCTGGATTCCTGAGTATGCATAAATGCTATTGGGGGCCAAATTTTAAGACTCCCTTCTCTTTAAGCAGTTTCTGTGCCTTTACAATACCCTGGAGCTACCAGCACATAAGAGACTACATCAAAATCAATTGCTAGTTTCTGTAGTATGGCTTCCTCTCAGATTAGACTACAAGGTCAGTTGCAAAATCATCAAACATCTTGTAAGAAAACTGACTTCCGCCAGCCCAGTTTTCAAGGGCATATAAAGCCTTAATAGGGGACCAAATTTAGAGCTCCTTTCTCTTTCAAACAGTTTCTGTGCCTTAATAAGGCCATAGTGCTCCCATCGCATAGTAAAAGTAAAAGAACATGCTTTTCGTTGTCTAAGTTTATGGGCTAGAATTGAATCAGGTTTATTAAAAGTTAAATTGAAATATCTATATATCCATAGTATGTTTATTCATAGATGGATTAACTTTTTCTTTCAACTAGAGATCTTATTGTATTTTTCTTTTTTTTTTTTTTCATATTTACGCAATGCTATTGACATTTTGTTCATGTATTTAAATGCATATTTTGTGATATGGATGTTCAAGTATTTTTGATATATGAATAATTAGAATCCCACTAATGTCAAGATGGAAGGAATGGATATATTTATGTACCACAGAGATATATTTTTAAGAGAAATAAAGGCGCCTTCCCATATAGCAATATGAGGCTAGACATCATAATGGTACCTACCTGTCAAAATTGGTTATATTACATAGTGTTCTGTTTGTTTTTGTTTATACTTATATTCTGCATTATAACAGGTAATTGGATTATTGATAAAGCCGTACAAGAACGGAAAAACGTGTCTGTTCATTATAAATACATATGTTAGTTTGGTTTTATTGACCTGTATAGTCTCAGTCTATTCGGACATTGTGTAGTCCAAACTGGAGACTTAATTTTACTTTTCTATATTTTAATTATATAGATCAATAAAAAGATTGATTATACAAAAATGTATCTCAGTCTTATCTGGTGGTTTTCACCAGCCCTATCCTTACATATATATTAATAGACAAATTCATAGATTTATATAAATTAAGCCCCTTTTTTGGCATAGTATGCCAGTAATGCTTACAACAGTTTTTTGTAGTACTTAGCCCAATATAGAAATCACCATATAAGAAGATTAGTCCATCACAGAGTAATTAAACACAAGTCAATCTTGTGACATCTAAGAAGCACACAGAAGAATGTCTCACGCAAGTTATACCTACCCCAAGTGATTATGTTTTTACATGTGAGTGTAATACCTTAATAACTTGGATATCTGCTCTGTATATGTCATTGATGTGACTGATCTGCACTAGGAAATGGTTCGCTTTCTCTCTCCATCCCTTTTTGTATTTTTCATGATGAAAGACACTCTATGAACAGTGTCCAAAGAGATAGCAGCAAACTTCCATAGATCAAGATCGGTTCCTTCCACCTTTCAATGATTGAAACAGTCTCCACATATCTTAGGTCTTAGATACCTAAAGTATCTATCAGGACACCATACACCGGGGCCTACAAGTAGTATTTGTATTTATAGCAAACTTGCTACACATATAATACTACCGGTATCATCTCGAAGTCCTTCTTGACAATATTACACACAAGCATTAGACGTGGTCTTACTGAAAAATTCATCCTATTTTGATTTGTGTTGAATTACTGTTATAACTTTTTTTTCGTAATATCTTTTTTAATTTGAATTTATGATAAAAACAGTTCTTTGTGTATTTTTTCAGATTTGTTGGTCTGAAATTATTTTTATAATTTTTTTTATAAATCTATTATATTGTTTCATTTCTTATGGTTTGGTTGTGGATGCACATTCCTCTTATAACTGCTTTATGGGCTGTCCAGACTCCTATTTGATCTATCCCCCCCACACCATTTAATTGAATGTAGTTATCTATAGATTTTTTAAGTTTATCTTTTGAATGTTTATCATTCAATAATTTAAAGACCAACTGGGAGTGTGTTTCATAAAGATAAACTACTAGATCGTGATCTGCCCATGTTATTGGATGAATTCGAGATTCAATTCATTTCAAAACAATGTTTTATTGAAATAGGATATAATCTGTATGAGAGTGTGTCTAGAGGAATAAAACAAGTAATTTCTCTCTGCTTGATTTATTGCTCTCCATGTATCAATTAAATTATGATTAATAATAACCAAAATTATGAATAAATTATTTTAAACATTAATTGAAAAGCTTTAGTTATTGCTGGAACCAAAGAGGATAGTGTATCATTAGATTTATAGTTGTTAGGATGTATAACTGTATTTATATCACTGCCTATTATCCATGTAGATTGTTTCCATTAGCTCATTAGAGATACTCCATGCCTCGCTCCACTAGACTATCCTCCTGCCTCAAAATGTTTAAACATCACTAAAAACTCAACTTTTTAAAGAATTTCAACCTTAAAATGCACAATATATTGTACCACACTTTACTATACCTCAGTCATACCCTCTAGACTTGTTTGCAAGTTTTCACTCAGTAAATATAGTATAACCCCTTTGGGCAATTATATAAAGTAATATTTTGTAAGCAGTGACAAAAAAAATAAAAAAAATTCAATATGAGACAAAGTTGTCTTAACAATTTAGCAATATTTTTCTTTCTATAATCACTTCTACAGTATATATGTGTAATAATGTTAAAGAGTAAGAGCCCAATTCAATTGAGCTCTCGCTCGATCCAGTAGCCCGTAAATGAGGTTGCAAGTTAATAAAAAATCAATACTGCACTGTAAATAATGGAGCAAGCAATGATAGACATTAGAACTAATTGCACAACAGTCTTAAGCTCGCAAATCGGCAGGAAATATATTTAATTGGTATGTTTTATTCTGGAGTTAAATCGATCTTGGGTATCAATGAGTTAATACATCAGGCCATCCATATGGACTAGAACAGTATTGGCATTAATTTTCATTATTCTTAATTTTGCAGGTTTGCGAGTCTGAATGCATATCGGATCCCTGAACCTAATTGATAGACATGTAACCTCCATGTTTTACTGCCGTAATAATGATAGTCTCATTTTCTATTGGCTGATTCGAAATGGGAGGTTATGGGCTTGCTTAATTGATCATGTTTCCACTCTGAACTGTTATGAACCAGTGCATGGTTTATGATTTCGGCTTTGGGACAGTAACTTGTGGGCTTGAGCAATTAAATAGCATAAGACGAACAGGAGCCCGCAACACACCCGCAGACATTGCAATTGAATCGGGCCCTAAGATTCTAATCCTCTTTCTTTCTTAGTAATATATACTTATAAATAGATAAGATAAAAAGATCACAATATCAAACATTTGAAATTACAGGTGTTTGTAATGTCCACACAGTTTTCCTTATTTCTGATTATTCTATTACATGATGTTCAGAATTGAGATTTGGTTTAGTGTCCCTTCTATTTTTTTCAAGATAGATATTTTTTGTCTTGTGTTATGATATTGTTTTTTTGTCTTCTCCTAAGTTTTCTGGGATTGGTATATTTCATAAATGTAGTAAAGTGTGTGAATAAAATATCTTTCTTCTTTTTATATATTTATTTTGAAAGGGAACCATGCCATATGATTGTCTCTAGAAAAGGCTTCATGGGTCTTCTTATGTAGAATGTAGTAGGTGATAAGTCTGATATCCTTCTATCTCAGGGATACCCGTTCTAGTTGCCTTCATAAGCAAATCTTTAGTTGATAAATTACATCTCTAGTTTTATTTATTAGGAGGTGGTGGTGTTCTTAGGTCTCTATGAATTATTTCTAGTCTATTCTTCACTTTAGTTTAGTGAGAGTTTAGCACATAGATCTTTCATATATAGATTTAAATTGCTTATTGTTTCAGGTAGAATTCATATTCATACATTTTGTCTTCTAGATCTATTTTCTAGATCTTCCTGTATAATCTTAAGGTAACTTTGTTCTTCTTTTAGTATGATCATTTCCTCTTCCAATTCTCTGTGTGATTTAAGAAGATTACAGCTTTTATTTCTGCTGAAACTGTTTGTATTTCATTTTTTTTGTGTTCTGAAGGAGGTTAATAACTCTTTCATATTTTGGAAGACTGCTTTGGTACTTGGTGTGCAATCATCTGAGATATATTTTGGTGATTGTTTGGTTGCTGAAGAAGGTTGTTGAGAGGTATGCATATTTTTTTTGTACCATAAAAGTCCTTAGTAACTTTTGAAGAGTGTCTGTTAGTGGTGTCCGCCATTTCCTTTGTTAATACCACTCTTAATGTCATCACTTGTAGCTTCAATTGTCACTGTATAATGCGGGATGGGTGTCTTTAAATTTTTGAATGGTGGTTAGATAATTTAAATTAATGATTGAGTTTGTCTGCAATATTCTTTTTTATTTTGTAGTTTTCATTGAATTTTTTAACTGTACCTTTTTTAAGAGTGAATAGATTAGTTGTTTTTCAAAAAGAACAAATGTTTTGTAGTATAAGTGACACAATTGTGTAACAAAAACAGTGCCTTATAGTATTAGTGATGCAGTTAGTATTTTTGATTATATATTGTTGCTTGATATAAAATGGGAAACTGCTGGTAAGCAATCATCAAAGCAAGTAAAAGTAAATGGCTAGTGTATAGTCTAAGTAAGCTAGTGGGATATTTATTGGTTTGTATTTTTATAAATAAAGATTGTGTAGTTTTGGTGAATTGTAGTCTTTCAGCTGAATAAGAAATATGAGTTCCAACTATTAGTCTGGCCTCTACACCTTTTTCTCTCAAGTCATTGGAATGGAGCTGCAACCAGCTTCCTCTCAATAATATCCTACATTTGCATTTAAAAGATGCAGCATGTTAGTGTAAGCCCCAGAAGGTTCCAATTATGTGACAAAGGTAAGGGATAGAGGTTTTGTAGTAGTAGTAGTGACACAGTTCTGTAACAAATGCAAGGTCTATTGCTCTTATAGTATCAGTGATGCAGTTATTTAGGGCCTATTGAAAAGAGCCCTTAATATCTCACCAGCCCCAGATTAGTGGAGGTCCATCATGTCAACAAATAAGCAGCAGATACCCAGTCTAGTCATGGTCAAATTCAAACATATATATATTTTTTTTTTTTTCTGGTACAAAGTGTGTGTCACCAAATCAGTTATTTTCATCCAGTTTTTTTATATTTAATCTGAAATAATTTTCTGCAGATGGGATTCAAATGAGGAGTTTACAGGCCTGTAAGCAATCAAAGTATATGTGAGTCCAGGTATTATAAATACCTGGTATATGTGGGGTGGGGCCACTCTCAATTGTCCAACAGTCGGCTAGCGATTAGGAACCATTGCTCTCCAGCTATGTTAATGCCCTTTCGTTTAAGTGGAATAATGTGGGAAAAGTAGATGATATGTAGTGGTGGAGGCAGTGAATGGGGGACCCGGTGAAAAATTTTTTTTTCCCCAGCCAATATCACATACTGTAGATGGGAGCAGACACTGAAGGAGAAGATTGAGCGAGCAGCAGTGGTGGGCCTTCCAGGACAGGAGGATTTGGGTGTGCCAAGAACCATGCAATGTGAGTTTCATATACACCATCACACCCACATATGCATAAACATGAACCTCACACACATTGGTGTATGAACTGGGGAGTGGGATGGGGTGGACAAATACCCCTGCAGATATCATTATGTTTGTATGTATGTATAATTAAGCTTTTTCTCTGGCTGGTGTATACAATGAGCTGTATCCCCCTAGAAATATTCTGGCTCATTCACCCCTGTCCACACACATACATAACTGACATTCAATACGACTGTAAGCTGAAGATATATGGGGCATCAATAACCATGTAAATCCTGGTAGCAAACATATCATTATAATCATTTTTATCAATTAAATGTCTGGCCAATAACTGTAGTTAAAACTGATTCTGAGTACAATTCGCTAATAGATCAAGATTGATTTGACATTCAAAAGAGAGTACATGTATGGGTGTGAGCACTGGGGTATATGTGAATACAGACTCTGTAGGACTGCATGTGCGTGTCATATACTGTCCTAACCTGGACCATGTCTCCGCTGATATTAACAACCAATGCTGGGAACATCTCACAGATTGATCGGTCATGTCTGATTCACGTGCAGATGGCACACCACACCTGCAGTATATAAATTCATATGAGCCATGATTCACAATGCTCATTTTGTCGGCCGCGGTTCATCTGTGTAACAAAAGCAACACAGTCAGTCACAGGTGGCCATGAGATCAAGGCTATGGAAACACATAGCTGTCAGTTGAGGCACAGATGGAGGCTCCACTGGAGGTGGAACAAAATCCATCGCTGGAAGTGTTTGAAAAAGAAGGGCAGAGCATTTGATAGGGCCTGGGACATCCACAGAAGCTGGCCATTCACAATCCAGACAAACACCCTAATCTCAGGAGTGGGAATTAGTGATGTCGCGAACATAACATTTTCGGTTCGCGAACCGCGAACGCAAACCGCCGCAAATGTTCGCGAACCAATGGTCAGGCGGATTTTAAAACCCACAGGGACTCTTTCTGGCCACAATAGTGATGGGAAAGTTGTTTCAACTGGACTAACACCTGGACTGTGGCATGCCGGAGGGGGATCCATGGCAAAACTCCCACTGAAAATTAAATAGTTGATGCAGAGTCTGGTTTTAAGCCATAAAGGGCATAAATTACCTAACATTCCTAAATTATTTGGAATAACGTGCTTTAAAACATCAGGTATTATGTTGTATCAATCAGGTAGTGTAAGGGTTAGGCCCGCTTCACAGTGACAGACCAAACTCCCCGTTTAACGCACCGCAAACAACCGCAAACTCCCCATTTGCACAAGGTTGGATACCAAGCTAGCCATGTCCCGTTCCTTGTCCTCATTGATGTCATTGAAGGTCTCTTCCTCCACCCAGCCACCAAGGGTCCCCAAAAGGTGACAACAAGCCCCCTGGGATGCCTGCTGTGTTTGGTCTTACACCTCCTCAAAGCCACCTTCCTCCTCTGACTCCTCTTCTTCAGACTCCTCTCACTGCATTGCCTCTCTCTGCATTATTATAAGGTGTGTTAAGTAGTACTACTCTTATCAGTTTAATACCTGTTACAGCACCTATCAGGGGGCGTGTATAAGGCCTGGATTTTTAGAACCGGGAGATGGAAAAAGATGCTTGGTTGGTCGTATCACTTCAATTTTAGGGCACGGCACGTTCAATCAAAGGTGCCACCATATAGGAGTGGCGTGTTTGTAAGTACTACTCTTATCAGTTTAATACCTGTTACAGCACCTATCAGGGGGCGTGTATAAGGCCTGGATTTTTAGAACCCGGAGATGGAAAAAGATGCTTGGTTGGTCGTATCACTTCAATTTTGGGGCACGGCACGTGCAATCAAAAATGCCACCATATAGGAGTGCCGTGTTTGTAAGTACTACTCACATCAGTTTAATACCTGTTACAGCACCTATCAGGGGGTGTGTATAAGGCCTGGATTTTTAGAACCGGGAGATGGAAAAAGATGCTTGATTGGTCGTATCAATTCAATTTTGGGGCACGGCACGTGCAATCAAAGGTGCCACCAGATAGGAGTGGCGTGTTTGTAAGTACTATTCTTATCAGTTTAATACTTGTTACGTCACCTATCAGGGGGCGTGTATAAGGCCTGGATTTTTAGAACCGGGAGATGGAAAAAGATGCTTGGTTGGTCGTATCACTTCAATTTTGTGTCACGGCACGTGCAATCAAAGGTGCCACCAGATAGGAGTGGCGTGTTTGTAAGTACTACTCTTATCAGTTTAATACTTGTTATGTCACCTATCAGGGGGCGTGTATAAGGCCTGGATTTTTAGAACCGGGAGATGGAAAAAGATGCTTGGTTGGTCATATCACTTCAATTTTGGGGCACGGCGCGTGCAATTAAAGATGCCACCAGATAGGAGTGGCGTGTTTGTAAGTACTACTCTTATCAGTTTAATACCTGTTACAGCACCTATCAGGGGGCGTGTATAAGGCCTGGATTTTTAGAACCGGGAGATGGAAAAAGATGCTTGGTTGGTCGTATCACTTCAATTTTGGGGCACGGCACGTGCAATCAAAGGTGCTACCAGATAGGAGTGGCGTGTTTGTAAGTACTACTCTTATCAGTTTAATACTTGTTACGTCACCTATCAGGGGGCGTGTATAAGGCCTGGATTTTTAGAACCGGGAGATGGAAAAAGATGCTTGGTTGGTCGTATCACTTCAATTTTGGGGCACGGCACGTGCAATCAAAGGTGCTACCAGATAGGAGTGGCGTGTTTGTAAGTACTACTCTTATCAGTTTAATACTTGTTACGTCACCTATCAGGGGGCGTGTATAAGGCCTGGATTTTTAGAACCGGGAGATGGAAAAAGATGCTTGGTTGGTCGTATCACTTCAATTTTGGGGCACGGAACGTGCAATCAAAGGTGCCTCCATATTGGAGTGGCGTGTTTGTAAGTACTACTCTTATCAGTTTAATACTTGTTACGTCACCAATCAGGGCACGTGTATAAGGCCTGGATTTTTGGGACCGGGAGATGGAAAAAGATGCTTGGTTGGTTATATAACTTCAAATTTGGGGCACTTTATGACATTAGCTTTTTACTCTCAAACATGTCCTTTACAGGCACCTGACTATGGGCAGATGAGCAGGAACTGCTCAAAGCGAGAGACGGAGTGGCGGATGCTTGAGAGGGGGCAAGGAGGACAGCAGTGGTTGATGTGGCTGATGATGCTGGACCAGGAGGAGGATGGCGGCTTTGAGTTTGTGTGCTGCTTGTACTCATGTGTTGGTCTGGAGTCACCCAAACATTAGGTTTCAACCTGTAGAGGATAATTGAACCAGGCTACTCTAGACCTCATTCATCATTACATGTTTTGACAGATTGGTACTATGTGTGCAAGCTACTGTTACAACAGATATGAGTGGCACTGTGCACTTGCAGAAGTTTGCAGAGTAGACGATGTAGGCCTGACACAGACGCTTGCAGACAAGTAACTGCTATTCAATGTATTACAGTCAAAATTGTATTCTTTGTTTAAATGTGCACTACTGACTGTTGCACCAGATATGCGTGGTGGCACTGACTGGGCAAGTGGGCACAGTATACGATGTGAGCCTAAGACACACATGCTGGTAGGCAGGCAAATGAAATTAGATTACACAGAAAAAAAGTGTTGTTTTTTTTTTAAATGTAGAGTGCTGGTACACCACTAGATTGGATTGGTTGAACTTGGCACAGTACTTGTAAGCCTGACACACACTGGCTAGTGGTCAGGCAAATGAACTTAGATTGGCGGTCAGGCAAATGAACTTAGATTTAAGAAAATAAAATGATTGGTTTTTTAAATGTAGACTGCTGGTACACCACTAGATTGGATTGGTTGAACTTGGCACAATACTTGTAAGCCTGACACACACACTGGCTAGCGGTCAGGCATATGTACTTAGATTCGTCTGTCAGGCAAATGAACTTAGATTTAAAAAAAGAAAATAATTGTTTTTTTAAATGTAGACTGCTGGTACCTTAACTTGATTGGATTGGTTGAACTTGGCACAGTACTTGTAAGCCTGATACACACACTGGCTAGCGGTCAGACAAATGAACTTAGATTGGCGGTCAGGCAAATGAACTTAGGTTAAAGAAAATAAAATTATTGTTTTTTTAAATGTAGACTGCTGGTACCCCAACTAGATTGGATTGGTTGAACTTGGCACAGTGTATTTTAAAATTATGAGAAACATGTTCTGTAAACTAAATAAAAATCATTTTAGGAGGTTGAGAGAAAAAGAAACCGGATGGGGGGATACTAAGCAGAGCACACCATCTACAGCCCACTGGGAGACAAACTCATCCATTCCTCCAGTGGACAAAGCCAGGTGGTACTCTGCCCGGATACGGGAGCGCACCAGCACCCGGAACATGGCCTCAGGTGACAAGGGAACCCCCCCTATCAAACACTGCTTCCTGGACTTATATATAGCCAATTTGGCTAATGCCAGGAGCAGGTTGACGAGGAGGTCCCTGGCCTTATTGCCCCGGGACACTGGGCGCCCAAAAATAAAAATGTGAGGGGAGAAATGCAGCCAGAACTGCAGGAGGAGGCCCCTCAAAAGTGACAAGAGGGGCTGCAGTCTTTCGCAACTAAAATAAATATGATACACGGACTCTGCCACAGAATGGACAAGTGGAGGGAGAGTCCGTGAATTTAGCTAAGTACTCTCCCGTGCTCAGTGCACCATGGAGCACTCTCCAACTCAAGTCCCCGGTGGGTCGTGGAACTAAATCAGAATAAAGTTCCCTCCACCGGGGCCTCTTGCCCTCGTAAGCTGGTAGGACCCGCCTCCAGATGGTATCGGGACGGGTCACGAGGGCAAGGAAGTGCACTGTATGGAGCATGAGAGAATATAAGCTCTTCCTCTGCATGCCGTGAAAGCATGCCGAGGGTATGTCCCTCAACTTCGAGAGGTTGGGGACAGGAGGAGCCTGAGGGGAAACACGGGGCTTGTGTCCAATGCAAACAGCCGGAGCAGGGGTGTTGAAAGGTGCATGTGGCACTCCGGCCTGCAAAGCCCCGCGAAGGAAGGTGCGCGAGTCGGGGGAGATGGCATCCCTAATCTCCTGGAGCAAGCGCCCTGAGACTTTGGGTGTCACATATCCCAAACGGAGCGCAAGCTCCTGGGGTGACACCCAATCAGAACGCCCGTATTCCAGGAGATCTCTGACTCGGGTCATCCGTGCATGACTAAGGCGGCGGATGATACTGGGGGACTGTAACATTGGAGCCCTCACTGCTGGATTAAATAGCAGGGGCTCTGTGAATATTTCATCCCCCAAAGGCACGCCCTGCCTGGTCACGGAGACCATGCTCCAGGCATTGAGGGTTTCCTGGTAGTATGCCGGCAACACCGAGAGGTCTCTCCCAAATCCCTCGGGCCTGATCAGAAAAAATTGCCGGTCATACCCCAGGTTGCGCAACTGGCGATATAAGCTGGATGCCAGTGCGCACCACTGCGAAGAGGGATTTGCATATAGGTATCTCTGCAGGTACTGAAGGCGGAAGGTGGACAACTGGGAGCACACACAAACTACTCCCTGTCCACCCTCCACCAAAGGCAGACCTGCCACCCCTGCAGAGACCCAATGCCTTCCCATCCAGAGGAAATCTAACAAATTCCTCTGGATATTGGTGACAAACTCGGGGGTCGGACTCAGACAAATCAGCCGGTGCCAGATCTGAGAAGCCACCAGCTGATTCACCACTAGAGTCCGCCCCCTAAGGGAAAGCATTTTTGCTAGACCCCTCCATCGTCCCAGACGAGAGAGGACACTGCCCTCTAACTCCCTCCAGTTGTCTGGGACGGAAGCGTCCGCAGCGGACAGGTAGACCCCCAGATATTTAATGACATCTGCCTCCCACGTGATGTCACGAAACGTGGGAGGCAAAGAGTCTACCTGTAAATTACTCTCTAAAAGGCCTGTGCATTTGGACCAGTTGATCTGAGCGGAAGAGGTAGCTGAATATACCTCCTGGCACTGTTTTGCCAGCTCAAGATCAACTGGATACTGGGCCACGAGGAGCACATCGTCAGCATAAGCTGAAAGAACAATCCACATGTCTGGATCTTTTAGCACCAGCCCTGTGAGCCTTTTCCTCAGTAGGCAGAGGAAAGGCTCGATGGCCAGTGCATATAACTGTCCAGACAAGGGACATCCTTGACGCACCCCTCGTCCAAATACCAAAGGTGCTGTTAGGGACCAATTGATTTTAAGTAAACACTCTGCAGAGGCATACAGCGTTCTTATAAAGCCCACAAACTGTGGGCCAAAGCTGTACACTTGCAGAGTGGCTATGAGGTAACCATGGTCCACCCTGTCAAACGCCTTCTCTTGATCTAAAGAGAGAAAGTCGAGTGACAGACCAGTCCTGCGAGAATAATGCAATAGATCCCGGACCAGAAAGATACTATCTCATAGGACTGGTCAGGGTGAACCAATTCTGCCAACACAGACCCAAGTCTAAGCGAGATGGCTTTAGCTACAATCTTGTAGTCCGTGCTGAGCAGAGAGACCGGTCGTCAGTTCTTAATAAGCCGGAGATCCCCCTTTTTGGGCAGCAGGGCAAATACTGCCCTGCGACAAGACAGGGGCATCTCCCCGGTCTCCAGGGCTTCCCCAAGGACCAGATGGAAATCAGGTCCCAGAGTCTACCAGAAAAATTGGAAAAACTCTACAGTCAGTCCGTCCGGTCCTGGAGACTTCTCACAGGACATGGCACGGAGGGCTTCAGAGAGCTCTTGAAAAGATAGTGGTATATCAAGCCGCTCTCTTACACCCTCACTGACTGTGGGGAGCCCCTCCCATAGCACCCTGCAGGCGTCTGGAGAAATGGGATCCGGAGAGTAAAGATCTTTATAAAAGTTCCGGGCTCTGACCCGGATACTCTCCGGATCTGTAAGGGGGGCACCGTCTTCATCTAGAAGACAGGTGATGTGCCTACTGTTACCCCCCTTTTTTGCCAGTGAGTAGAAGAGGCGCGAGCCGCGGTCTAGATCTTTGAGAAAACCTAAGCGGCTGCGCACGTATGCCCCCTTGGCCTGGTGTCGTTCCAGGTCACAGAGGACACCCTTCCTCTCTACATACTCGCTCTGCAGGGATTGGTCCCTACAAGTGAACAGCCTCTGCTCCAGATGGAGTACCTCCCCCCGGAGTGACTCCAACTCTGCTTCGCGCTGCCCACTCGCACCCTTGGTATATTCCTGACACAGAAGTCGCAAATGAACCTTGCCCACGTCCCACCACAGTTTTAACGTGGCAAAGTCCCCCTTGCAACCCCTCCAGTCCGTCCAAAACTCCCGGATCAATGTCACGAGCCCCTGGTCCTTCAACAAAGCATTGTTGAAGTGCCAATAGGCGGCTCGTGGCGCTGTTGGCGTTAGCGCCACCGTCACAGACACACAGTTGTGGTCTGTGAGCGGAGCCAGCCTAATGGCACAAGAACCGACTCGTGACATATAGTGACTAGATATATATAGTCTGTCGATCCGGGAGTGGGACACCAGACCGGCTCTCACCCTGACGTAGGTGAAACCGTCTGATGCCCCTGGGTTCTGCTCTTGCCAGATGTCCTCCAGGGAGAAGCGGGCGATGATCTACCGCAGGGCTGACGCAGAAGGCGGGTACGGCTCTGGACTATTCCGGTCCAGCGCGTCGAGGGTGCAGTTGAAATCACCCCCGAGTACCAAACACTCATCTGCGTCAACCGTCTCCAAAAACTGGGACAGTCTGGCGAGGAACCTCACTCTCTCAGGCCCTCCAGCAGGGGCATATATATTAACTAGGTTAATGATGCTACCCTGCTCTCGGACCCGGAGGTGGATTAGACGGCCTGGGATAACAGCTTTCACAAGCAGCAACTCTGGCTGAAAAGACTCTGAGAACAGGGTCACCACTCCACATGACGCCGATGTAAAGTGGCTGAAGAAGACCCTGCCTCTCCACTCCAGTTGCCACGAGGCCTCAGCCTCTGGAGTGGTGTGAGTTTCCTGAAGGAAGCTCACAGAGTACCCTCCCTGATATAAATAGGAGAGTACCTGGAACCTGCGGAAACTGTCTTGACAGCCATTGGTATTTAGCGTGCTGATGTGCAAAGCCATTACTGCGTGTCAGGAATTGTGCGTTCCTCAGACCCTTGAGACTGCTGATAGGACACGCACATTTTATAGAATTTCCGGACGCGGAGATGCTTCGCAGTTACAGAATTCTTGGCCCTAGTGCTGACCACTAGATATTGCTGGAGAGAGTGGAGAATAAACGACATATTCTTCCATCTCTCCAAGGCCAGCCGCACCTTCCTTTTCTTTTGTCCATGAAGGGTGCTCTCAAGGAATAGATCTATTTCCTTGACAGGGATAACCCACCCAGAATCTGATGTTCCTTCTAGTGGGTCACCCCTGGGCTCCTCTTGGCTGAGGGCTTTTACTCCATCCTCCCCGGCTGGAGTTAGTTTCCTCAGCTTTATTCTCAGGGACCCCCTCTTAGATGATACAGAAGGAGTCCATGTAGCACCCTTCAAGGTAAATAATGGACCCTTGGATTGCTGCTGCACCCCTGTAGCTTCAGGAGTGCATTCAGGGGTAGCTGGCTGGACAGCATTGGCTGGCATTGCTTCCTTAATGGAAGCCTTGGAGGCTTTATATGCCTCCTCTGCCAGTTCCACCGCTGCTTGCTCAGCTTGGATGGCACCGATGTTAGGGTCAGTGGACGGCTGAGGAGGGTAGACAGGCTCTCCCATGATGTTAACAGGAAAACCTGTTTTATCACCCTCCCCCATTTCCACTTCCCCTTGTGCCACATCCCCCCTGACAGACAAATCCATGGGGTCCTGAATGGGGGTTGTGCCTATATTCCCCCCCTCCAGTAGTGACTCGGCCTGGGGCTCTAACAAAGCCCGAGGTACGTCACTAGAAAGTGACACTGGAGGAGGAGACTGACTGGTGCCCTTGAAGCTCAGCACCTCAGGGACACTGACTACCCATTCAGCAGGGGCTTTGTTGGGACCCCCTTCAAAGGCCAGAGGCAGAACCTGATCTTTCTTGTCTACCCTTGCCTCACTTGGGAGACCCTCTTGCCCCTGCTTTTCTTCCAGACCCTTTTCCACATTAACCCCTATAGGGTCTGGAGAGAGAGATGTGTGGTCTGGCACCGGCTGGCTGAGTTTAATAACCGGGCCAGACAATGTCACCAGATGAGGAGGAGATGTTTTGTTCCTCTTCTTGCTTTTAGAGGGAGGTGCTCCACTATAGAGCACTTCCCACTTATCAGCAACCTCCCTGTTGGTTTTATGCTTCCTCTTCCTGGGGACGTCACTCCTGGAAGAGGAGCTGCCACTAGCTGCCTCCCCTGCAGAGGGCTTATTATGCCTCTGCTTACACTATGCCCCCTTACTAACTGATGTAATTATGGTGGGGGCAGACTGGGACTTGGGAGATGCAGCTGTGACACTGGGAGGTCCGGTGACATTCTTCCCCTTTTTCCCCGTGTCTGCAGTCTTGCTGGAGACCACAGACACAGATGGCTTTTTTGGGGAAGAAGGGGGTTTGGAGGCCGTGGTGGTCTCTTGAGGAACGGCCTCCTTGCCTGAGCTCTGTGGGGGGGCTATGACCCTTGAGGTCCCCGCTGTTATGGGCTCAGCGGGGATGAGTGCTGTCCTGACGGAGGTGCCATTTGCTAGGGCTGGGGCATGATGCTTTACATTAGGATAATTCCTACGTGTATGCCCCAACCCCTTGCAATGATAGCACTGCACCTCCGTAGTGCTGTAAAAAATCCTGTAGAGCACCCCCTCAAATGGAACCCCAAAAGACCCCTCTATGTTTTCTGCGCCCTGAGGCAGGCACATTTGTACCTGCCTCTTGAAAGAGAGCACATGACGAAGTGCTCTCTCTCTCTGCACCCCAGGGGAATTTTAATAAATGGTGTTTTTACTTCCCCTAGGGTTAGCAGGTGGGGGCGCAGGAGGAAGTCTGGTAGGAAGGGGGGCACATTAGACAGTGTTACTTTTGTGCCCAACCCTTCCTTGGGTTCTATTGGGACATATAATCCCCCCACTGTAATGCCTCTCTGTATAAGAATGTGAGCAGCAGCCAGAGTACGGGTAAAGAAAACTGCTTTCCCGTACATTTTGCTGGCTGCTACTATAACAGAGGGGCTGATGACATTAGCTGCAGCACGCAGATAGATATCAATGCTGTAGACCCCAGACATTTAACCCCATGCTTCCTGGTGATCTGCCCCTCAGCCCCAGCGGTGGTATTACTGGGGCCAGCAGAAACCTCCTGTGACCAGGTATTAGCCACAGGGGTAGGTCTGCTGGCAGAACCACCAGGAGCTGGGGCTGCCTTATCTGCCTGGGGCCTATGCTGTGCAGTGCTGCAGCTAGGATTTTCAGGGGCCATTATTCCCCCTTTTGACCCCTGAGGCTTCTTAATGGTCTTATCCCTCATGTTTAAACGCTTTTTTTTTTTTTTAGTTTATTTGTTTTATTTATTTTTATTTTTTGTTTTATGATTTTCTATTGTTTTCTTTTTTAAAATATAAAAGTGTGAAAAGAAAACAAAAAGACAAAACTAAGGGAGAGAGAGAGATGATGTTTGGCAGTGGAAGGGTTAATGGCCTGTTGCAAGGTGTTGCTAATTGCAACAACACAGAGAACACAGAGGCTTTTTAACCCCTCTGTGTCTCTGTGTCAGATGTAAAAAAAAGCCTTTTAAACAAAAACTTCAAATTGTTTTCCCCCCACTGCCTACAAAGATGTTACTTGTCTTCTCTCCCCCCAAAACATAAAACCCAACACCAAACAAACAAAACTTTAACAAAACCTGAAAAACTTAAAAAAAAAAAAAAAAGTCGAAGTAAAAAAGCTCCAGGAGTGCAGGTGAAGTGCTAAGGGAGGGGTGTGGCAAAGTATCCAGGAGACAGCTCACTCTCCTGGGATAGAGAGCTGAGCCTGACTCCCAGAAAACTAAAACTTAAATTAAACTAAGAAAAAAAACACAAAAACTCCCAAAAATGAACAACACCGTGCACAAAGTGCTTATAAACAGAAAGGTGTTAAAATAAAACTTGTATTTGACGGACTAAGACCCTAAAAAGCCTTTTGTTTGGAGCTTAAGCATGCACACAACATGCTCTCTGGCACAGTGTATTTTAAAATTATGGAGCAGGTTGACGAGGAGGTCCCTGGCCTTATTGCCCCGGGACACTGGGCGCCCAAAAATAAAAATGTTAGGGGAGAAATGCAGCCAGAACTGCAGGAGGAGGCCCCTCAAGAGTGACAAGAGGGGCTGCAGTCTAGCGCAACTAAAATAAATATGATACACGGACTCTCCCTTGCCACAGAATGGACAAGTGGAGGGAGAGTCCATGAATTTAGCTAAGTACTCTCCCGTGCTCAGTGCACCATGGAGCACTCTCCAACTCAAGTCCCCGGTGGGTCGTGGAACTAAATCAGAATAAAGTTCCCTCCACCGGGGCCTCTTGCCCTCGTCAGCTGGTAGGACCCGCCTCCAGATGGTATCGGGACGGGTCACGAGGGCAAGGAAGTGCACTGTATGGAGCACGAGAGAATATAAGCTCTTCCTCGGCATGCCGCGAAAGCATGCCGAGGGTATGTCCCTCAACTTCGAGAGGTTGGGGACAGGAGGAAACTGAGGGGAAACCCGGGGCTTGTGTCCAATGCAAACAGCCGGAGCAGGGGTGTTGAAAGGTGCATGTGGCACTCCGGCCTGCAAAGCCCCGCGAAGGAAGGTGCGCAAGTCGGGGGAGATGGCATCCCTAATCTCCTGGAGCAAGCGCCCTGAGACTTTGGGCGTCACATATCCCAAACGGAGCGCAAGCTCCTGGGGTGACACCCAATCAGAACGCCCGTATTCCAAGAGATCCCCGACTCGGGTCATCCGTGCATGACTAAGGCGGCGGATGATACTGGGGGACTGTAACATTGGAGCCCCCACTGCTGGATTAAATAGCAGGGGCTCCGTGAATATTTCATCCCCCAAAGGCACGCCCTGCCTGGTCACGGAGACCATGCTCCAGGCATTGAGGGTTTCCTGGTAGTATGCCGGCAACACAGAGAGGTCTCTCCCAAACCCCTCGGGCCTGATCAGAAATAATTGCCGGTCATACCCCAGGTTGCGCAACTGGCGATAAAAGCTGGATGCCAGTGCGCACCACTGCGGAGAGGGATTTGCATATAGGTATCTCTGCAGGTACTGAAGGCGGAAGGTGGACAACTGGGAGCACACACAAACTACTCCCTGTCCACCCTCCACCAAAGGCAGACTTGCCACCCCTGCAGAGACCCAATGCCTTCCCATCCAGAGGAAATCTAACAAATTCCTCTGGAGATTGGTGACAAACTGGGGGGTCGGACTCAGACAAATCAGCCGGTGCCAGATCTGAGAAGCCACCAGCTGATTCACCACTAGAGTCCGCCCCCTAAGGGAAAGCATTTTTGCTAGACCCCTCCATCGTCCCAGACGAGAGAGGACACTGCCCTCTAACTCCCTCCAGTTGTCTGGGACGGAAGCGTCCGCAGCGGACAGGTAGACCCCCAGATATTTAATGACATCTGCCTCCCACGTGATGTCACGAAACGTGGGAGGCAAAGAGTCTACCTGTAAATTACCCTCTAAAAGGCCTGTGCATTTGGACCAGTTGATCTGAGCGGAGGAGGCAGCTGAATATACCTCCTGGCACTGTTTTGCCAGCTCAAGATCAACTGGATCCTGGGCCACGAGGAGCACATCGTCAGCATAAGCTGAAAGGACAATCCGCATGTCTGGATCTTTTAGCACCAGCCCTGTGAGCCTTTTCCTCAGTAGGCAGAGGAAAGGCTCAATGGCCAGTGCATATAACTGTCCAGACAAGGGACATCCTTGACGCACCCCTCGTCCAAATACCAAAGGTGCTGTTAGGGACCAATTGATTTTAAGTAAACACTCTGCAGAGGCGTACAGCGTTCTTATAAAGCCCACAAACTGTGGGCCAAAGCCGTACGCTTGCAGAGTGGCTATGAGGTAACCATGGTCCACCCTGTCAAACGCCTTCTCTTGATCTAAAGAGAGAAAGGCGAGTGACAGACCAGTCCTGCGAGAATAATGCAATAGATCCCGGACCAGAAAGATACTATAAAAGATAGTCCGGCCCGGGATCGCATAGGACTGGTCAGGGTGAACCAATTCTGCCAGCACAGACCCAAGTCTAAGCGAGATGGCTTTAGCTACAATCTTGTAGTCCGTGCTGAGCAGAGAGACCGGTCGCCAGTTCTTAATAAGCCGGAGATCCCCCTTTTTGGGCAGCAGGGCAAGTACTGCCCTGCGACAAGACAGGGGCATCTCCCCGGTCTCCAGGGCTTCCCCAAGGACCAGATGGAAATCAGGTCCCAGAGTCTACCAGAAAAATTGGAAAAACTCTACAGTCAGTCCGTCCAGTCCTGGAGACTTCTCACAGGACATGGCACGGAGGGCTTCAGAGAGCTCTTGAAAAGATAGTGGTATATCAAGCCGCTCTCTTACACCCTCACTGACTGTGGGCAGCCCCTCCCATAGCACCCTGCAGGCGTCTGGAGAAATGGGATCTGGAGAGTAAAGATCTTTATAAATGTTCCGGGCTCTATCCCGGATACCCTCCGGATCTGTAAGGGGGGCACCGTCTTCATCTAGAAGACAGGTGATGTGCCTACTGTTACCCCCCTTTTTCTCCAGTGAGTAGAAGAGGCGCGAGCCGCGGTCTAGATCTTTGAGAAAACCTAAGCGGCTGCGCACGTATGCCCCCTTGGCCTGGTGTCGTTCCAGGTCACAAAGGACACCCTTCCTCTCTACATACTCGCTCTGCAGGGATTGGTCCCTACAAGTGAACAGCCTCTGCTCCAGATGGAGTACCTCCCCCCGGAGTGACTCCAACTCTGCTTCGCGCTGCCCACTCGCACCCTTGGTATATTCCTGACACAGAAGTCGCAAATGAACCTTGCCCACGTCCCACCACAGTTTTAACGTGGCAAAGTCCCCCTTGCAACCCCTTCAGTCCATCCAAAACTCCCGGATCAATGTCACGAGTCCCTGGTCCTTCAACAAAGCATTGTTGAAGTGCCAATAGGCGGCTCATGGCGCTGTTGGCGTTAGCGCCACTGTCACAGACACACAGTTGTGGTCTGTGAACGGAGCCAGCCTAATGGCACAAGAACCGACTCGTGACATATAGTGACTAGATATATATAGTCTGTCGATCCGGGAGTGGGACACCAGACCGGCTCTCACCCTGACGTAGGTGAAACCGTCTGATGCCCCTGGGTTCTGCTCTCGCCAGATGTCCTCCAGGGAGAAGCGGGCAATGATCTCCCGCAGCGCTGACGCAGAAGGCGGGTACGGCTCTGAACTATTCCGTTCCAGAGCGTCGAGGGTGCAGTTGAAATCACCCCCGAGTACCAAACACTCATCTGCGTCAACCGTCTCCAAAAACTGGGACAGTCTGGCGAGGAACCTCACTCTCTCGGGCCCTCCAGCAGGGGCATATATATTAACTAGGTTAATGATGCTACCCTGCTCTCGGACCCGGAGGTGGATTAGACGGCCTGGGATAACAGCTTTCACAAGCAGCAGCTCTGGCTGAAAAGACTCTGAGAACAGGGTCACCACTCCACATGACGCCGATGTGAAGTGGCTGAAGAAGACCCTGCCTCTCCACTCCAGTTGCCACGAGGCCTCAGCCTCTGGAGTGGTGTGAGTTTCCTGCAGGAAGCTCACAGAGTACCCTCCCTGATATAAATAGGAGAGTACCTGGAACCTGCGGAAACTGTCTTGACAGCCATTGGTATTTAGCGTGCTGATGTGCAAAGCCATTACTGCGTGTCAGGAATTGTGCGTTCCTCAGACCTTTGAGACTGCTGATAGGACACGCACATTTTATAGAAATTACGGACTCGGAGATGCTCCGCAGTCCCAGAATTCTTGGCCCTAGTGCTGACCACTAGATATTGCTGGAGAGAGTGGAGAATAAACGACATATTCTTCCACCTCTCCAAGGCCAGCCGCACCTTCCTTTTCTTTTGTCCATGAAGGGTGCTCTCAAGGAATAGATCTATTTCCTTGACAGGGATAACCCACCCAGAATTTGATGTTCCTTCTAGTGGGTCACCCCTGGGCTCCTCCTGGCTGAGGGCTTTTACTCCATCCTCCCCGGCTGGAGTCAGTTTCCTCAGCTTTATTCTCAGGGACCCCCTCTTAGATGATACAGAAGGAGTCCCTTTAGCACCCTTCAAGGTAAATAATGGACCCTTAGATTGCTGCTGCACCCCTGTAGCTTCAGGAGTGCATTCAGGGGTAGCTGGCTGGACAGCAGTGGCTGGCATGGCTTCCTTAATGGAAGCCTTGGAGGCTTTATATGCCTCCTCTGCCAGTTCCACCGCTGCTTGCTCAGCTTGGATAACACCGATGTTAGGGTCAGTGGACGGCTGAGGAGGGTAGCCAGGCTCTCCCATGATGTTAACAGGAAAACCTGTTTTATCACCCTCCCCCATTTCCACTTCCCCTTGTGCCACATCCCCCCTGACAGACAAATCCATGGGGTCCTTAATGGGGGTCATGCCTATATTCCCCCCCTCCAGTAGTGACTCGGCCTGGGGCTCTAACAAAGCCCGAGGTACGTCACTAGAGAGTGACACTGGAGGAGGAGACTGACTGGTGCCCTTGAAGCTCAGCACCTCAGGGACACTGACTACCCATTCAGCAGGGGCTTTGTTGGGACCCCCTTTAAAGGCCAGAGGCAGAACCTGATCTTTCTTGTCTACTCTTGCCTCACTTGGGAGACCCTCTTGCCCCTGCTTTTCTTCCAGACCCTTTTCCACATTAACCCCTATAGGGTCTGGAGAGAGAGATGTGTGGTCTGGCACCGGCTGGCTGAGTTTAATAACCGGGCCAGACAATGTCACCAGATGAGGAGGAGATGTTTTGTTCCTCTTCTTGCTTTTAGAGGGAGGTGCTCCACTATAGAGCACTTCCCACTTATCAGCAACCTCCCTGTTGGTTTTATGCTTCCTCTTCCTGGGGACGTCACTCCTGGAAGAGGAGCTGCCACTAGCTGCCTCCCCTGCAGAGGGCTTATTATGCCTCTGCTTACACTGTGCCCCCACACTAACTGATGTAATTATGGTGGGGGCAGATTGGGACTTGGGAGATGCAGCTGTGACACTGGGAGGTCCGGTGACATTCTTCCCCTTTTTCCCCGTGTCTGCAGTCTTGCTGGAGACCACAGACACAGATGGCTTTTTTGGGGAAGAAGGGGGTTTGGAGGCCGTGGTGGTGGCTTGAGGAACGGCCTCCTTGCCTGAGCTCTGTGGGGGGGCTATGACCCTTGAGGTCCCCGCTGTTATGGGCTCAGCGGGGATGGGTGCTGTCCTGACGGAGGTGCCATTTGCTAGGGCATGATGCTTTACATTAGGACAATTCCTACGTGTATGCCCCAACCCCTTGCAATGATAGCACTGCACCTCCGTAGTGCTGTAAAAAATCCTGTAGAGCACCCCCTCAAATGGAACCCCAAAAGACCCCCCTATGTTTTCTGCACCCTGAGGCAGGCACATTTGTACCTGCCTCTTGAAAGAGAGCACATGACGAAGTGCTCTCTCTCTGCACCCCAGGGGAATTTTAATAAATGGTGTTTTTACTTCCCCTAGGGTTAGCAGGTGGGGGCGCAGGAGGAAGTTTGGTAGGAAGGGGGGCACATTAGACAGTGTTACTTTTGTGCCCAACCCTTCCAGGGGTTCTATTGGGACATATAATCCCCCCACTGTAATGCCTCTCTGTATAAGAATGTGAGCAGCAGCCAGAGTACGGGTAAAGAAAACTGCTTTCCCGTACATTTTGCTGGCTGCTACTATAACAGAGGGGCTGATTACATTAGCTGCAGCACGCAGATAGATATCAATGCTGTAGACCCCAGACATCTGACATTTAACCCCATGCTTCCTGGTGATCTGCCCCTCAGCCCCAGCGGTGGTATTACTGGGGCCAGCAGAAACCACCTGTGACCAGGTATTAGCCACAGGGGTAGGTCTGCTGGCAGAACCACCAGGAGCTGGGGCTGCCTTATCTGCCTGGGGCCTATGCTGTGCAGTGCTGCAGCTAGGATTTTCAGGGGCCATTATTCCCCCTTTTGACCCCTGAGGCTTCTTAATGGTCTTATCCCTCATGTTTAACGCTTTTTTTTTTTTTAGTTTATTTGTTTTATTTATTTTTATTTTTTGTTTTATGATTTTCTATTGTTTTCTTTTTTTTAATATAAAAGTGTGAAAAAGAAACAAACAGACAAAACTAAGGGAGAGAGATGATGTTTGGCAGTGGAAGGGTTAATGGCCTGTTGCAAGGTGTTGCTAATTGCAACAACACAGAGAACACAGAGGCTTTTTAACCCCTCTGTGTCTCTGTGTCAGATGTAAAAAAAGCCTTTTAAACAAAAACTTCAAATTGTTTTCCCCCCCACTGCCTACAAAGATGTTACTTGTCTTCTCTCCCCCCAAAACATAAAACCCAACACCAAACAAACAAAACTTTAACAAAACCTGAAAAACTTAAAAAAAAAAAAAAGTCAAAGTAAAAAAGCTCCAGGAGTGCAGGTGAAGTGCTAAGGGAGGGGTGTGGCAAAGTATCCAGGAGACAGCTCACTGTAGGCTGCAGGTACACCACTAGATTGGATTGGTTGAACTTGGCACAGTACTTGTAAGCCTGACACACACACTGGCTAGCGGTCTGGCAAATGAACTTAGATTGGCGGTCAGGCAAATGAACTTAGATAATCTAAGTTCATTTGCCTGACCGCCATTCTAAGTTTATTTGCCTGACCGCTAGCCAGTGTGTGTGTCAGGCTTACAAGTACTGTGCCAAGTTCAACCAATCCAATCTAGTTGGGGTACCAGCAGTCTACATTTAAAAAAACAATACTTTTATTTTCTTAAATCTAAGTTCATTTGCCTGACCACCAATCTAAGTTAATTTGCCTGACCGCTAGCCAGTGTGTGTGTCAGACTTACAAGTACTGTGCCAAGTTCAACCAATCCAATCTAGTTGGGGTACCAGCAGTCTACATTTAAAAAAACAATAATTTTATTTTCTTAAATCTAAGTTAGATTTAAGAAAACAAAATTATTGTTTTTTTTAAATGTAGACTGCTGGTACCCCAACTAGATTGGATTGGTTGAAATTGGCACAGTACTTGTAAGCCTGACACACACACTGGCTAGCGGTCAGGCAAATGAACTTAGATTGGCGGTCAGGCAAATGAACTTAGATTAATTTTTTTTTTTTTTTTTTATTACAAAATTACATGTACAAGACATAAAAAAACATAAAATACATACACAATTTACATACAATACATACTAATAGTTGTCACAATGGGGAATACGAGAATTTTAACCCAGAATAACTGATCTTCCAGTATAGGGTTTTCAATAAATTTCCAGAGTTTAATTAACTAAAACAGAGGGTAAGCCAACGTTGTTTATCTAAAGAGGAGGGTCACTTGCATGCTCTTTTACCTTAAAGTGGTTGTCCCATATCGACCATTTTGCTAAAAGTTTCTTCCGTTTCTTAGTCTGACACATTATAAGACCTTTCTCCATCAATTTATCTGATTGTAATCTAACTTCAATGTCTGACCATAGTGGTATTTTATTAGACCTCCATAATTTAACTAACTGCCATTTACATACCATTAGTATATGTGTTATTGACATGGCAGATTGGATAGAGGGCATTATGGGTAAGATATGAAATAAAAAAAATTCTGGGTTCAGTTTTAACTGTATTTTTGTAATTGTCCTAATGTGGTTGATACATTGAAACCAGAAGGATTGGATCTTAGGACATTTCCACCAAATATGTGTCAGGGAACCAGTCTCTCCACATTTTTTCCAGCATTCATCCGAATTTATTGAGTTAATCTTATTCATAATGGTTGGCGCTAAATGCCATCTCTGAATTAATTTAATATATTGTTCCCTATACGACATGCAGATAGAATTTTCCTTAACAAGTTTACAAGCTCTAAACCATTTTTCTTCCGACCAGGTAGTTTCAAGGTCCTGCTCCCATTTTATCATTTTATTTGTTTTAACATTTTCTTCTCTTATACTAAAGATGTCATTACATTTAGAGATATTATGTATACTATTCTTTATAACAATAAGATTTTCCAGAGGTAAGTTCTCTCTATGGCCTTCCACTTGGAAGCCACATCTTTCCAGAATACGCTTCATATTCTCATAGCCCAGCAATGTCAATTTAAGGCTAGGGAATTTCTCCTGAAGATTTGTATGAGATAAAAACACTCCCTTATCAAATAGATCCCCAATTATCGTAACACCGACAGACTCCCAGTGTAATACTTCACTATATTTATACTTATATTGTAATATACTCAGAGGAGCGATCAACGCTGGATATTTAGTCAAATACCATTTGTCTCTTTGTCTATACAACCTTTTAACCATTGCTCTTATTCCCACAAAACAATTTTCAACTACTGAATTTTCCATTTTTGGAAGCCAGAGTAATAATTCAATGGGAAAATTACTTACAAGTTCTCTTTCTATTTTAAGCCATTTTGACTCTTTAGAGGCTAAATTCCACCCCAAGAGTTGGTTTATCAAAACTGCTCTACTTATATTTGATATAGAGGGGGCTGCTAAGCCTCCTCTTTCTGGTTGTTGTTTTATGATATTTAGACTCAGTCGTGGTTTTTTATTATTATTTATATATTTATTCACTGTACTTTGCAATAACTTGATGATTTATCTGGGGATTACTTGAGGAATACTTCTGAAGACATACATTATTTTGGGATAATTATCCTTTTAATTAGGGCCATCCGACCTGACCACGACAAGAAATCTGGTTTCCATTCTGCAATATGTTGTTTTATTTGTTCATGAACTATTAAAATATTATCTCTTAATGCATTTTTAACTTGTGACTGAAAACAAATACCTAAGTGTGTAATACCCATACTTTCCCAATTTAGATTAAATTTACTCTTGAGTATATTAAGCTCACGCTGTCTTAAAGCCATTGTTAAAGTCTTTGACTTAGATTCATTGATTTTCAAGTAAGAAATTTTATTATACTTTCCTAATATATCAAATAAAGATACCAAGGACGTAACCGGTTCTGATAGTGTTAGTACCATATCGTCCGCAAACATTAACAGTTTGTTGTGGTTATTTCCAATTTTGATCCCTTTAATTGATTCTGTTGTACGTATTAATTCTGCTAGGGGTTCTAGTGATATAATAAAAATCAATGGGGACAAGGGACATCCTTGTCTTGTCCCATTTAACAAATTAAACCTATTTGATCTAAAATCCATGCCTGTAACTACTGCACTAGGATTTCCATATAGAGCCATAATCGCAGTACTCCTGAATTCTTCGAAACCAAATTTATCCAATACTGCTTCAATATATAGCCAATTTACCCTATCAAAAGCCTTTTCGGGGTCTAGGGAGATAAGCATTGTCGAAGTATTTCTTTTTTTAACGTATGTCCTTAAATTTAGCAATCTCCTGGTATTTTCTGGCCCTTGCGTATTATTCATAAACCTTACCTGGTCAAAATTTATCAATTTGGACATACATTTATTTAATCTATCAGCCAATATTTTAGCATAGATTTTAGTATCAGAGTTTAAAAGCGATATGGGTCTATAGCTCAAGTAGTTTTCAGGATCTTTATTCTGTTTAAGAATATTAATAATGTTAGCCTCTGTCATTTCTGGGGGCAATTTTCCTGTATTTTTTATCTCATTATACATAATACATAAGGTCGGACTAATCTCTTTCATAAAAACCCTATAGTATGAGTTTATCAAACCATCAAGACCAGGAGCTTTGTTTAATTTTAACTCTAGTATTATTTGTTCGACTTCCTTTATTTTAATTTCTCTATTTAATTCTAACAGGTCTTCGTCAGTTATTTTAGGTAAATGTATTTTTCTCAAGAAGTCATTTATATCCCTCTTTGTGGGTTTAAAAACATTGGATCCTTCTTCTAGATTGTATAGAGATCTGTAGTATGACTCGAAAACGTTACCTATTTCCTTGGGGTGGGTTATCTTCTTACCATGATGATCTTTTATGGAAGTTATCTTTTGTTTAATACTTTGTTTATTAATTCTATCTATTAAGAATTTACCGACCTTATTTCCTAAGTTGTAGTAGTTCTGTTGGGATCTAAATATCACATTGTCTATTTGAAGTTGGAGTATCTTTTGTATCTGAAGTGATATTTGTTTAATTTATGTGCTTATATTTTTATTCGGTGAAAGTTTATTTTCTAATTGTAGCTTATGCAAGTCAATATAAAGATCCGTTAAGGCTCTACCTCTTATTTTTTTTAAATGAGAGCTATTTGCTATACACAGACCTCTAACAAAGGCCTTATGCGCACACCAAACGGTTATTTCTGAAGTAACCGAGTTATGATTTAAAAGGAAATAAATGTTAATCTCATATTTGAGTTTATTAACTAGTTCCTCTGACTTCAATAGGATTGCATCCATTTTCCACTGTCTATTATTACTATTTTCCTGTGGATCCTTTATTCTCAAACTAACCATTGCATGGTCCGACCAAGTAATATCTCCAATTGTAACACTTTCAATTAAACTCACTGTATATTTATCTGTAAAGACATAATCTATCCTGGAATAACTCAAATGTCTACCAGAGTAATAGGTGTAATCTTTTTGCTCGGGGTTGAACACCCTCCAGCAATCATACATTCTATTCTTAGATATCTCCTTAGAGAATTGATTTGCTAAATTTTTATAGGAGTTAGGAAGTTTTTGTCCTGTATCTATTCTATCTTTTATGGGGTCTATATGCATGTTAAAGTCTCCACATAGAATAACTCTACCCTTTTTAATCTGGTTTAACTGTTTTTTTCAGTTTTTTTAAAGAAACCTAATCTGCCCTTGGTTTGGAGCATACACATTCCCTATAGTATAAATTACCTCATTAATCATACCCTGCCAGATGATAAATCTACCTTCTCTGTCTATAAGTTTAAATTGTTCCTGAATCTTCAGTTTTTTACTGAACAATATTGCAATAGGATCATAGAAATGTTTACTTGCTATTATATGTGGCTTCCCCTCCCTCCAGTGAGTCTCTTGTAAACATATAACATCTGCGGCTTCTTTAATGCAATTTAGTGTAACAGTTCTTCGTTTATATATTGTGTTTAAACCTCTGGCATTCTGGGATATAATTTTAATCATTATTGATTATTTCCAATACAATGCTAATAATATTACTGCTTAATGAAATAGTCTGAGACCAAATTCTAGCATAGGTTTCTCTATTCCCCATTAAAACTAACTTTCTCACTACAACATTCATACCAACATACATCTCTAGCACTGCAAACCTTCTAGTTTGCAGTGCCATCCTACAGGGCTAATTTGCCAATGTAAAGAAATGAGGGGTGTAAAAGAAAAAAAAAAGGACCGATGCCGGACCTAATGGTGAGAGGCAGGGGTTTCTATATCTTACCCACAATTTTAGCCTGAGATTACTTCAGATCATCCTGTACATTTCTTACACCTTAAATAAAAAACAAAGTGTAATCTATATCACTCCAGAAATATACACAAACGGTATTAAGAATTAACCTTTGAGTGTAGTATAAGGAATTTACATCTTTTATATTACCCATATCATAAATACAAATGTCTGACATATATATTTCATAAGTGTTAATAATAATGTAAAATGCATGATACAAACTGTTCATTGTTCAGTGTAGCAATACATATCTAAAATGATCCTTTGCTTTATAAATACAAAAATGCGATACTGGTGTATGTTCAACCCAATTATAAGGGTATAAAGTGCAAAATTACATTTTCCAATATTTTATATTATAAAATTACAAATCTACAAATGTATTATCAATCCACATATTCAATTTATCAAAAAGTGCAATTAAGTGTATATATATTTATAAAGTAACATGTGAAGTTATTCACCATTAAAATTATTAAATGTAATAAAGTGTAAATTTACATAATTCAAAATAAGTACTATAAAAATATTAATCATGAGGACCAATATACCACAGTTTCCCTTTATTTTATCAACATTGGAATTCTCTGAATGCACTTTAAAAATAAATATATAAAGTGCCATGTGGATTCCACCCTTATGTGGATTATATCTATTGTGCCTATATATCGTCTATTTAGTACAAATTATTAGTGAGGTCATCTTTTGAAAAAATTCAACACCTTCTATGACCAGGACAGGTTTACGAGTGGCTCTCTGTAAATTCTCCACCTCTAGTTTCCACAATGAAAGCAGGGATTCTCCCTCTTTCACTGAGGAAACCCTATGCCATGTTGCATCTTTTAAGATCAACAAGCCCTCTGGGAATCTCCACTTATATTTCAGATCATTTTTTCTCAATGTAGCTGTAATATTCATATATGTTTTCCATAGGGCTAAAGTAGCTGGTGCTATGTCCGAAAAGATTTTTATTCCATCATACGGAGAGGGAAAACTTGAAATTTTATAGCTAGCTTTCAAGATTTCTTCTTTGTTACATACCCTTTGGAAACTGACCATAACATCTCTTGGTTTTCCGTTTATCAATCTGATTGGGAGTGGGATTCTATGGAAATTGTCGAAAACATTTAATTCCTGACAAATATTAGGAGTGAGTATAGAGAAAAATTCATTCAGATATTTTTTAAGATCTACATCTAAAATTTCCTCAGAAATACCTCTCAACCTGAGATTTCTTCTTCTAGAGCGGTTTTCAAGATCTATAATTTTATGTTCTAGCTCATTTACCTTATTTTCAAGGGAAGTTGTATATGTTATTACTGAAGCATGATCTACCACCAATTTAACGAATTTGGACTCTATATCTTCTATGCTCTGGTGTATCTCTTTAATAGCTTTATAGTTTTCCCCAATTTGTGATTTAAGATCTGCTATTATATTAGCCTGAAACTCACTCAAAATTTCTTTAAGTTTTGAAGTAGTCAGTGCTTCCTCGTCTGTTTCATTTGAATCTGCTGAGAATGCAGATTCATTGTTGCTTACCAAGCTTTGATTACGTTCTCCCCCAGCCACTAGACTATCAGAAAGAGATTTGTTAATCTTACTAGTGTTTGGGGCAAAAAAAGTTTCAACCTTCTGGGGGTTAAGTTTTTTAACTTTTACCTTAGATTTAATAGCCATTTTAATTTCAAACAGTTGTTATAGTATGCTGTGAGACCTAAATAGTATGCTTATCTAATATTTAAAGTCCCTTTTCTCTGCCAATTCAATATCTTCTCTCTTAACCTACTAACCAGGATCCATCCTTACTTATTTCAAATCTTTTAGAATAGATATTTTTAATAGCTGTTTAATGTTTACCAACTCTTCTATCTAAGGCTCAATTATATAATATGATTTTACTAAATACTTCAAGTGTAAGGGGCCTAACAAGAAACCTACAACCCAGACTCCACTGCGGCGGGAGCTTCAAATATCTAGGCCTCTTTAAACATGCAATACTGTTAAAGTTTTTTTTTTTTTTTCGTTTTTAGTTTAGTGATTATGTCACGTAAGGAGCTCTCAGCACCCAACCTTCAAAAGTTCAACCCACAGGGTAAAATGCCTGTAGCCTTTATATAACACACAATCAAAACCTTTAAATCAAAAACAACTTTAACAGTTCATCTTAATCTATCCTTTTAGTTATATTATTAATAATATTCACTTATGATATTTCTATCAGAATTTACCAGGCAATAGTTCAATTTCATGATTACATCAAAGAAATAGTACCGGAAATACCTTCATACTTAAAAGACACATTGGATCTCCTGAAACATTTAGAGGATGTTGTAGTACCTACCAAAACAATCCTGATATCTATTGATGTAGAACAACTATATTCTAGCATCCCGCATGACCAGGGAATGTCAGCAGTAGAATATTATTTAAGTATGAGACCTACAGAAGATGCGAATATGAAAGTGTTTATCATAGCATTACTTAGTTTTAAATTAACACGAAATTTTTTCATCTTTAATAACCATTGGTATCATCAAATCAATGGTACTGCCATGGGAACCCCTTGTGCCCCGAACTATGCAAACCTGTATTTAGGCTTTTGGGAAAAAATGTATGTATTTTCTGAAGATATGTCAGAATATAATGACAAAATATTATCCTGGCATAGATTTATTGACGATATCATGGTATTATGGATCGGAGATGTCAAAGAATTTAAAGAGTTCATTGACAGATTAAATATAAACTCTCTAGGTTTAAAATTCACGTATGTGATGGATGAAGAGAAGATCGAGTTCCTAGACCTTATAATAACAAAGGATCCAATGGGTAAAATACATACATCCACCTTCACGAAACCAACTGCAACAAACTCGCTATTAAAATGGTCGAGTCAGCATCCCAGAGCGTTGAAAGCAGGGATACCGATCAGTCAGTATCTACGGATAAAAAGAAACTGCAGTAATTCAGAAGTTTTCAAGACCTAAGCTGATCAACTAAGGGAAAAATTTAAAGCCCGAGGATATCCCAATCGCCTATTGAAAAAAGCATATAAAAGAGCTTTAGAATCTGATAGACAGGATCTACTGTTTTCAAAAAAGAAGGTTGAAACAAATGACCAAATTAGATGCATTATGTCATTTGGAAAAGACTGGAAAGAAATTAAAGAAATCTTAGACAAGCATTGGTATATACTAACAGAGGACTCTACATTAAGTACAAGCCTATCAGAAAAAGTCTCGATCACCTATAGGAAGAATAAAAGCATCAAAGATGAATTAGTGAACAGCTTTTTTAAGCCAGCTAAACAAATGAGAACATCTTGGTTACCATCTACAAAGGGATTGTTTAAGTGTGGAAAATGTAAAGCCTGCAAATTTATAGTCCCAAGTAAAGATTTCATTGATCCAAATACTGAAAAAAAATATCCAATTAAGAACTTTATCAACTGTGGTTCTACACACGTTGTTTATATAATAATTTGTTCCTGTCCAAAATTGTATATAGGCAAAACTACACGCCAACTACGGAGACGAATCTTGGAACATACCTATACAGTGGTTAAAGAAATGGACACGTCAGTGTCTCGTCATATAAAACTATTTCATAATAATAAACCAGAAGCAATGAAGTTTTCAATAATTGATCAAGTTTCACAGAGACCCAGAGGAGGTGACATTGATAAAGACCTTCTTAAGTTAGAAAGTAAATGGATCTTTTTACTAAACACACAAAGTCCAAGTGGACTCAATGAAGGATTTTCATATTCTGCTTTTTTATAATTCATTAGATAGCACCAATTAGCAATTATAGAATATCCACAGTATCAAGTCTTTAGTACTCATATAATATCCTTAGTATTCACCCCTATTTTTTTTTCTTCACATCTTAGATTCAAGTATTAGCATACATATTTCCACATATTATTACATTATTTTTTTTATTATTATACCTAAAAACAGGTTATATTTATCATTCTTCAATATTCTACATATTTCTTTCACATATTAAACACACTTCATTAATTCACTATTTCAGTATACCACTTATAGTTTTTTGTGTATAGTCACAGAATATAATTGTCCTTTTAATCGAGTCCAAATTTATTGAGAGGAATTACATCCTTAATATCCTTAATGCTATTCTGAAAAAATCTTTATGCTTATTCTTAAAAATAAGTATATGAAAAAATAGATATAGAGGGACAACACATTTTGAGAACTATCTAGATATATTTAATAGTATTTTCAAAGATTAAAGTGTTGATCATCTATTCTTGTCTATATCTATAAATGTATATATTCCTGAAGCCACATGATAAATAATATCTCTTTTTTAAAAAAATATTCTCTAATATTTTAAGATTAATAAAATTATATGTCATATAAGATAGACATCTATAAAAACTTATTAATGTGGCCATATAGTGAGTATAATGATCAAAAGTATGACACTATAGCAGAATGATGCATGGTTGACGAGATGCATTAAAATGAAGCAGGTAGACTGATCACGCGAGATTTGGGAATCAACTTCCATGAGTTGGTTGGCAAATCACGCATGGTTGGCGTATCAATAACCAGGAAGAGAGAGACAGAGAGCGTAGTGACGTCTTCACGCTGATCACGTTACTGCGTGGTAACGTAGATGACACAGATAGCGTTTGGTATACGAAAATGGAAGGAAAAGGGCTATAAAAGCCCATGCTGTACCAATATGAGTAAGCCCTAGGAGGGGCGAAACGGGACCGTCGGGACTATTCACAGTTAAGTGCAAGTACTCTGGTTAAATTTACTATTATAGAAAGGGTGGTAACATATATTTGGCTATTTTTTGTATGTACTTTTTCACTCCTGATGACTACTTTGAATTGCTAGTCTGCATTAATGACACGCACTAGTCTAAGGCAATATGGAGTTATGTACTTAACAAACTGTATATAAGATATATTTTTTATTATATGTACCCCCTATATAACTACCTTTTTTCACCAACTTTTTACAACCATATGAGTACTAATGGTGCGCTTTTCTCTAAATTGGTTTTATCACACTTTTTTGAGCTAAATATAATTACATACATGTTTTCAAGCTTCCCAAGGATTAGCAAAGTAATTTTGCCATATGAGGGAAGATTGCATGTAATATGGGACATTGGTTGTCACTAGCTCACTAAGAGTAACCTTCCATCCATAAACCATTCTAGTTCCTTTATTTTCAAAAATAATTTAAACTTTAATTTGGTGTGTGAAGCACCAGGGAACCGCTGTACAGTGATACATTGAATTAAATAGTTCAATTTCAACCTTAATAAAATTCTTAAAGCAGAGAACTATTCAAGGGAATATATACATAATATTTCTCCTCATGTGTCTATAAACAGATACACATTCTCTAAACTGTTTTTTTAGGACCATAGATATCCTTTTCTCCAACACATTTATTTTAAAGTCCGTGTTAAACCAGTTACTTCTGTGGAGCTCTCACCTCCCAGGATATAAAAAATCTGTATGTTTCAGATGAGTAATTATTCTATTATTGTATCAAAGTACAGAGGAGAAAGGGGAGCTAGTTCACTTATTTGCTTATTCAATGTTCAATTTCAAGTCACTCATTATTAGATGGCTCCTAAGGGAGTCTTCCCTTCCCTGTCTTCACCATAAACAAGTGACAAATTGCTCCTGTGGAGCTGTATAGAGGAAGACTTTTCAGAGACCCATAGTAGTAGCAGAGCATTCCCCTGTAGTTCTCACTTCCCAATCCTCTAGATTTTGCAGAGATCCTGTGGATATCAAATTGTTCCTATGGAACTATGTAAAGGGATTATATTCAGAGGCAGTAGCTTTTATTAGCAGATTTTTCCCCTGGAGTTCTCATTTGCCAATATTCCAAAGCTTGTAAGGATCTTGTAATTAGAAATAGCTCTAATGGGGCTATATAGGGGAGTACTATTCAAAGAGTGTAATCTTTGTAACCTTTTGCTCCCACTAGGCTTTCACTTCCCAATCTTCTGTTGTTTGCTTAAGGTTTATAGATATCACATTGCTCCTATGGAGTTATACACATGCAGCCTTATTAAATTGCGATTCAGTAAATTTAAAAGGGCTCTTTTTAAGCACACAGCATATTTTTTTTACAGAAGTTTTTAGTTAGTGAACTTCTATCCAAAAGCAAGGTCTACACTAACTAAAAACTTCTGTAAAAAAATATGCTGTGTGCTTAAATAGAGCCCTTTTAAATTTAACGAATTGCAATTTAATAAGGCTGATGGTGTCTATTCAGAGGTTGTGCTTTATAGAATCACAAGTTCAAATCCAGCCCTTTTTTGGCTTATCAAGACACTTAATATTGCTCCTATGGAGCTCTCACCTCCTAGGGCTCAGGAACTGCTTGCATCCATTTGCTGCTTCTGATTTTCAGGCTGTTCAAATTAGCTGGTATAAGGCCTGCTCTCCCTCAGTACAGCATCACAGCACTCAGCTCCCTGCTTCACAAGGTGCCTTTCGCTTCAGCTCTCAGTGTACTGTTGCACAAATCAGGGTCCAACCAACGTCCAGATCTTGCCTTCTTTGAGCTGTATCAGCGTCCCACGAGGTGTCCTCCCACAATGCACCTCTGCACAGTGCAGTGCTCCTCTCAGAGCCTCCGTCTGGCACTGGGTTGAATCTACATATAATCTGGCAGTAACATAGCTGCTAGAGGAAAGCTTGTCCCATAACACCAATTACTCTCATCCCAACATGTATGGGGAAAATTGGCTTTCAGAATGGGATTATTCAACAGTTATTAAACAGCATTTATGGGAGTTATAACTGGATATCCTTCAGGCAATCTTCACTCCCCTGCCTCTCGCCTTCACCCCACAGGCGTCTCACTCGTCTGCACTACCCATTTCCGGTGAACTTAGATTTAAGAAAAATAAATTATTGTTTTTTTCAAATGTAGACTGCTGGTACCCCAACTAGATTGAATTGGTTGAACTTGGCACAATACTTGTAAGCCTGACACACACACTGGCTAGCGGTCAGGCAAATGAACTTAGATTGGCGGTCAGGCAAATGAACTTAGATTTAAGAAAATAAAATTATTGGTTTTTTAAATGTAGACTGCAGGTACACCAATAGATTGGATTGGTTGAACTTGGCACAATACTTGTAAGCCTGACACACACACTGGCTAGCGGTCAGGCAAATTAACTTAGATTGGCAGGCAGGCAAATGAACTAAGATTTAACAAAATAAAAGTTTTTTTTTTTTTAAAAGTAGACAACTAGTAAACAAGATTGTATTGGTTGCACTGTGCACACACAGTATAAGTTGTGAGCCTGACACACACACTTGCTAGCAGGAGCTAGCAGGGAGACAGGCAAATGAAGTTAGATTAGACAGAAAAAAAACAAACAAAAAAAATGATGTTATAGCCCTAAAAAGGGCTTTTTGGGCTGCTGTGTTTACAGCAGAGATCTGACGAGTCCTTCAGCACTGCACTGGACACTGAATAAAATTGCCTAGCTATTGATTTCCCTATTCAATCAGCATCACCTACACTCTTCCGCCTCTCAGTAAGACTGCAAGTTAGTTATGATTCCAAAATGGTTGCTGTCCATGAGGTAGAAGGGTCTGGAAGGCAGGGTATGCTCCCACTAGGCTTTCACTTCCCAATCTTCTGTTGTTTGCTTAAGGTTTATAGATATCACATTGCTCCTATGAAGTTATACACATAGGGCCCTATTAAATTCCAGCCTCGTAAATAAGAGGCTTCTACTTAAGCACTACGTACTGCAAAGTTTCTCTAACTTACAATGCTATTAAATTAGCCCTGCTGCGAGCAACGTATGAGCTACGCAGCAGGGCCGTACGTATCTACACTGCGTAAATGTACATGAGGAGTGACAGCCTGCAATATGATATCGCAGGCTCCCACTCCTCATCATATGCTGCGGGGGTCCTAAAAGGGACCTCCGCGGCAGTCCCCCACATAAGCCCTGCCGTGGGGGGTACTCCAAATCCCCCCCCCCGGCACCTAAAATTAACCCCCCCATTGCGGGGGGCCCCGTCGGGACCCCAGAAGTGTCCTAACATGAACACCTTGCTGCAGGGGTCCATAGGAACCCCCGCAGCCCCCACACACCGATCAGGCCCCCGCTGAATTTAAAACTTTTAAATTCCCCGCCGCGGCTCCTTAAAGGGCCCGCGGCACACTAATTGCCAATCCTGGCCGCGGCCCAAAAAATGAACCCCCCTCTATGCTGGGGGTCCCCATCGGGACCCCCGAAGTGTCCCCACATTAACCCCTTGCAGGGGGGGTCCCCGATCTGCATAGATCAGGCCCCCCGCTGCATTTCAAACTTATAAATTTCCCGCCGCGGCTCCTTAAAGGGCCCGCGGCACACTAATTGCCAATCCCGGCCGCTGCACCTAAAATTAACCCCCCTCTATGCTGGGGGTCCCCATCGGGACCCCCGAAGTGTCCCCACATAAACCCCCTGCAGCGGGGGTCCCCGATCGGCACCGATCGTGACCCTGCTGCAATTCAATTTTAAATTTCCCGCCTCGCGGGTCCTTAAAGGACCGTAAAGGTCCTGAAAGGACTCGCACTAAAAATATTAACCCCAGGCAACTATAATTACCCCATTAACTCATGGTGGTCAATACAGACCACCATAAGGCCTAAATTAACCCATTAACTCATGGTGGTCAATACAGACCACCATAAGGCCTAAATTAACCCATTAACTCATGGTGGTCAATACAGACCACCATAAGGCCTAAATTAACCCATTAACTCATGGTGGTCAATACAGACCACCATAAGGCCTAAATTAACCCATTAACTTATGGTGGTCAATACAGACCACCATAAGGCCTTAATTAACCCATTAACTCATGGTGGTCAATACAGACCACCATAAGGCCTAAATTAACCCATTAACTCATGGTGGTCAATACAGACCACCATAAGGCTCTATTTAACCCCATCAGTCCCATAAGGGTATATTATTACCATTATGGGCCTGTTACAACCCAACATTAACCACATAAGTGCCATGACGGTGCTCAAGGACCATGATGACACTAACTAAAAACACTACCCTATAACCCCCAATAGACCATTTAATCTAAACTAACCCCCCTCTACACTAATCTATTAACACTTACACTACCTATCTACACTACCTACCCCCTAATAAAACTCCCCAATACTCTAATTACACAAAAAAAAAAGACCTTACAAAAAACAAAAAACCTACAGTACAGAAAACAAAAAAACCTACAGAACAGAAAACAAAAAAACCTACAGAACAGAAAACAAAAAAATACATTACAACCCCACTCCCGACTACAGAAAATAAAAAAATTACACACCTGAAAAGGAAAGACAGATAAACACAATACAATACATACATATCATACATTACATACATTACATACAATACATGACATTACATACATTACATATATTACATATAATATATTACATATAATATATTACACATAATACATTACATACAATACATGACATTACATACATTACATATAATATATTACATATAATATATTACATATAATATATTAAATATAATATATTACATATAATATATTACATACATGACATACAATACATGACATTACATACATTACATATAATATATTCCATATAATATATTAAATATAATATATTACATATAATATATTACATATAGTCCAAATCAAATACCCCCTATCTATCTAACATACAATCTATTTAATTTAAAATAAATCCTAACTATATCAAATACATCCCACTATCTATCTAATATACAATAAATCCTAACTACGTACACAGACCCTTATTCTAAAATAAAATAAAATAATTACAGTCCTAACTACACAGACCCTAATTCTAAGCTAAAATAAAATAATTAAGACCACTTACCTTTAAGATGTTGCTTCAGATCACTAACCTATGGGTCAAACAAAACAAAATAATTATTACAAAACATTAACATGAAATAAATAAACATTATATACATTCTAAATATTCAACTCACCTTTCCATCATGTCTCGTCATTGTTTAGCTGTTCCGGCGCAGCCCTGTTAAAAAAAAACACAATACATTAATACATTAATACAAAATAAAAACAATAAATAAAATAAATATATAAACATCTAAATATACATTTAACTTACCTCCCCGCGATGTCCCCGGCCTTCTCTCCTTCAGCCCTGGCTGGGCCGCGGAACCATCCGCGCTCTAAAAAAAAAAAAGAAAAAAACTAACGGAGGTCTGCACTGGCAGACCTCCCCGATGCTAATGAGCCTCCCAGAGTCCTTTCCGGGAGGAAATTGGCATTGGCGGCTTGTGATTGGCTGAAAAAGCTGTCAGCCAATCAAAAGTCGTCAATATATGAGCCAATCAGGATGCGCAGATGTCTTCTACCAATCACTCCGTGGTGGTGTATCCCATAGTGATTGGCTGAAGGCATCTGAGCCTTGTGATTGGTTCCCATAAAGATATACAAGTGTTTTAGCCAATCAGGGTGGGATATTGGGGTGTATCCCATCCTGATTGGCTCACACATTGACGACTTTTGATTGGCTGAAATTGATAGACAGCTTTTTCAGCCAATCACAAGCCACCAATGCAAATATTCTCCCGGAAAGGACTCCGGGAGGCTCATTAGCGTCGGGGAGGTCTGCCAGTGCAGACCTCCGTTATTTTTTTTTTATTATTTTATTTTAGATTAGAATTAGGGTCTGTGTAGTTAGGACTGTAATTATTTTATTTTATTTTAGAATAAGTGTCTGTGGGCCTCATTCTATTAGCGGCCGCAGCCGTTGCGGGGCCGCAAGGACCGGCCGCAAGCTATTCGGCTATTCTATTCCCTTACGGCCGGGGGCTCCGGCAGGCTTGCGGCCGGTGCCTTGCTATCTCTTGCGGCCGCTCGCGCCAGAGGAAAGCCTTTGATCTAAAACGGCTGCAAGAGTTTCGGCCGTAAGAAGTTCCTATTTGCAATTCAATTGCTCCGGGAACCCTCTCTGCAAGGCTAAAAGCGAGCCGCAGCTTACTTGCAGGAAAGAGGTCCCGCTAGCACCAATTAAGCACATAAAATAGCTCAAATAAAGCCATCCTGCACTTTGAGAAGACTATAAAGGGATTTTAGGTGTTAGAAAAAATAGCACATAATTATCCTATACTCAAATCCGTAAAATATTTTATTTTTAATATCCGTAAAATATCCATGTAAAAAGTCCAGAGTGCTTGGAGCACTTCAGACCCGCCCACGCCGCAGCCGGAAAATAAACAGTTAATTTGAACTCGGGTTTGGGCTGATGTGCAAGCTTGAGAGTGGGTTCCTTTTAATCCTCATGTCCCCTAATATGATCCCTAGCATTTACAGAGCCGTACATTGCAGGCTTGAATTAATTTTTGCGTTTTTAGATTTCTGAGATTACGGCCGGTTCCAAGATATGCGGCCGGCTGTAAAAGGAGATCCTTGCGGGGCCGTATAATAGAATCGCGAGATAACTGAACCCCCGCAAGGAATCGCAGCCTTACGGCCGATTTACGGCCGATAATAGAATGAGGCCCTGTGTATGTAGTTAGGATTTATTGTATATTAGATAGATAGGGGGATGTATTTGATATAGTTAGGATTTATTTTATATTAAATAGATTGTATGTTAGATAGATAGGGGGTATTTGATTTGGATTATATGGAATATATTATATGTAATGTATGTAATGTCATGTATTTTATGTCATGTATTGTATGTAATATATTATATTTAATATATTATATGTAATATATTATATGTAATGTATGTAATGTCATGTATTGTATGTAATGTATGTAATGTATTATATGTATGTATTGTATTGTTTATCTGTCTTTCCTTTTCAGGTGTGTAATTTTTTTATTTTCTGTAGTGGGGAGTGGGGTTGTAATGTATTTTTTTGTTTTCTGTACTGTAGGTTTTTTTGTTTTCTGTAAGGTAGGTTTTTTTGTTTTCTGTAAGGTAGTTTTTTTTTTTGTAATTAGAGTATTGGGGAGGTTTAATAGGGGGTAGGTAGTGTAGGTAGGTAGTGTAAGTGTTAATAGATTAGTGTAGAGGGGGGTTTGTTTAGATTAAATGGTTTATTGGGGGTTATAGTGTAGTGTTTGTAGTTAGTGTCCTGATGGTCCTTGAGGACCGTCATGGCACTTATGTGGTTAATGTTGGGTTGTAACAGGCCCATAATGGTAATAATATACCCTTATTGGACTGATGGGGTTAAATAGAGCCTTATGGTGGTCTGTATTGACCACCATGAGTTAATGGGTTAATTTAGGCCTTATGGTGGTCTGTATTGACCACCATGAGTTAATGGGTTAATTAAGGCCTTATGGTGGTCTGGATTGACCACCATGAGTTAATGGGTTAATTTAGGCCTTATGGAGGTCTGTATTGACCACCATGAGTTAATGGGTTAATTAAGGCCTTATGGTGGTCTGTATTGACCACCATGAGTTAATGGGTTAATTTAGGCCTCATGGTGGTCTGTATTGACCACCATGAGTTAATGGGTTAATTAAGGCCTTATGGTGGTCTGTATTGACCACCATGAGTTAATGGGGTAATTATAGTTGCCTGGGGTTAATATTTTTAGTGCGAGTCTCTTCAGGACCTTTACGGTCCTTTAAGGACCCACGAGGCGGGAAATTTAAAATTGAATTGCAGCAGGGTCACGATCGGTGCCGATCGGGGACCTCTGCTGCAGGGGGTTAATGTGGGGACACTTCGGGGGTCCCCATGGGGACCCCCAGCATAGAGGGGGGTTAATTTGAGGTGCCGCGGCCGGTATTGGGTAATAGTGTGCCGCGGCCCCTTTAAGGAGCCGCGGCGGGGAATTTAAAAGTTTGAAATGCAGCGGGGGGCCTGATCTATGCAGATCGGGGACCCCCCCTGCAAAGGGTTAATGTGGGGACACTTTGGGGGTCCTGATGGGGACCCCCGGCATAGAGGGGGGTTAATTTGAGGTGCCGCGGCCGGGATTGGGTAATAGTGTGCCGCGGCCCCTTTAAGGAGCCGCGGCGGGGAATTTAAAAGTTTGAAATGCAGCGGGGAGCCTGATCTATGCAGATCGGGGACCCCCGCTGCAAGGGGTTAATGTGGGGGTGCTGCAGGGAGTAGGGGGAGATAGAGACCCCTGCAGCATGGGGATGTGTATAGGGTGCAGGGGGGAGCCTCACACTGCTGTCTCGGGCTGTTCCGAGGCAGCACGTAGAGGCTTTCGGATCCCTTGCGTGCACTTTTTGTGCACGTAGGGATTCTTACGATATGCGAGAATCATGCGTAGATTTAAGGCTACGTAGCTCTCTCAGAGCCTATTCTCGGCCATTTTCTCGCAGTCATATCGCAAAGCAGGCTGCGAGAGATTCGGTACTCGCAAACAGCAGGAAAACTGCCTTTTGCGAGCACCGAGAGAACTACGAGGGATAATTTAATAGGGCCCATGGTGTCTATTCAGAGGTTGTGCTTTATAGAATCACAAGTTCAAATCCAGCCCTGTTTTGGCTTATCAAGACACTTAATATTGCTCATATGGAGCTCTCACCTCCTAGGGCTCAGGAACTGCTTGCTTCCATTTGCTTCTTATGAGTTTCAGGCTGCTCAAATTAGCTGGTGTAAGGCCTGCTCTCCCTCAGTACAGCATCACAGCACTCAGCTCCCTGCTTCACAAGGTGCCTTTCGCTTCAGCTCTCAGTGTACTGTTGCACAAATCAGGGTCCAACCAACCTCCAGATCTTGCCTTCTTTGAGCTGTATCAGCGTCCCACGAGGTGTCCTCCCACAATGCACCTCTGCACAGTACAGTGCTCCTCTCAGAGCCTCCGTCTGGCACTGGGTTGAATCTACATATAATCTGGCAGTAACATAGCTGCTAGAGGAATGCTTGTCCCATAACACCAATTACTCTCATCCCAACATGTATGGGGAAAATTGGCTTTCAGAATGGGATTATTCAACAGTTATTAAACAGCATTTATGGGAGTTATAATTGGATATCCTTCAGGCAATCTTCACTCCCCTGCCTCTCGCCTTCACCCCACAGGCGTCTCACTCGTCTGCACTACCCATTTCCGGTGAACTTAGATTTAAGAAAATAAAATTATTGTTTTTTTTAAATGTAGACTGCTGTTACCCCAACTAGATTGGATTGGTTGAACTTGGCACAGTACTTGTAAGCCTGACACACACACTGGCTAGCGGTCAGGCAAATGAACTTAGATTGGCGGTCAGGCAAATGAACTTAGATTTAAGAAAATAAATATATTGTTTTTTTAAATGTAGACTGCAGGTACACCACTAGATTGGATTGGTTGAACTTGGCACAATATTTGTAAGCCTGACACACACACTGGCTAGCGGTCAGGCAAATGAACTTAGATTGGTGGTCAGGCAAATGAACTTAGATTTAAGAAAATAAAATTATTGTTTTTTTTAAATGTAGACTGCAGGTACACCACTAGATTGGATTGGTTGAACTTGGCACAATACTTGTAAGCCTGACACACACACTGGCTAGCGGTCAGGCAAATGAACTTAGATTGGCGGTCAGGCAAATGAACTAAGATTTAACAAAATAAAAGTTTTGGTTTTTTAAAAGTAGACAACTAGTAAACAAGATTGTATTGGTTGCACTGTGCACACACAGTATAAGTTGTGAGCCTGACACACACACTTGCTAGCAGGAGCTAGCAGGGAGACAGGCAAATGAAGTTAGATTAGACAGAAAAAAAAAAATAAAAAAAAATGATGTTATAGCCCTAAAAAGGGCTTTTTGGGCTGCTGTGTTTACAGCAGAGATCTGACGAGTCCTTCAGCACTGCACTGGACACTGAATAAATTTGCCTAGCTATTGATTTCCCTATTCAATCAGCATCACCTACACTCTTCCGCCTCTCAGTAAGACTGCAAGTTAGTTATGATTCCAAAATGGCTGCTGTCCATGAGGTAGAAGGGTCTGGAAGGCAGGGTATGCTCCCACTAGGCTTTCACTTCCCAATCTTCTGTTGTTTGCTTAAGGTTTATAGATATCACATTGCTCCTATGAAGTTATACACATGGGGCCCTATTAAATTCCAGCCTCGTAAATAAGAGGCTTCTACTTAAGCACTACGTACTGCAAAGTTTCTCTAACTTACAATGCTATTAAATTAGCCCTGCTGCGAGCAACGTATGAGCTACGCAGCAGGGCCGTACGTATCTACACTGCGTAAATGTACATGAGGAGTGACAGACTGCGATATGATATCGCAGGCTCCCACTCCTCATCATATGCTGCGGGGGTCCTAAAAGGGACCTCCGCGGCAGTCCCCCACATAAGCCCTGCCGTGGGGGGTACTCCAAATCCCCCCCCCCCCGGCACCTAAAATTAACCCCCCCCCAATGCGGGGGGCCCCGTCGGGACCCCAGAAGTGTCCTAACATGAACACCTTGCTGCAGGGGTCCATAGGAACCCCCGCAGCCCCCACACACCGATCAGGCCCCCGCTGAATTTAAAACTTTTAAATTCCCCGCCGCGGCTCCTTAAAGGGCCCGCGGCACACTAATTGCCAATCCTGGCCGCGGCCCAAAAAATGAACCCCCCTCTATGCTGGGGGTCCCCATCGGGACCCCCGAAGTGTCCCCACATTAACCCCTTGCAGGGGGGGTCCCCGATCTGCATAGATCAGGCCCCCCGCTGCATTTCAAACTTATAAATTTCCCGCCGCGGCTCCTTAAAGGGCCCGCGGCACACTAATTGCCAATCCCGGCCGCTGCACCTAAAATTAACCCCCCTCTATGCCGATCGTGACCCTGCTGCAATTCAATTTTAAATTTCCGGCCTCGCGGGTCCTTAAAGGACCGTAAAGGTCCTGGAAGGACTCGCACTAAAAATATTAACCCCAGGCAACTATAATTACCCCATTAACTCATGGTGGTCAATACCCCCTATCTATCTAACATACAATCTATTTAATTTAAAATAAATCCTAACTATATCAAATACATCCCACTATCTATCTAATATACAATAAATCCTAACTACGTACACAGACCCTTATTCTAAAATAAAATAAAATAATTACAGTCCTAACTACACAGACCCTAATTCTAAGCTAAAATAAAATAATTAAGACCACTTACCTTTAAGATGTTGCTTCAGATCACTAACCTATGGGTCAAACAAAACAAAATAATTATTACAAAACATTAACATGAAATAAATAAACATTATATACATTCTAAATATTCAACTCACCTTTCCATCATGTCTCGTCATTGTTTAGCTGTTCCGGCGCAGCCCTGTTTAAAAAAAACACAATACATTAATACATTAATACAAAATAAAAACAATAAATAAAATAAACATATAAACATCTAAATATACATTTAACTTACCTCCCCGCGATGTCCCCGGCCTTCTCTCCTTCAGCCCTGGCTGGGCCGCGGAACCATCCGCGCTCTAAAAAAAAAAAAAGAAAAAAACTAACGGAGGTCTGCACTGGCAGACCTCCCCGACGCTAATGAGCCTCCCAGAGTCCTTTCCGGGAGGAAATTGGCATTGGCGGCTTGTGATTGGCTGAAAAAGCTGTCAGCCAATCAAAAGTCGTCAATGTATGAGCCAATCAGGATGCGCAGATGTCTTCTACCAATCACTCCATGGTGGTGTATCCCATAGTGATTGGCTGAAGGCATCTGAGCCTTGTGATTGGTTCCCATTAAGATAGACAAGTGTTTTAGCCAATCAGGGTGGGATATTGGGGTGTATCCCATCCTGATTGGCCCACACATTGATGACTTTTGATTGGCTGAAATTGATAGACAGCTTTTTCAGCCAATCACAAGCCACCAATGCAAATATTCTCCCGGAAAGGACTCCGGGAGGCTCATTAGCGTCGGGGAGGTCTGCCAGTGCAGACCTCCGTTATTTTTTTTTTATTATTTTATTTTAGATTAGAATTATGGTCTGTGTAGTTAGGACTGTAATTATTTTATTTTATTTTAGAATAAGTGTCTGTGTATGTAGTTAGGATTTATTGTATATTAGATAGATAGGGGGATGTATTTGATATAGTTAGGATTTATTTTATATTAAATAGATTGTATGTTAGATAGATAGGGGGTATTTGATTTGGATTATATGGAATATATTATATGTAATGTATGTAATGTCATGTATTTTATGTCATGTATTGTATGTAATATATTATATGTAATATATTATATTTAATATATTATATGTAATATATTATATGTAATGTATGTAATGTCATGTATTGTATGTAATGTATGTAATGTATTATATGTATGTATTGTATTGTTTATCTGTCTTTCCTTTTCAGGTGTGTAATTTTTTTATTTTCTGTAGTGGGGAGTGGGGTTGTAATGTATTTTTTTGTTTTCTGTACTGTAGGTTTTTTCCAAATCCCCCCCCGGCACCTAAAATTAACCCCCCCCCAATGCGGGGGGCCCCGTCGGGACCCCAGAAGTGTCCTAACATGAACACCTTGCTGCAGGGGTCCATAGGAACCCCCGCAGCCCCCACACACCGATCAGGCCCCCGCTGAATTTAAAACTTTTAAATTCCCCGCCGCGGCTCCTTAAAGGGCCCGCGGCACACTAATTGCCAATCCTGGCCGCGGCCCAAAAAATGAACCCCCCTCTATGCTGGGGGTCCCCATCGGGACCCCCGAAGTGTCCCCACATTAACCCCTTGCAGGGGGGGTCCCCGATCTGCATAGATCAGGCCCCCCGCTGCATTTCAAACTTATAAATTTCCCGCCGCGGCTCCTTAAAGGGCCCGCGGCACACTAATTGCCAATCCCGGCCGCTGCACCTAAAATTAACCCCCCTCTATGCTGGGGGTCCCCATCGGGACCCCCGAAGTGTCCCCACATAAACCCCCTGCAGCGGGGGTCCCCGATCGGCACCGATCGTGACCCTGCTGCAATTCAATTTTAAATTTCCGGCCTCGCGGGTCCTTAAAGGACCGTAAAGGTCCTGAAAGGACTCGCACTAAAAATATTAACCCCAGGCAACTATAATTACCCCATTAACTCATGGTAGTCAATACAGACCACCATAAGGCCTAAATTAACCCATTAACTCATGGTGGTCAATACAGACCACCATAAGGCCTAAATTAACCCATTAACTCATGGTGGTCAATACAGACCACCATAAGGCCTAAATTAACCCATTAACTTATGGTGGTCAATACAGACCACCATACGGCCTTAATTAACCCATTAACTCATGGTGGTCAATACAGACCACCATAAGGCCTAAATTAACCCATTAACTCATGGTGGTCAATACAGACCACCATAAGGCCTTAATTAACCCATTAACTCATGGTGGTCAATACAGACCACCATAAGGCCTAAATTAACCCATTAACTCATGGTGGTCAATACAGACCACCATAAGGCTCTATTTAACCCCATCAGTCCCATAAGGGTATATTATTACCATTATGGGCCTGTTACAACCCAACATTAACCACATAAGTGCCATGACGGTGCTCAAGGACCATCATGACACTAACTAAAAACACTACACTATAACCCCCAATAAACCATTTAATCTAAACTAACCCCCCTCTACACTAATCTATTAACACTTACACTACCTATCTACACTACCTACCCCCTAATAAAACTCCCCAATACTCTTAATTACACAAAAAAAAAAGACCTTACAAAAAACAAAAAACCTACAGTACAGAAAACAAAAAAACCTACAGAACAGAAAACAAAAAAACCTACAGTACAGAAAACAAAAAAATACATTACAACCCCACTCCCGACTACAGAAAATAAAAAAATTACACACCTGAAAAGGAAAGACAGATAAACACAATACAATACATACATATCATACATTACATACATTACATACAATACATGACATTACATACATTACATATAATATATTACATATAATATATTACATATAATATATTACACATAATACATTACATACAATACATGACATTACATACATTACATATAATATATTACATATAATATATTACATATAATATATTAAATATAATATATTCCATATAATATATTACATACAATACATGACATACAATACATGACATTACATACATTACATATAATATATTCCATATAATATATTAAATATAATATATTACATATAATATATTACATATAGTCCAAATCAAATACCCCCTATCTATCTAACATACAATCTATTTAATTTAAAATAAATCCTAACTATATCAAATACATCCCACTATCTATCTAATATACAATAAATCCTAACTACGTACACAGACCCTTATTCTAAAATAAAATAAAATAATTACAGTCCTAACTACACAGACCCTAATTCTAAGCTAAAATAAAATAATTAAGACCACTTACCTTTAAGATGTTGCTTCAGATCACTAACCTATGGGTCAAACAAAACAAAATAATTATTACAAAACATTAACATGAAATAAATAAACATTATATACATTCTAAATATTCAACTCACCTTTCCATCATGTCTCGTCATTGTTTAGCTGTTCCGGCGCAGCCCTGTTTAAAAAAAACACAATACATTAATACATTAATACAAAATAAAAACAATAAATAAAATAAACATATAAACATCTAAATATACATTTAACTTACCTCCCCGCGATGTCCCCGGCCTTCTCTCCTTCAGCCCTGGCTGGGCCGCGGAAACATCCGCGCTCTAAAAAAAAAAAAAGAAAAAAACTAACGGAGGTCTGCACTGGCAGACCTCCCCGACGCTAATGAGCCTCCCAGAGTCCTTTCCGGGAGGAAATTGGCATTGGCGGCTTGTGATTGGCTGAAAAAGCTGTCAGCCAATCAAAAGTCGTCAATGTATGAGCCAATCAGGATGCGCAGATGTCTTCTACCAATCACTCCGTGGTGGTGTATCCCATAGTGATTGGCTGAAGGCATCTGAGCCTTGTGATTGGTTCCCATTAAGATAGACAAGTGTTTTAGCCAATCAGGGTGGGATATTGGGGTGTATCCCATCCTGATTGGCTCACACATTGATGACTTTTGATTGGCTGAAATTGATAGACAGCTTTTTCAGCCAATCACAAGCCACCAATGCAAATATTCTCCCGGAAAGGACTCCGGGAGGCTCATTAGCGTCGGGGAGGTCTGCCAGTGCAGACCTCCGTTATTTTTTTTTTATTATTTTATTTTAGATTAGAATTAGGGTCTGTGTAGTTAGGACTGTAATTATTTTATTTTATTTTAGAATAAGTGTCTGTGTATGTAGTTAGGATTTATTGTATATTAGATAGATAGGGGGATGTATTTGATATAGTTAGGATTTATTTTATATTAAATAGATTGTATGTTAGATAGATAGGGGGTATTTGATTTGGATTATATGGAATATATTATATGTAATGTATGTAATGTCATGTATTTTATGTCATGTATTGTATGTAATATATTATATGTAATATATTATATTTAATATATTATATGTAATATATTATATGTAATGTATGTAATGTCATGTATTGTATGTAATGTATGTAATGTATTATATGTATGTATTGTATTGTTTATCTGTCTTTCCTTTTCAGGTGTGTAATTTTTTTATTTTCTGTAGTGGGGAGTGGGGTTGTAATGTATTTTTTTGTTTTCTGTACTGTAGGTTTTTTTGTTTTCTGTAAGGTAGGTTTTTTTGTTTTCTGTAAGGTAGTTTTTTTTTGTAATTAGAGTATTGGGGAGGTTTAATAGGGGGTAGGTAGTGTTGGTAGGTAGTGTAAGTGTTAATAGATTAGTGTAGAGGGGGGTTAGTTTAGATTAAATGGTTTATTGGGGGTTATAGTGTAGTTTTTGTAGTTAGTGTCATGATGGTCCTTGAGGACCGTCATGGCACTTATGTGGTTAATGTTGGGTTGTAACAGGCCCATAATGGTAATAATATACCCTTATTGGACTGATGGGGTTAAATAGAGCCTTATGGTGGTCTGTATTGACCACCATGAGTTAATGGGTTAATTTAGGCCTTATGGTGGTCTGTATTGACCACCATGAGTTAATGGGTTAATTAAGGCCTTATGGTGGTCTGGATTGACCACCATGAGTTAATGGGTTAATTTAGGCCTTATGGAGGTCTGTATTGACCACCATGAGTTAATGGGTTAATTAAGGCCTTATGGTGGTCTGTATTGACCACCATGAGTTAATGGGGTAATTATAGTTGCCTGGGGTTAATATTTTTAGTGCGAGTCTCTTCAGGACCTTTACGGTCCTTTAAGGACCCACGAGGCGGGAAATTTAAAATTGAATTGCAGCAGGGTCACGATCGGTGCCGATCGGGGACCTCTGCTGCAGGGGGTTAATGTGGGGACACTTCGGGGGTCCCCATGGGGACCCCCAGCATAGAGGGGGGTTAATTTGAGGTGCCGCGGCCGGTATTGGGTAATAGTCTGCCGCGGCCCCTTTAAGGAGCCGCGGCGGGGAAATTTTAAAGTTTGAAATGCAGCAGGGGGCCTGATCTATGCAGATCGGGGACCCCCCCTGCAAAGGGTTAATGTGGGGACACTTCGGGGGCTTATCAAGACACTTAATATTGCTCATATGGAGCTCTCACCTCCTAGGGCTCAGGAACTGCTTGCTTCCATTTGCTTCTTATGAGTTTCAGGCTGCTCAAATTAGCTGGTGTAAGGCCTGCTCTCCCTCAGTACAGCATCACAGCACTCAGCTCCCTGCTTCACAAGGTGCCTTTCGCTTCAGCTCTCAGTGTACTGTTGCACAAATCAGGGTCCAACCAACCTCCAGATCTTGCCATCTTTGAGCTGTATCAGCGTCCCACGAGGTGTCCTCCCACAATGCACCTCTGCACAGTGCAGTGCTCCTCTCAGAGCCTCCGTCTGGCACTGGGTTGAATCTACATATAATCTGGCAGTAACATAGCTGCTAGAGGAATGCTTGTCCCATAACACCAATTACTCTCATCCCAACATGTATGGGGAAAATTGGCTTTCAGAATGGGATTATTCAACAGTTATTAAACAGCATTTATGGGAGTTATAATTGGATATCCTTCAGGCAATCTTCACTCCCCTGCCTCTCGCCTTCACCCCACAGGCGTCTCACTCGTCTGCACTACCCATTTCCGGTGAACTTAGATTTAAGAAAATAAAATTATTGTTTTTTTAAATGTAGACTGCTGGTACCCCAACTAGATTGGATTGGTTGAACTTGGCACAGTACTTGTAAGCCTGACACACACACTGGCTAGCGGTCAGGCAAATGAACTTAGATTGGCGGTCAGGCAAATGAACTTAGATTTAAGAAAATAAAATTATTGTTTTTTTTAAATGTAGACTGCAGGTACACCACTAGATTGGATTGGTTGAGTTTGGCACAATACTTGTAAGCCTGACACACACACTGGCTAGCGGTCAGGCAAATGAACTTAGATTGGCGGTCAGGCAAATGAACTAAGATTTAACAAAATAAAAGTTTTGGTTTTTTAAAAGTAGACAACTAGTAAACAAGATTGTATTGGTTGCACTGTGCACACACAGTATAAGTTGTGAGCCTGACAGACCCACTTGCTAGCAGGGGCTAGCAGGGAGACAGGCAAATGAAGTTAGATTAGACAGAAAAAAGCAAACAAAAAAAAAATTATGTTATAGCCCTAAAAAGGGCTTTTTGGGGTGCTGTGTTTACAGCGGAGATCTGATGAGTCCTTCAGCACTGCACTGGACACTCAATAAACTTGCCTAGCTATTGATTTCCCTATTCAATCAGCAACACCTACACTCTTCCTCCTCTCAGTAAGACTGCAAGTTAGTTATGATTCCAAAATGGCTGCTGTCCGTGAGGTAGAAGGGTCTGGAAGGCAGGGTATGATGCTGATTGTCTGGAATGTGTCTGCTGACTGTGAGGTGCAGGGTCAAAGTTTGCTCAATGATAAAGTATAGGGGGCGAATCGAACATCGCATATGTTCGCAGTTCGCCGCAAACGCGAACATGCTATGTTCACCGGAAACAGTCCGCCGGCTAACTATTTGTGACATCTCTAGTGGGAATAACTGCCCGGGACCTCTAACGCATTATCTAGCCATGCACAACTGTTTCAGGCCCCTCCACCGGGCATGTCATGAAGCCAGCAAACAACCACACCAAACCTGATGATGTTGTCCTGGCCCCAGCTATCATCACATCCTCCACTGCCACCTGCTACAACACCATTACAGCCATGGCAGGACACAACCACTCCCACACAATGGGGTCCCCAAACATGGCCTCCCACACAATGGGCTCCCCCAACATGGCCTAACATAAAATTGGCTCCCTCAACATGGCCTAACTGCCCACACCTCAGGTAATTTTTTTTCCATAACTTAGCCACTCCATTCCCCTTATTAGTTTTGTTGCCCTTCTCTGTACTTTTTACAGCTCTAAAATTTATTTTTTATGAAGTGGTGCCCAAAATTGAACTAGGTATTTGTACAGTGGCAGAATTATATCTGATTCCCTTGCTTCCATAACCTTCTTAATACATGCTAATATTTTACTTGCCTTTGCAGCTGCTGCTTGGTATTGAGCACTGCTACCTAGGTGGTTGTCCACAAGTATTCACAAATCACTTTCAATATTAGATACCCCTAGATTTGCTCCATTAAGATTATAAACTGCATGGTAATTTTCCTTCCCAAATGCATAACCTTACATTTAATTCTATTAAATCTCATCTGCCATTTAGCTGATCATTTCTCTAATTTATGCAAATCCCTTTGTAGGGAAAGTACATAATTATCTGATTTAATTACCTTGCACAACTTAGTGTCATCAGCAAAAATTGAGACACTACTTTTGAGTCTTACTTCTACGTCATTAATAAATATGTTAAAAAGGACAGGACCTAATACTGAGCCCTGAGGAACCCCACTTACCACTTTAGTCCCATCGGAGAATGTTCCATTTACAACAACCCTCTGCTTCCTGTCTTTTAGCCAGATCTGAGAACTTTACTGGTCTATAGTGTGTTGAGGTTTTCATATACAAATGTGTGGCATATATACATTGGCAATGTGGGACATTGTGGGATATATAATCCACTAGATTTATATATGCTATTGATGCTTTGAATTGTCAGTACTTATGATGTGTATAGGAATGTGTGTTTACTTACCTGTAACTGATAACGTGGCATTTTCTAGTGTATTCATTGTTAATCAATAGTCCATCATGAGAAATACATTGTATCAGGGAACCCTCCTCTACTGTGGACTGTGTTTGATATTCTGTATGACAATAGGGATGGAGAAAAGAGTTTCAGGAGTTATGTATAATCAAGCTACATTATGGTTATTTCTTATTGGGTTTGTACTTACATGTGAAGTACTCACAAATGATGCAGGCACGTTGTTATGGCCCCTGCAGATTATCCATTACAGAGGGAGGTAAAGGCTCTTCTTCTCCATGTAGCAGAGCCGCATCAGTGTCTCCATGTAGCAGAGCGCCATCAGTGGCCTGCACTGCTATATTGTGTTGACAACGGCAGGCAACGATGATCCAACATTCCTTGTCTGGGCTATATTGTATAGCACCACCAGAGGAATGTAAGCATCTGTAGCACATCTTGAGTACACCAAAGGTGCGCTTAATTACATTCTGGCATGTCTTAGGTGCCGCATTATACCTCTCCACTGCCTGTTTTTGTGGACTGCTCACAGGGGTCAACAACCACGGCAAACACCCTTAGCCTGCATCACCTGACGTAAACAAAATGGAAGATTTGGATATTAATAGGATGTTGTGATGTTTGTCAAGGCATATGAATGTATACCTAAAGATTAATCTATTGTTCTTTTTTGTATATGTTATTGTGAGCTTCAGACTGTTTGGGCAAGCTAACACAGTGTTATGCACAGCAATGAGCAATTATGTTATGGCTCAGGTAGTTTTACTCCCTTATTCACATGTGAACATCAGAGCAATAGAGTGAAACATGATATATATATGTTATTGTATCCAGTGTTAGTATGATATGGTTGCCTGTTATTACTTCTGGGTACTCACTCAGTAGCCAACCGGATGGATATTGACTGGACTTGAACAAATCATTGGCATTGTGAGCACTTCAAGGGAAGGTTGCAAACACATTTTATATGCGCATGTTCGCATCATAAACAACCTGCATATTGATTGAATGATAATGTTTGTAAATTTCTGAAAAGCGCTTCTTGCTCTCTAGGAGATATCAATGCAACATGTGTGCAATCAATAGCACCTAGCACATTAGTGACACCTCCTAATTGGTGAAAATCAGCTTTCACCTTCAAAATCTCTTCCATAGTGTTGGGGAAAATTTTGTATCTGGTAGCTTGTCGAACAATAGCACGGAGGAATATACTCAAACAATTTGGGAGGCTTGGCTGAGATATTCCTCCAGCTATGTTTAGGGTGTTCTGGAAACTACCAGAGGCAAGGAGGTGTATTGCTAACATCCATGTCATTCCTGGTATAGCTCTATTGGCCCTTATGTGAAGCTCAACGTCCTTACTCAGTAACGCATAGAGTTCTCCAAGACTGGCATGGATCAGCCTAAAATGCTCATACACCTCCCCATCAGTGAACCCCTCTAATACAAGTCTCTCTCTGTATAAATTGGATGCCTGGACCTGCTTTACAGGCTCCTGGACCTGCTCAGCCCCCTGTGCCTGTTGCTGTGCCAGAGCCAGCACTTCCTGGGCACCTCGATCTTGTTGTGCCCCCCCAACAACTGATCACCCACATCAATGTCATCCTCCCTGTATGCCTCTGTCCCTTTGTTACTAGAGCTCTTTACACTCCCTGATCCTCTACTATGATACTATGCATGGCCTGTGGTAATTCACTTGCCTGGCTTGGTTCTGGCCCAGCATGGATCACATTACCACTCGCACCCTCATTCACTCCCAGACACTCCTCTCTGCCACCACTCCTCATCCACTCCTCAATCACACACTTTGCATCTGGATCTCCGTCATGCCACATGCCGTTCAAACAATAGTACCTTAGATGTGACCATGCATCCATATTCTCATGCATCTCTCTGTTATGTTGGGAGTCCATGCTGTTTCAGATGTGCTGATGACTTGTTGTGGATAGGGTTACATAGCTTGTTGATTACAGCACCTGTTAATAGACAGGTGGATTTCAGGTTTGGAATTGCTCATCTGCGGATTTGAGACTTATCTGGCATTCCTGCTGATGATTGCTCTGCTCCATACATAGATCATACTGACTGTTTGATGCAGGGTAAACAAATGATGTCACTGACAACGGTATCAGATTATTTCTTGATTCAGGATGTCTCTGATTGCATTGCTATAGTTAATGTTTTGATGTTTGTTTTACTGTAGTGGCAGGCCTCAACATGGCCTTTACTGTTCTCATGTATTTCTTGACCTGTGATTTTCATTTGGATTGATATATTACATTGCTCTTTTGTGCCTTAGTGTTTACTAAGTGATGATATATCCCATAGTTCAATGATTGTACATGGTTTTATATAAGTGTGCTATCTCTTTAAATGCTGCATCAATTATTTTTGGCAATGTGTATAGCAGTGTTTCACAAGCTAATCCTCAGGCCTAGCCGCACAGGTCAGGTTTTCTGTTTAACAGTGTGTAAACATAGGTGAGGCAATTATTATTCAACAGGAGCCTCTGATTTGGTCACCTGGGTTGTCATGGTTGAGGATTTTATCTGGTCTATCTGGAGAGTCTGGAGGAAAGGCTTGTGAACCACTGGTATTTGATGTTTATATGATGAATGTCACTTGAGGAGAGGTGCACATGTTTTATTTTGACACTAATGTGGCAATGGTAATGTTGAGCATGACAATCTGAGGAACGTCCCTGCTTTTGTATTGTTTAAAGGTGGTTTACTGCCTTTTTAAGGGCTACTAGGGCACTCGTAGATCTCTGTAAGAACCCCTTGGTGAGTGAGAAAGGGTTAATAGGGCAGCAGCTTCATGTTTTTGTTTTGCTATTTAATCAGGTAGTGTGTCTTTAATTGCTTTATGCATGTTACACCATGGTTTTTCATATTGGCATATGCATGACCATTTAAACATATAATGAAATAAAAAATATGTAAATACCTATTTTTTATTTGTGGATTGTTGTGCAATGAATTGTAATACCTTTCATTGCTTTCCCCATATTTTAAGATCCAGTGGTGTGTTTCTATTGTCTTTTACATTGTTGAGAGCTTCTCTGTAAACCCTTTGCGGGTCCTATCTGGAGGCAGTAATATTTTTTGCTCCATTTGCCATGTACAGATTTGAACGCCAGTGCGTCCTTGGGGATTCGTAGAAATGTAATAGCGATTTGCGATTGTAACATTTATGGGCTTGACAGATCAAAGGCTTAGCTGTGACAGAGTGGCGATTTTGACTGCCCATTAGGGTTTTCCCACCTGTAACCAGCAGATGGTTTGTGGGTAGCTGGAAGAGGCTGATTTAATAGCCGTAACTCTTGCGGGGTCATTTATGGCTACAATTTCTACAGTTGGAGCAATTGAATGGGGTTGTTAGATTGGACTTTTGATACTTATCACAGAAAGTCTTCCAAAGGTATCGTTGTCATAGAGTCCTTAAAGTATCCTCATTCTGTTACCAATTGTGCCAAATGCGATGACATTTGGTATACATTGTCTTTTAGTTATCATGCTGCATAGTGGATCTTTTGCTAAAAGAATATCTATCTATCTATCTATCTATCTATCTATCTATCTATCTATCTATCCATCTATTTTCTAAAGTACCTTGAGAATCAACATGGGAAGAGTCATCAATATGTAATTGCAATATCGATTTAAAACTGAATAATTTCCCAAAATCAATAAAATTAAATATATTGTTTTCCTGACCCATTTGGTTGTGTGCAACACTTCACTTCTATTTAATTTCTCTCTTGCCACTTCCACTTCCTAGCGTTCACCTGAAAACTATAGACAGAAGGCAAAAAACGTCATTGAAGTAACTAGCTATCATCACCACATAATTATCCATGTCATTCTAAAATTCTAAAAAATACATTTTTGGAAAAAATGTCTAGTGGAACTGGTAAAATGGGTTAGGGCAACGGTATTAGTAATTTGGGTAACAAAAACTTGTATTAGTAAAATGAATGTCCTTTGGTCATCACTATGAACAATGTTTATACATTTAAAATAAAAATATTGTAAAAAACTGTTTTGGCATACCAAAGCAATTCTATGAGCTTGTATCTATCTATTTAGATGCAAATGTGGGCCTTGTATATAAGTCATTAATCTTAAATAAGAAGCAAAATTGAAAAACATAATTTGCCTATAATGTAAAAAAGGAGAACATGTTATCCAGGGACTTCAGACATAAATATAAATTGTACTGGTAAAACAATGCATCACTTCTTAAAAGTTGCATCTAGCATAGTGAAGTGACAAGTACCCAAATAATGAGTTATGAGTTAATAATTTTTCTAGTGTTACTTACCCCAACTTTAGGGGCTACCATATCAACTTATCTACCTCCTTATATACCTCAGTGTATATCATATATTCTAATGAATAGACAACATTGTCTACAAAGTCATATGGTCTAGCTGCTATTGTAGTCTTCCTCTTTATGATCATAATTCATTGGGATTCTAAAATGTATCAAATAATATGCAAATATGCATTTTTAACTTCCTTTATAAACAGACTGATTCACATTCTTTTTTTTCAATTAAGGATCCACATATATACTGGAGAATATTTTGACAAACATTACACATTCTCTAATAAGCTATAACTTCACTCTTATTTTGTTTTTTTATGGTATACAAATCAGTCACTATGATATATGTGTGTGTATTTATAGATATATAAGCGGATCCTGCAGAAAAGGACAGGTTTTACACTGATCTGCAGACGACAAGGTCATCATCTTCGGTGACTTTAATGCCAGAGTAGGCAAGGATTCAGAAGCTTGGAAATGTGTACTTGGCAATCATGGTGGCAACTCCAATGACAACGGGCACCTTCTGGTATAGTTTTGCACTGAGCAGAAACTCACCATCACCAATACAGTTTGCCAGCAGAAAGACAGATTAAAGACAACCTGGATGCATCCTCGGTCCAAGCAATGGCATTTTAAAAGACTATATTCTGGTTCGCCACTGAGATTTTCAAGATGTCCTGCTCACCCGAGTGATGCCCAGCACAGAATATAATATGGTCCACTGTCTGGTGCGCTGCAAACTTTGACTCTACTTCAATCCTAAACCAATGAGTAAAGGAGTGCCAAAGAAGAAGTTATAGATCGGTAACCTCCAGTCAGCTGAAGTAAAGGCCACCTTACAGGTGAATCATCAGTCAAGACTAGAAGATCACAGATGCTTCATGGATCCCTCCTCAGATGCTCTATGGAACATCTCAAAACCAGCATCCTGCAGACCTCTGAAGATGTCCTAGGTTTCTGCACAAAGAAAAACAAAGACTGGTTTGATGAAAACAGTCCGGAGATCAATGAATTACTGTTGAAAAAGAGATCCGTCTATCAAGCGCATCTCACTCAGCCGTCTTGCCCTGATAAAAAAAGCAGCTTTCTGTCTTGTGTGCAGCAGCTTCCAATGAAGCTTTAAGAAATTCAGAACCAGTGGTGGACAAACCTGTCTGAAAGAACTCAGCATTGCACAAACGTTGCTGACTATAGAGGGTTTTATGAAGCCCTGAAGGCCGTGTATGGCCCTTCACACCTAGTTCAAAGCTCATTGCACAGTGCAGAGGATCAAACACTCCTTACAGACAAGGCATTGATTCTGAACCGATGGTCTGACCACTTTCAGCGCTCCGTCCCATTTCACAACAAACAATGAAAACAGAACTAGATGAAATCTCTACTCTCGAAGAGACTGTAAAAGCCATTGAGCAGCTCAACAATGTTAAGGCTGCCGGAGTTGATAGGATCCCAGCTGAGATCTGGAAACATGGGGGCCCAGCACTCCATGCTAAACTCCATGAGCTCTTTGTTTTCTGCTGAAGCCAAGGCAAACTGCCACAGGACCTTCATGACACAATCATCATTACCCTGTACAAGAAGAAGGAAAAAAACTCAGACTGCTCTAATTACCAGGGGATAACTCTGCTCTCCATTGCAGGGAATTTTTTTGCAAGAGTTCTCCTCAAAAGACTGTTGCCCACTATCACAGAAGAACTCCTCCCCAAGAGTCAGTGTGGCTTTAGAGCCAACATGAGCACCACTGACATATTTTTTTCTCTGGCAGCTCCAAAATAAATGAAGAGAACAGGGACTTTATGTGACATTTGTCGACTTTACCAAAGCATTTGACATTGTGAGCAGGAATGGTTTATGGCAAATCCTGGAACATATAGGATGTCCTCCCAAGTTCCTCAACATGATCATCCAGCTACACGATGACCAGCGTGGCCAAGTTTTTCACAACAATGACCTATCTGAGCCCTTGCCAATAAGCATTGGCGTGAAGCAGGGCTGTGTTCTTGCACCCATTCTATTCACTCTATTCTTCAGTATGATGCTGCATAAGTCCACAACAGACTTTGATGTGGAGGATGGACTCTACGATTCTGCACAGACGGCAGTCTGTTCAACCGGAGGTGACTAAAGGCCCTCACCAAGACAGTGGAATGACTTGTTCGAGAGCTACTTTTCGAAGACGATGCTGCCCTTGTTTCCCTTATGTTGACAGCTTTGCAGCAAATGATATCTTGCTTCGCAGAGGCTGCCAAGCTCTTCGGTCTAGAAGTCAGTTTGCAGAAGACTGAAGTTCTCCACCAGCCCGCACCTCAGGAAGAATACTGTCCTCCTCGCATCACTATTGGCGAGTCTAAGCTGAAAACAGTCCAACAGTTTACCTACCTGGGTTGCATCATTTCCTCAGACGCAAAAGGTGACAAGGAAATGGACAACAGACTGGCAAAAGCAAATGCTGCATTCGGCAAGTCATATAAAAGAGTTTGGAAAAACATGCATATTAAAAAGTGCACAAAGGTCAAAGTGTATAGAGCTATTGTGCTAACCACCCTTCTGTACGGTTCCGAGTCTTGGGTTACCTACCTCCACCACCTACGACTTCTTGAGCACTTTCATCAATGCTGCCTCTGCACCATCCTCAACATTCACTGGAATGACCACATACCCAACTCTGAAGTCTTAAATCAGGAAGGAATCATCGGCATTGAGGCCATACTTTTGAAGAAGCAGTTACGCTGGGCAGGACACATCTCTAGGATGGAGGATGATCGACTTCCAAAGTTTGCTCTATATGGTGAGCTCACCACTGGCAATCGTGACAGAGGAGGGCCAAAGAAGAGGTACAAGGACTCACTGAAACAGTCCCTTGATGCCTGTCATATTGACCATCGTCAATGGTCTGCCTTAGTTTCAGACCGAAAGGCATGGTGAAGTACCATTCACCAGGCTGTCTCCTCTTTTGAGACCACAAAAAGGGCTGGTCTTGAGAAGAAGAGGAAACATAGAAAAAATTGTGACACTACAGCACCCAACCAAGCACAAACCTTTCAGTGCAACCACTGTGGTCGAGTCTGCCTGTCCCACATTGGCCTCCTCAGCCACCTAAGAGCCCATAGATATGGACACCCCTCTTAAATCTTTGTTCGTGAAGCCAAGCCTATATATATATATATATATATATATATATATATATATATATATATATATATATATATATATATCAATAAATATCAAGAATAAATGAGAGTCAAGTGATTACCTCAAAGGTAACTTGAATGTACCATTTTTATTCTAAAAGAAACAAATTGTGATCTTCAAATTGTCAAATTATAGATGTTTTTTCACTTCTATTTTGTAGTGCAGTTGCAATTTTTATTATATACAATTTGCCTGTTATATTTTATCAAATGGATAGCTTAAAGAGTATTGTTAATCATAAATATGGTTATGATAATGAGTCCATAATTTAACTTTGTGTCCTTTTGTCTAAAACAGACTAATTGATTGGTTTAACCAATTTAATCAACTTTATTACAAAATTATTTACCATAATAATATTACAGATACATTTTATTAGCCTTCATATTACAGAATATATATATTTTATCGCCATAACCTTATACTTTTGATATTGATCATTTCTCTTTTTGGTTTATATTATTATTTTACACTTTGATGGCTGCATTGATTTTGCTACATATGTTGTTATTGGTTGTATTACTGAATGCATTGATTATACATTTATGAATAAGTCATAATATTAAAATGTAATATCATGCATTCCTCTGTATTATAAATAATGTCACATAGTTACATAGTAATTGAGGTTAAAAAAGACTTATTTCATCAAGTTAAACCTTTTTAGACAGCCTCTGATCTGCAATATGCAAATTAATTGTTGTTTATTAATTGATCCAGAGGAAGGCAAACATTAAAAAAAAACAGTGAATCTTGCCAATTGTCTCAAAAAGGAAAAAAATAAATAAAAATCCTTCCTGATACTGGCAATCGAATTCCTCCCTGGATCAATACTCGCTCTCTAATTAACCAGGATAACCCTGAATGCCCATTTTATTTATATCCAATGCCTTTTACAGTTATTTATCGAATCTGCTATCACCACCTCCTTTGTTGGAGAATCCCACAGTTTAACCACCCTTACTGTGAAGAACTCTTTTCTTTCTTTAAGGTGGAATCTTTTTACTTCTAATCTCATCGGATGTCCCCTTGTCAGTTGAAATCCTCTTGGCACAAAAAGCTCCCTTGACAAAGCTTTATATTGACACTGGATATATTTATATAAGGTAATCATATCCTTGATGCTTTTTTCTAGAGAAAATAAGTCTGATTTGGTTAGTTTTTCTTCATAACTTATCCCCTCCATTCCTGTTATTAGTTTTGTTGCCCTTTTCTGTACTTTTTCAAGCTCTAAAATGTCCTTTTTATGATTTTGTTTCCAAAATAGTACTCCACATTCCAAATGAGGGAGTACTAGGGATTTGTATACTGGCATAATTATATTTGCTTCCCTTGCGTCTATACTCTTCTTAATGGCACCCCTTCTATCGCGTGGGTGCTAAATGAGCCCTGACATAAGCATGCAGACAACTGCGCACACCACAAATGCACCCTGGATTAAAAGTTTCCATGCCCAATTGCGCGACCCATTTAGCACACGCACATTTAGCACCCGTGTGATAGACGTGGTGCCTGTCCAGACTGTTTCTTTTACGTACAGTGCAGGCTGTGTCTTGTACACTGAGCAGTCTTTCACACAGCACACTCTGCCTGAGTCTGTCCAGGCTGCCAGCTATAGCATTAACATCCCAGAGGAGGGGGAGAGAGTGACCCCGCCCCCCTGCACTTCCGATATACAGCTAGCACCACAGAGACTGGCAGCGCCACTGAGACTGGTGGCAAAGCTAGCACTGTACTGCCCCTCAATGCCTCCATGTCCCTCACTGATACCAAGCCTAACAATGTACTGCCCCTCAATGCCTCAATGCCCCTCACTGGCACCAACCTAACAATGTATTGCACCTCACTGAGCTGGCACTGCCCCTCAATGCCTTCATGCCCATCACTAATACCAAGCCTAACAATGTAATGCCCCTCAGTGTCTCCATGACCCTCTCTGACACCAAACCTAACAATGTACTGCCCCTCACTGCCTCTCAGTCCCCTGCTGCCACTCGGCTTGACAACCTGCTCCTCACTCTGACACCTCCCTCTCTGCTAGTCAGCCTGGCACTGTGCTCACTGCTACTACTTGAAACCCAACTGAGGGGAGAAGCATAAAACGTAACTTTCTGGTGCAGCCTTCATCCAGTAAAGCGGGTTCAGTTGGCAAACTACAAGGGTATAGACAAATTATAAGGTACACTACTATGGGGTGTGAATACATTGGACTATACTGTTTTAAACTTAAAACAAGCATTTGCAGCATAAAAACAGGTGACTACTATAAACACATGTATCCCTGGAAATAGTATAGACAGACAGTCACAGGACAGCTGTCTAAAAAGAGCATTCAGGATGAAAGCCCACCCAGACATGTTGGTAGCACTGAGGTATATGGGTACTAATTATGCTAGACAATGTATATGGGGTTCTATACACAGGCTACATGGCATGGATATAACATGGGACAGAGAATGGCACAAATTGTGAGCCAGACAAACACACAGAGTCATACACACACACAGCAAGCAAACACACAGAATCACGCACAGCATAGAATACAGACAGTGACATACAGACAGCAAGACAGGCAAACACACAAAGTCATACACACACAGCAAGCCTGCCAAACACACATAGTCACAGTTAGCAAGACAGGCAAACACAGTCACACATGGCACATAACACAGAAAGTGGCACACAGACAGCAAGCCAGGCAAACACCCAGTTACACACAGCATAACACACAGAAAGTTACTTACATTTCATGTTTCTCTTCTTAGTTGGGGTTCAGGCTTTGACTACTTGTGGGCTCCTAGATTGGGGTTCAGGCTCTATCCTTGGGATGCAGTATTTAATTAGTCACACCCTGCACTCCTGGGCTCCTAAGTAGGGGTGCAGGGTGTGACTGTTCTTCGGTTGAGGTGCAGATGGGTGTATCACATGCTGCCTTTTGTGCCCCCTCTAACCAGTGCAGCCCTCACAGCTGGTACATGAATGAGAGGTTTATCTGTCAGGTTGTTGTTTGCTCAGTGTTTCAGGGCCTTTGTAGCTGCTGCTTGGCATTGAGCACTGTTACCTAGATGGCTGCCTACAAATACTCCCAAAATTCCTGTCAATATCTGATACCCCTAGATTTACTCCATTAAGATTATAAATTGCATGGATATCTTTACTTCCTAGATGCATAACTTTATATTTATTTGTATTAAATCTCATCTGACATTTAGATGCCCATTTCTCTAATTTATGCAAATCCCTCTGGAGGGAAAGTACTTCATTATCTCATTTAATTACCTTGCACAACTTAGTGTCATCAGCAAACATAGACACACAACTTTCCTGTCCTACTTCTAAGTCATTAATAAATATGTTAAAAAAGAAAGGACCTAATACTGAACCCTGAGGAACCCCACTTACCTCTTTAGTCCAATGGTAGTATGTTCCATTTACAACAACCTTTTGCTTCCTGAATTTTAGCTAGTTCTCAATAAATGAGCAGATATTTACTGCAATTCCTGTACCCCTTAGTTTGCACAATAGTCTTCCATGTGGCACTGTATCAAAAGTATTTGCAAAATCCAAAAAGACTACATCCACTGAGTTGTCTTGATCCAACTTCCTCATAGAAGCTTATTAGGTTTGTTTGACATGACCTATACCTCAAAGAACAGTGTTGACTCCTACTCCTAATCATGTTTAAATAGACATATTCTTGTATATTATCCCTTATTAACTGTTCTAATAGCTTTCCCACTACAAAAGTGAGGCTTACAGGTCTATAATTTCCTGGATTTGCTCTTGCTCCTGTCTAAAATATGGGTATCACCTCTGCCTTAAGTGAATCTTAAAAAAATAGATATAATGGTTTGGCTATTACAGAACCCAGTTCCCTCAGTACCCTTGGATGTATTCCATCAGGACCTGGGGCTTTATTAACATTTATTTTTCCCAACCTCTTTTGGATTTCTTCCTGTGTTAACCAATTAATTGGCGAAGGTAGTGTAGCAGTGTGCCACCCACTGGTATCTGCCTTGTGTATACCAAAGTAAATAGCTGATTTAGCTAATTTTCCTTTTCCTGGTCACCAATCAGATGGCCTGTTTTCACATTGTAAGAGCTCTTTTGCAAACCTTGTTTATTTCCTTGTACTCACGTAAAGCAGTCACTGTCCCCGCAGATTTGTACAATTTAAATGCCTGTTTTGTACTCCATATTTTGATGTTTAAATCTTTGTTAAGCAACAGTGGATGTTATTTACTCCTTTTACTTTTATTCCTGCATGGTATATGGTGATAAGTATGTATATTTAGTAAGGATTTCAATGTTGTTCATTTATGTTAAGTATTTTTACCTGTCAGTTTTTTGGCCCAGTCTATAGTTTGTATTGCTGCCCTTAAACCGTAAAATTCTGCCCTTTTAAATTTAAGAGTTTTTGTTGGCCCCTTACAGTTTTTTTATTTATTTATTCTCAAATGAGACTGTGTTGTGTTCACTATTTGCCAAAGGTTGCCCTATTTCAACATTTGATACCATATCCCTATTATTTGTAAAAACCAAATCCAAGCCTAATTTCTAGTAGGTTCTTGTATAACCTGGACCAGATAGTGATATTTCAGTATACTCAAAAACCTTCTCATCTTAGCTGTACTGTTGGTCCCATTCATATAGTTTATCTCAGGGTAGTAAAACTTGATCAGGCTTAGCTGCATTTGCAATCTGCAACAATAATTGCATTTCCTCACTTTCAATTATATTTAGGGGTTTATAGCATACTCCTAGCAATAGTCTTTTGGATTTTTCTGCTCTGCTATTTTATTCTACCCATAAGAATTCAACATTACCGCTAGTTCCAGCATAAATGTCTTCTCTCACTTTAGGCTTAAATTCAGGCTTAACATACAGGCATATCCCTCCTCTTCTTTTATCATTGCCCCTATCTTTCCTAAATAGGTTATAAACATCAAGATTAATAGTCCAGTCATGAGTCATCACACCATGTTTCAGTAAGGCCTGTTAAATCCCATTTCTCATTAACTGCTAATATTTATAACTTGCTTATTTATCGTGGCAAGCGTCTGGCATTATTATTAATATTATTATTATCTTTTATTTGTAACTCGCCAACATATTCCATAGCACCATACAGGGAACAGATCTGGGAAAAATACAATATTAATAGCTGAAGAAAATGGGGGGCCCTGTATTGAGCTTAGAATATTTGTAGAAGGTGCTTTTTCCCAAAGCACCATTCTTGATACGAAACTTGCTACTTACAATCTAAGGGGGATGAAAGAGGTAGAAACCTGGGGAAAAAAGATAAGGAATAGCAGGGTCAGGAAGGAGGTGAACGCTTGCTTAGGTGGGAAGGTGGGAAAACTTGGAAAGGTTTATTCATTTACTGGTAGAGGGAAGGTATCTCATACAGAGTCATTTGAGGTTACTGGCTCTAGCATGTATTATGTTATCTGCCCCTAGTGGTCAGATAATATAGCTTGCACGTGGGAAAGTCGGGGGTTAGCTTTACAGAGTGGTAGAGGGTACATTTTAGACATCGATGGGCAGAATACAAACACATTGAGTTAGGACAGAGCTAGCAGCCCTGGGGGCTGGGCATGGCAGATGAAAGGAGGGAATGATTGAGGGGTCAGGGTTGGAAGTTTTATCTCCAGGAGCCAGCAAAATAAGCAGAGAGAGGAGATGAGATGCTTATGAGCTTTAGAGCAAGCATACACCTTATTGTTTTTTATGAGTCTGTGGTTTCAAGTTACTTCCAGTGTGCTTGAGTTACTTATCAATACCTCCCTATTGACTTTATTAACCCTCCACCCTTCTCCACCTCCATGACTAGTTCATTCATTCCTTACCCCCTCTACACTTTCTACCCCATAATTTTTTATCTAGTCCCTTCCCACCACCTACTAGTTTATAAACTCCCCCAGTATTTCTACCATCCTATCCCCTAGCACACAAGCTGCCTCATCATTAAGGTGCAATCCATCCCTACTATAGAGATTGTACCCAAGTGAGAAATCAGCCCAGTGCTCTAAAAATCCAAACCCCTCCTTAATGCACCACTTTTTTAGCCACGCATTAACATCATTCTGTCTCCCTGAGCTGGCAGGTGGCACTGGTAGTATCTTGGAAAATACTACCTTGGAGATCCTTGCCTAAAGCTTATTTCCTATTTCTCTAAAATCATTCTTTAGGACCCCACATCTTACACTAACTTTGTCATTGGTACCAATATATACCAAGACCCCTAATTTATTTCCAGCCCCTCCCAATATTGTATCTACTAAATGCACAACATGCCAAATCCAAGAACGCGGGAGACAGCAAACTTTTTGATTGCTTATATCAGGGTGACAAATCACCCCATTTATCTTCCTAATAATAGAGTCCCCTACCACAAAAAAAAAACAGTCTGTTGCTCTGCCTATTCTCCCCTCCCTCTCCTTCAGTAGAACAATACTCCCGGCTGTTAAAGGGAACAGCTCTATCTGGCATTGCCATTTCTAAATGGACAGCCCCAACAGTTTCACTCAATCTGGCTAATCTGTTTGTGTTTGCAAACTCAGTACTGGCCTACCTCCTCCCCCTGTTCCCCCTACTTCTCCTTGTAAATGTAACCCAACTACTTATCTGGACATCCTCTCAAGCCCCATCACCACCCTCCATGCTAGGCCCTACTCACCTGTACAAATTCAGTGCACACAGCAAAGAAACACCCTTTACTTTCCAGAAGTAAATAACAGTTAACCCAATAACACACAGAAGTTACCCACTTATATGTAACCTGAGCTTCATATAGTTTTCTTGTGTTGCAATTGATGTTTTGTTGTTTAGTCGTTCATTCATGTCTGACTCTCCGTGACCCTATGGACAGCAGAGCTCCAGTTACATTTCAGTCACTTCGTCCCTGAGCTCTATCAAGTCCATATACATTGCTTCAGTTACCTCATCTATCCATCTACGCCTCTGTTTTCCCCTTCTTCTTATGCCTTCAATCTTTCCCAGCATAAGAGTCTTCTCTAGAGAATCCTTCCATTTCATGACATGGCCAAAATATCTGAGCTTTAGCCTCATGATCATACCTTTTAGTGAACAGTTTGTCTGGATTTCCTAAAGTACATATATATTGGATCTGCAGTCCAAGGGACTATAAGTAGTTTTTGTCAGCACCACAATTCAAATGCGTCAATACTACAATGCTCAGACTTCTTTATGGTCCAGCTCTCACATCTGTATGTTACTACTGGGAATACCATAGTTCTAACTAAGAGGACCTTTGTTGATAGTCTTTACTTTTTACTCGCTTGTCCAAACTTGCCATAGCTTTCCTCCCCAGAAGCAAGCATCTTTTAATCTCTTGACTACAGTCACCATCTGCATAGATCTTGGATCCCAGGAAAATAAAAATATGTTCCTGCCTCCACTTCTTCCCCACCTATTTGCCAGGAACTGAGATTGCCATTTGCCTTTATCTTTGTCTTCTTAACATTGAGCAGCAGGCCAACTTTTGCACTCTCTTCTTTTACCCTCATCAAAAGGTCATTTAGTTCCTCCTCACTTACAGCATCCAAGTAGTATCATCCTCTTATCTGAGGTTGTTGATATTACTTCCAAAAAAGGTCAGAGGTGCTCATCGGAGAATGAACTAAACTTACTAGGTTTGTTCTATTGACATGACAATCCACTCTGAGAGCAACCACTTTTAGCTCATTTGTGCACATTCACAGGGAGAAATATCCTGTAGTATATCAGTCTGGTCTCACTCAAAAGAGTGACCCATGAACAGGAGAAACAGCAAACCCCAGATGTGTTTCGGCCTCTATGGGCCTCGTCAGTGAGGTACAGCTAAGTAGGTAACCAGACCTATAAAAAAAAAAACACTGAGGTATTTTTTGTTGTCAGATGAGCACCTATACTCTTTTTGCATATATTTTCCTCACCTTATGGGTAATAGAGAGAACCAGACGTGGACTGCTTGCTCACTGTGCCATAGGGAGTACAGCTGCACCTCACTGACAAGGCCCACAGAGGCCAAAACGCGTCTAGAGTTTTCTGCTTCTCCTGTTCAGGGTAGAATTGCCTTGTATTTTGGGGCTGGGTCACTATTTTGAGGGAGAGCAGACTGATATACTACAGGATATTTCGCCCTGTGAAGGGCACAAGTGAGCTAAAAGAGGTTGCTCTCTGAGTAGGTAACCAGACCTATAGAAAAAACCCACTGAGGTATTTTTCGTTCTAAGATGAGCACCTCTACTCTTTTTGCATGATATTTCTTCCAGCAATATTGATTCCGTCTTTGGATTTATCCAGCCTGCCCTTATGCATGATGTACTTAGCACATAAGTTGAATAAATAAAGTGACAATATACAACCTTTTCTCACTCAATTTCCAATCTTGAACCATTGTTGTCCCATGTTCAGTTCTGCCTGTGGCTTCTTGGTCCACAGATTTTACAGGAGGATGATGAGATGCTCTGGTACTCCCATCTCTTTAAGAACAAGCCACCTTTTGTTGTAAACCACACAGTCAAAGGCGTTAGAATAGTCTATAAAGCAGAAGTATATGCTTTTCAGGAGCTCTCTAGCTTTCTCTATTATACCAATTTGATCTCTTGTGTCTCTTCCCCTGCGGCACCCAGCTTGAACATCTGGTAGTTGCCTGTCCATATATTGTTGGAGTCGAGCTTGTAGCATCTTAAGTATTACCTTGCTGGCATGTGAAATGAGTGCAATTGTTCGTTAATTGTAACACTCTCTGGCACTGCCTTTTTTTGGACTGGGAAGTAGACTTCTTTTCCATCTTTTCCAGTCTATTGGCCATTGTTGTGTTTTCCAAATGTGTTGGCATAAGGCAAGTAAAACTTTCACAGGATCCACTTGTAGAATTTTGAGTAGTTCCATTGCGATTCCATCAGCTCCTGCAGCCTTATTATCAGCAAGACATCCTAGGGCCCATCTCTCTTCACTCTCCAAGATGTCTGACTCCATCTCATTGGGCAAACTATTAAGGTCATCACTGTTGTTAAGGTCCTTCCTATATAGATATTCATTGTATTCCTGCCACCTCTTATTCATCTGATCTTCTACCATTTTTGTATTTTATCACTCCCACTTTGGCATAAAAAGGTGCCTTTTAGGTTCCCAATTTTCTTGAAGAGATCTCTTGATTAACCAAGTCAGTTATCTTCTTCAATCTCTTTACATCGCTCATTGTAGAATGTCTCCTTGTCCCCTTCTATCCTCTGGAATTCTGCATTCAGTTGGACAAATATTTTCCTATCTCTGCTACCTTTCGCTTTTCTTTTTTCCTTCGGCTACTTTCAAAGCCTTATGAGATAGCCAGGTTCACTTCTTCCTTTTCTTTTAGGGATATTCTTTGTTGCTGTTTCTTGCATAATTTTGCATACTTTCCATGTCTAGTCCCTTAAATCTAATATTTACTTCTACTGCATATTCATATGAGATTTGTTTTATTTCATATCTGTTTGGTCTGATGATTTTCTTTTATTCAGTTTAATTCTGAACTTTGCAGTAAGAGGCTCATGGTCTGAGCTGTAGTTAGCTCCAGGTCTTGTTTTGCTGATTTTATAGTTCTGCTCCATCTTTGACTGCAAAGTACTGTATATAGTCAATTTGATTTCTATTTTGTCCATCTGGTGATGTCCTTGTGTAGAGTCATCTCAGAGGCTGTTGGAAGAGGGTGTTGTCTATGACCAGATAATTATTTTGACAGAATTGTATTAATCTCTAACCTGCTTTATTTTGTACTCCAAGGCAAACCTTGCCAGTAATTCCAGGTGTCTTTAGGTTCCCTACTGTAGCATTCCAATCTCGTATGACGATAGCAACATCTTATCTTGGTGTCGTATCTATGACATCTTTGTAAAACTGGACAACTTCAGCCTCTTCAGCATCCATAGTTTGAGCATAGACTTGGATCACTGTAATGTGAAATGGCTTATCTTGAGTTGAAATACAAAGCATTATGTAATTTATTGGATTGTAACTGAGCACTGCTTTGTCCACTCGTTGATTGACTAGGACGGCTACTCCACTTCTTCTGAAAGATTCTTGACCACGGTAGAACATCTGGTGGTTGTCTGATGTGAAATGTCCCATTCCAGTCCATTTAAGTTCACTAATTCCCATGATATGAATGTTTAAACTTGTTATCTTGTTATTGACCACATCTAGCTTGCCTTGGTTCATAGTTCTAACATTCCTGGTTCCTATGCTGAATTGTTCTTTGCAGCAGTAGACTTTTCTTTCTCCCCCAGACACATCCGCAGCTAGATGTCCTTTCGGCTTTTGCCCAACAACTTAATTAGATCTGGTGTTACCTTTTTTTTTTTTGTAAGACAATTGTTCTGAAATTATTAAAGACCATATGCTTTAAAGTACAAACACATTTTTCTTTTTCTTTTCTTTTTTTAAATACATTTTTTATGAATCTATCTTGGCAAAGAGATCTTGCAAAGAAAAACATAAGAAACACATAAAGATCACAAAAATAAACAAAAAAGCTAATTCAGGACAAAATCACCACATAATCAAAACATAAACTTCCAGCATGAGAAGAGGACAAGGCAGGGAAGAGAGAGGAGAGGCCCACCCAGAGTCATATTAAAAACAAAATAATCTTCAAGCTAGGGATAAGACATTGAATTTAAACTTTAGTTATTGAAAAAAAATGTTTTCCCCTAGGGCCCATTTGGCTCTTATTTTTGGACCTAACCCTGTATTTCTAAGTCCACATTCTAGGAGATAAATATACTCCAGTCTTTCTCTAAGTTCTGATCAAGGTGGACTATTTTTCCTACTAAAAGCTTTTTTTGATACCATAAGGAAAAGCAAAGCATTCCTTTAACTGGCACTGAAAGACTTTCAGGGAAAAAGTGCAAAATTACTATATCTGGTGACGGAGTTATTACAATTTCATATATCTTAGATAGATGTTTAAAACTTTCAAGCCAAAAATTCTGTATGAGAGGGCAACTCCACCACATATGGAGGTGTGTGCGTATCTGCCCACAACCTCTCCAGCAGTATTTTTGTTCTTCTGATTTTTTTAACTGTCCCAGTTTCAGTGGAGTTATATACCATCTATTAATGATTTTAAACTGAATATCCCTATATGTAGCATTTTTTATGGCCATTATAGAAAAGGCTGAGTGCCAATTTTCAATAGGCCAAGAATAACCTAGATCTTTTTCCCATAACCTCCAATTGAAAGGTTTCAAGTTGATATTGTTTCTTAATAATCTTCTAACACTTAGCCACAAGATCATTTTTATCTTTAGAAGATATTAATACTTCAAAGTCAGTCAGCCTCCTCATCTCCCCTCCAGACATATCCGCAGCTAGTTATCCTTTCGGCTTTGGCCCAACAACTTAATTTGATCTGGTGCTACTTGTACTTGCCCTCTGCTCTTCCTCAGTAATGTGGTAGGCACTTTCTGACCTGAAGGGCTCATCTTTCAGTGTCATATTGTTATGTCTCTAGTTGTGCCTGTCAATAAAGTTTTCTTAGCAACATTACTGGAGTGGTTTGTAGTTTCCTTGTCCAGTGAACAATGATTTGTTACAATTGATGTTACATGGTTGATTTACTATATATGTGAATTATTTTACTAGTTCTGACAGATAGATTGCTGTTTGTGCCTTGTTACTATAAATAAAGTACACTTTGTGAAAAGTAAGTAAGATACTGGGGAAATTGCCACCCCTCCCATTATAGCCCTTCTACAACTTAGCAAATAGTCCTTAATGTCCAATAAATGTTTATTTACTATGGAGATGTATATTTCTAAACAGATTTTTTTTGTGTTGTATTTAATTTTCATCTCAAGCTATTGGGCATGTAACGAAACACATTATAGGTTTGACAAATGAACAGGAAAAAGTCAGCTTGAATTATTTTTCTAATTTTACCATAACATAAAATCCCCTTGAGCCATACATCTTACTTTTAAATTAGTTCAGAAAATAGGATAACAGCAGAATTCTTTATGGCTCATGTAAAGTGTTTTATGAAGAATTATTAAAATGATAAAATATTGTATTTTGCAATGTCGAATTACTTCTGTATTAAGATTCCTAATTTGCAGCCAATTATTATCACAACTGCTGTAAATAAGAAGTGTACATATTTGTCATTAATGATCTTGAATAAAGTACCAAAATTATATTTCATTGTGATATTAATAAACTGTGTATAATTGGTAGAGTTGGACACCCTAAAAGTATACAGTGGTCCAAATTTCCTATCATGCAATTTAAACAGCATGTTTTATACATTAAACATTAAACATTTATACATACATTAAATAGCTAATTTTATGATGAAAGTAAATGTCATTAAATTAAGAAACTTAACACTAAAGTAACTAAAGAATCAATCAATATCAAAAAGTTTTAATCGCTTTATCTTGAAACAAAATTTGAAAATTTGAAATGAAACAAAACTTGTTAGAAAGACTTACTGACTGAGGGCTCTATTCCAAATCCTAACATATCTGAGCAAATAAAGCTCAAGTGAATACGCAGGTCCAGGACTAAGGGGGTGTCTATAATTATATAGGAGAGATGTTGAGTGCTTGAGAGAGAGGCACCTATTTTACCACAAAATACTGGGTAAAATGAGGGACTCGTGTATAAGCTGAGGGTGGGAAATGTGCTGCCCCCTGTGTCCCTCTTGTGCCCTCTGTGTGTCCCCCTCTCTCTCCCGTGTCTCTTCTCCCCTCTACCTTCCCTGTGTCTCTTCCCCCCTCTCCCTTCCCTGTGTCTCTTACCCCCTCCCTTATCACCCTCCTCAACCCCCCTCCTCATTCTCAACCTCCCTCGTCAACCCCACTCCTCATCCTCAACTTACCTCCTCATCCTCCCTCCTCATCCTCAACCTCCCTCCTCAACCCCCTCATCCTCAACCCCCCTTACCTGCTTTTGCTCCGGCCTCCGCTCCTTCTTGACGCGGCGCGCATGTGATGTCGCATGCGCGCCACGTCATTAGCATATACCAGGTGCCGGCACCCGGTATATGCTAATGACGTGGCGCGCATGTGACGTCACATGTGCGCCGGGTCAAGAAGGAGCTTAGGCTGGAGCAGAAGCAGGTAAGTGAGGGGAAAGGGAGAGGGGGAGGTATTTAGGGTGGTTTAGAATGTGGAGGGGGGTTGAGGATGAGGAGGGGGGTGTGAAAGAGACACGGGGGGTTAGAGAGACACAGGAGGTAGAGAGACACGGGGGGGAAGAGAGACACTGGGGGGGTTAGAGAGACACTGGGGGGTTAGAGAGACACGCGGGGGGGATAGTGACTCGAGTATAAGCCAAGGGGGCACTTTTTAGCCTTAAAAAAAGGGCTGAAAAACTCGGCTTATACTCAATTATATACGGTAATACAAATAAATGTAAAGTTATGCTTTTAGGAAGGAACAATAGCCATGCAATGTATAATCTTAATGTAGTGTGGTATTGAATATTTAAAGGGATTCTGGAGTGCTTGTGGACAACCACCTAGGTGGCAGAAGTGAATGCCAAGCAGCATCTGCAATGGCAAATAAAATATTAGCAGGTATTATGAAGGGTATAGAAGCCAGGAAAGCAATTATAATTCTGCCACTATACAAATCCATGGTACGCCCTCATTTGGAATCTGTACAATTTGGGGCACCAAAACTAATAAGGGGAATTAAAAGTATTTTCTCTAGAAAAAAGGCATTTACGAGGGGATATGATTACCTTATATAAATATATCCAGGGTAACTATAAGGCTTTGTCAAGTTAACTTTTTGTGCCTTGATTTTTTTAACTGACAAGATGACATCCTTTGAGGTTAGAAGTAAAATAATTTCACCTTGAAGAAAGAAAAGGGTTCTTCACAGTAAGGGTGTAAAAATAAAAAGTAAAAGGTTAAAATATGGAATTTTCTACCAAAAGAGTTGTTGACAGCATATTTGATAGATAACTTTAAAAAGGGATTGGATTTATTACTAAATAAAAAGGGAATCCAAGGTTATCCTGGTTAATTTTTTCTGAGACGACTGGCAAAGTTTCACGTTTTATTTTCTGTTTGCCTTACTCTGCAGAGGAGGCCTTAAAAGGTAGCACTTGACTAAAAGTATTATTTAAACCTTAATTACTATGTAACTATTTAACTATGTTTGACACATTCTGCTCTCTTTGATCTACCCCACATGGCCAAGGACTATCTTCAAGGACCTGGTGCCTGTTACCTTTCCCACCTAGTTGCTGAGAGGTCTATGGCGTCAGCTTGTAGCTACCTCTGGTAGGATCTGGGCACAGGGGAACATAAATCTAACCCATTTGGGGAAACATATACCTGGGGGTGTAATTGTTAGATGATCAGGAACAGGTTCTCTGCTATTTGGGGGATCCATCAGAAGGTAGTGGGGCTGATTAGCTGAGTCAGGGTACCTCCTGAGTGGGAGGGAATATTAGTAAGGGCCACCATGTCCACAACCACCACCTAGGCACCTCTCCACCATGCCACCACCATCACCACCTCCACCTCTGCAGTCCAACCGCCCTCACACCCAGGGCCATCTTTGGAGGCTACCGTTGAGGAACTGGCCTCCTATCCTCACCCCAGACATGTCATTCCAACAATCATCTGTGGCACGCAGTCAAAAACACATGTCTAGGAAGATGAGGAGACACAAAGTGGAGACCTTCCTAGCCAGGCTGTTGCCAGCTGTGAACAATCAGGTTGATCTAAACCAACTGACCATGGATCGGCAACAGTGGGCTCTGAAAGGACTGCATCTATGCCAGAGACATTCCTGAGCCACCAACAGCCCCCAGTCCCCATCTACTTCTATGCCTCCACCTCCATCAGTGATGCCTTCCATGTATATCCCATGAGACATAGGAGAGGGAGTAGTAACAAGGGGGGTGGGAGGAGATAGGGACTCCAACTCTTTTAATCTGTTCCTCAGTAAAAATCTATTGGTCAAAATGTTAACTTACATGCCTGTCTACAGAGTACATGATCATGTGATGGGGATATAGATTATGGGTGGTATATGTGGCAAGCCACTATAACATAGCCCATGATCATATTATATGTGGTCTAGTGATGTCGCGAACATAAAATTTTCGATTCGCGAACCGCAGACGCAAATTTCATCAAATGTTAGCGAACGGGCGAACCCGGCGAACCGCCATAAACTTCAATGGGCAGGCGAATTTCAAAACCCACAGGGACTCTTTCTGGCCACAATAGTGATGGGAAAGTTGTTTCAAGGGGACTAACACCTGGACTGTGGCATGCCGGAGGGGAATCCATGGCAAAACAGGGAGATGGAAAAAGATGCTTGGTTGGACATCCTACTTCGAATTTGGGGCACTGCACGTGCAATGTAATGTGCCACCAGATAGGAGTGGTGTATTAAGTTGTACTACTTATTCCTATCAGTTTGAAACCTGTTACGTCACCTATCAGGGGACGTGTATATGGCATGGATTTTTGGAAGCGGGAGATGGAAAAAGATGCTTGCTCGGTCCTCCCTCTTCAAATTTGGGGCACTGCGCGTGCAATCTAAGGTGCCACCAGATAGGAGTGGTGTGTTCAGTTGTACTATTTATTCCTATCGGATTCAATAAAGCCAATAAACCTGATCCGTTACTAGCCAGGAAACTACAAACCAAAACAACACAAAATAGGATACTTCAAATTAAGACCTCGAAGGGAGAAAAAACAACGAATAAGATCCAAAAGATTTTTACAAAATTTTACAATACAATTTATACGGCAACAAAACAAATAGATCTACACAAAATGAGGGGATTTCTTAATTCCTGTGATCTCCCCTTAATAGAAGAAAATGACTTAGAGACTTTAAATGCCAAAGTGACCCTAGAGGAAGTGAGAAAAGCAGTCCAGAACCTCAAACCTGGTAAGTCACCAGGCCCAGACGGGTACAACAATTTATATTATAAAAAATTTATAGACATATTAGGCCTGCACTTGATCACTCTAAAAGAGTTCTAGAAGGCAAGCAAACACCAGCAGAGCTGAAAAGGGCAGATATCGCTCTATTCCCTAAGGAGGGTTGAGATGCCTTAGAACCAAAAAGCTACAGGCCAATATCATTACTAAACTGTGATACAAAGATCCTGTGAAAAATAATAATAGCCGATAGAATGTCATCCTTCTTGCCTAAGTTAATACATAATGACCAATTAGGCTTTGTCTCCCACAGGCAAGCGGGAGACAACATTAGAAAAGTCATGAACCTACTGTAGCACACGAAAGCCTCTACAATTCAAGCCTGTCTTATGGCCTTTGACATTGAAAAGGCGTTTTATTCCCTGGAGTGGACTTACCTATACGCCACGCTTGAAAAATTTGGTATTAAAGGCCATTTCATAAATCTCATACACTCATTATACAAATCATCGAGGGCAAGGTTACAGATTCCGGGAGATGAGAGATCCTTAATTAAAATAGAAAGAGGACCAAGACAGGGGTGCCCCCTTTCTACCCTTCTATTCGCAATAGCAATAGAACCCCTGGCTCAGACAATTAGGGCCAATGCTGGCATCACAGGCATAAAAATAGGCCATCACCATTTCAGAACTTGTCTATTTGCAGACGACCTGCTGTGTATGCTCTCAAACCCTACCCAATCGGTCCCAGAGTTGATTCGAACTATGGAGAAGTTTGGTCAGTTTTCTGGCCTTAAACTGAACATGGAGAAGACAGAAGCCCTAGCGATTGACTTAACAGCAGTAGAGAAGCAGGGTCTCTAAGAGAAGTTTAATATTAAGTGGGATAAGAACCACATACACTACCTGGGAATCTAACCCCTAAGCTAGAGGACTTGTACAAAGCCAACCACTCCAAACTTTATAAAACAATAATTAATGACCTAAATAAATGGACAAAGTATAGGTTATCATGGCTAGGGAGAATAAATACGATAAAAATGAATGTCCTTCCTAGGTTGCTCTACATATTTCAAACACTCCCGATCCCGATTAAATAAAAAGAATTAGAAAATATTCAAAGGAAAATATTTCAGTTTATCTGGAACCACTCTCTCTCACGCATCACAAAGAAAATTATGTACCTTCATAAGTCAGAGGGGAGACTATCGTGTCCAAACTTAAAAAATTACCACAAGGCAGCTCAGTTATCTTTCCTCCCAATATCACATTCTATAGGGCATCAACTGGCCTGGGTGTATTTAGAGAACCATACTTTAAGGCCCTTAACCTGGGACAAGGTGGCTTGGCTATCAGAATTGCCTCAGAGCCTTAAAAACTCGCCAAACCCCCTAATCAGACACTCACTATCATACTGGAAATGGGCCAAGAAACACACGGGTTTGTTCCCTGGATCCACCCAAATGACCCCAATTCTTGACCACCCTCAGGCCCTGAAACACATGAGCACAACATCACAACACTGGTGGAGGTCAAGGAAACTAGATAGACTGGGAGACTGGTTAGTAAAGGGCCAGATGCTCACCTATGAGGGACAAGCATGAGCTACCGCTGTCAGAACATTACAATTAGTGTAGGCTGAGGCATTTCACACACTCCCTGACCCAGAAACAGGGGACACCGGTCTTAAATTGGTTCTCCAAAATTTGTAAAGATAAACCTCTATCAAGGGGGATCATTGGGTCGCTTTACAAATATAAAACATTTGTTACTGGTTGAAGCGACACTGGGGGAAGGACCGGAGTGGGGGAGCCCTGGAGACCCTTCAGAAGCAACCAGCGGCTAAATCATCCCAGGAAAAGAGAGGTCGTTTACTGAGGCCTGCCCTAGGGTAACCCAAGGGTTATTGCCCAGGTTAGATATTGTAAATAATAAGCTAATACTGCTGGAGGGATGATAGCTAATAGGACTTTGGTGTTTCCTGCAGATATACTCTTTACTATTGTCTGTTTTACCATGTTTTAGGTATCTCTTAAATTGCAATCACAGTAAACAATAAGACAAATTATTAACCTAAAAAGTAAAAATAAGAAGGACGAGCCAGCTAACTTTCACAAAATGTCTTTATTGTAAATATGTATTTTTGCACAACTGTTATGCAAGACTGTTCAAAAATGCTTTATTTTTCATTACATGCTGTACGCCTTCTGACACTAAAATAATTTAAATGCAAAAATTTGGTATTGTTTCAGCGACCAGAAAAATTGATGTTAGTTTGCCAGGCAGAAAGTGCCCTAAAACATTGCGTCTTGAACCCTAGTTGGTGGCGGATAAGTCATCCGGCATTCAGGGATAAAATACAGCAGCGTGTGGACCATTATTAGCTCAAGGCAGCTCATCTATCAGGCCTTTTTTAATCGAATGTATCGCCCACTGTCAGTCCCTTCAGGATCCATCCCTCATTCATCTTAATAAAGTTGAGGTAATCTACACTGCCAGAAACAGTGTAGGTGATATACCTACCCTGACCATGCTTTACAGATCAGGTATCAGTGGTCAGATGGACCCTTGCCCCAACACTGTGTACCAGAGATTCCATTACTTGCTTTTGCACAATCGAGTACAGGTTGGGGATTGCCTTTTGTGCAAAGAAATTTCGTCCGGGTACCTTCTACTGCTGTGTCCCAATAGCTACAAATTTTTTGAACGCCTCAGATTCCAGCAGCTTGTATGGTAAAAGCTGTCGGGGTAAGAGTTCAGACAAGCCAGCTGTCAGTTGCCGGGCAAGGGGGTGACTTTGGCTTCTTACGCTCAAACATGTCCTTGACAGACACCTGAATGTGGGCAGATGAGCAGGGACTGCTCAGGGCGAGACAGGGAGTGGCGGATGGTTGGGAGGGGGCAAGCAGGGCAGCAGTGGTTGATGTGGCTGAAGATGCTGGACCAGGAGGAGGATGGAGGCTTTGACTTTGTGTGCTGCTTGTACTCATGTGTTGATCCCATAGGCGTTTGTGATGTGACATCATGTGCCTTCGCAAAGAAGTTGTAACTAGGTGGGTGTTGGACTTCCCACGACTCAGTTTCTTTTCGCACAGGTTGCAAATGGCATCGCTGTTGTCACAGGCAGACACACAAAAAAATTGCCACACTGCTGAGCTCTGCAATGACGGCATTCTGGTGGTGGCAACAGCATGCGTTGACTGGCGTGCTGTCTGGCTGACCCCGGGTGCCGATGCATGCTGTCTGACTGTGCCACTAGCTACTTGCAACGACCTCCCACTGCTTAAAACTCATCTCCTCCTCCTCTCTGTCTCCCCATCTGAACTTTCCTCCTGTTCTTCTTCTCTTATAACAAGCACCCACGTGACATCCACGGACGCATCGTCATCATCAACCGCTTCACTTGTATCTGACAACTCAACAAAGGAAGCAGCACCGGGTACAACATCATCATTAACAGACCGTACATCCATGTGTGTAATGCTGCCTGACTGGGACATATCCCTGTTATCTACATCCTCTGGCACTAATGTTTGCGCATCACTCATTTCTTCCAACGGATGTGTAAAAAACTCTGCTGATGGATCAAGTGAAGCGGCTGTGGTGCTAGTGTTGGTGGTGGCGGCAGGCGGGCGAGTGGTAACTGGAGAGGTGCCCGAAGCTAAGCTGGAGGAGGATGGTGCGTCTAGGTTCCGAGCAGAAGCTGTAGAAGATTGGGTGTCCTGTGTTAGCCAGTCAACCATGTCCTCAGAACTTTTCAAGTTCAGGGTATGTTGCCTCTGAAAACTGGGCATTATTCTAGGGCCAAAGGGAATCACAGCACCACGACCATGATGGCCCCTGCGGGGTGGCCTGCCTCTGCCTGTCATTTTTTTTTCAATTAGTGGTACTATGCGTGCAAGCTACTGTGACACCAGATATGAGTGTCACTGTGCACTGGCAAAAGATGTCTGAGTAGGTGCTGTAGGCCTCACACACACGCCTGTAGGCAGGCAACTGATATTCAATTGATTACAGTAAAAAAAGGGTTCTTTTATTTCACTGTACACTAGGTTGCACCAGATATGAGTGTCACTGTGCACTGCCAAAAGTTGGCAGAGTAGGCACTGTAGGCCTCACACACACGCCTGTAGGCAGGCAACTGATATTAAATCAATTACAGTCAAAAAAGTGTTGTTCTATGTCACTGTACACTAGGTTGCACCAGATATGAGTGTCACTGTGCACTGGCAAAAGTTGGCAGAGTAGATGCAATAGGCCTCACACACACGCCTGTAGGCAGGCAAGTGATATTCAATCGATTACAGAAAAAAAGGGTTCTTTTATTTCACTGTACACTAGGTTGCACCAGATATGAGTGTCACTGTGCACTGGCAAAAGTTGGCAGAGTAGGCGCTGTAGGCCTCACACACACGCCTGTAGGCAGGCAACTGATATTCAATCGATTACAGTCAAAAAAGTGTTGTTCTGTGTCACTGTACACTACGGTTGCACCAGATATGACGTATCACTGTGCACTGGCAAAAGTTGGCAGAGTAGGCACTGTAGGCCTCACACACACGCCTGTAGGCAGGCAACTAATATTCAATCGATTACAGAAAAAAAAGTGTTCTTTTATTTCACTGTACACTAGGTTGCACCAGATATGAGTGTCACTGTGCACTGGCAAAAGTTGGCAGAGTAGGCACTGTAGGCCTCACACACACGCCTGTAGGCAGGCAACTGATATTCAATCAATTACAGTCAAAAAAAGTGTTGTTTTATGTCACTGTACACTACGGTTGCACCAAATATGATGTATCACTGTGCACTGGCAAAAGTTGGCAGAGTAGATGCAATAGGCTTCACACACACGCCTGTAGGCAGGCAATTGCTATTCAATCTATTACAGTCAAAAAAGTGTTGTTTTATTTTACTGAGCACAATATAAGCTGTGAGCCTGACACAGGCAGGCAACTGAAATTAGATTACAGGGAAAAAATGGTTGTTTTCAATGTATGGTACACCACCAGGTATGAGTAGTGAAAATAAGCATAATATAAGCTGTTAGGTGTTAGCCTGTCACACATACACGCTGGCAGGCAGGCATATGCAATTAGATTACACAGAAAAAAATTATAAAATAAAATAAATGATGTTCTAGCCCTAAAAAGGGCTTTTTGGGTTGCTGTCTTTGCAGCAGATATCAGATGAGTCCTTCAGGTCTGTAGTGGAAGCTAAATACACAGCCTGGCTATCTATTTCCCTATTAAATCTCCAGCAGCTACACTATCTGTCCTCTCACAACGAATGCAGCTTCAGAATGATTCTAAAATGTATGCATTCCTTTAGATGGAAGGCTCTGGAAGAGAGTGTATGCTGCTGACTGGCTGGAATGTGCCTGCTGACTATGAGGTGCAGGGTCAAAGTTTCCTCAATGATAAAGAATAGGGGGCGGACCGAAAAGCGCATGTGTCCGCCGTCCGATGCAAGCGCGAAAGAGCCAAAATTGCAGTGAATAGTCCGCAAGCGAACTGTCCGCGACATCTCTAATGTGGACACATAAGGTTATGGTTATCATTTCACCAATTGATGGTCACTGGGGAATGCAGTTGGGCAGAGATGATGTAGTCACGATTAAGGATGTTCACTTTCACTGATAAACCTATTTTATTTTTTAAGGCACATTTCACATCCATTAAGTCAGTTTGTTCATCTGCAAGCAATGGTATCAAACAATGTATGTAAATTATATACAGAGGCTTTTAGACAGCTATTCCATTGATGATATCCCCCAAGAGAATTATATCACACACCATAAATTAACACATATATCATGTTGTAAGCACCATGATTGATGTCATGTTTAATATGTATGTATGCATATATAGCTGTGATTTTTCATAGCCCTACAATACTATGTTAATCAAATGCCGCAGTAGTACATGTATGAGCTAAGCTTCTTCTTAAAAATAGACCAGATAGGCTTTTCTGAAAGCTGATGAACTTGTCATAAAAAAAAGGTCTGCATATTAAGATGTCATGATATCATAACAAATGCAGTTATCATATGATAACACCTATATACCATTAACATGTGATATCAATGTAGCTAAACAATATCATATAGAGTTAGTGATAATACTTCTGCCCTTCTGAATGTGGTGATAGTTAAGCATTTCTTGTGAAATCCTGCATCATTGCTAAAAATTCTGCAAATGTTCATGGCAACTGATTTGCCAGATACAACATGGTTTGCACTGCTTGTAGATGAAAATCCAGCAAGTCGCTTTATTATTACAGTAATAGTACGAAGCACTTTGATGTACATACATATCTTGCTAGATTTGTTTTAGATTATGAAAATACACTGATCATTTTAGAATAGTGTCATACTTGTTTTTTTCAAATTACACTATATAGGTATAATTGGTTTGGATTACATACTCCAGGAATTATTGCATTAGTTTCAGTGAGCAGATTATGAAACTATGTAAGTGCTATGTGAGTTACTGGTTACTTCTATTATATAAAGTGATGGATGATGACATTTATATTCATCTAATTATTGTTACTATGGGGTAATGACCCCATGTGACTCTAGTAGATGCTATGCATCATTATTATTATTATACAGTATTACCTTTAAGTCATCCTATGATCCCACTTTTAAACAACCTCTTGTCAGCATTTGACCCTATATTCCCATGTCCCTGTGCCTATAACACCCTTTCTCTTACATGCTCTCTAACACAATCCTGTGTATGGCATGTTTTAGATAGTAACTTGCCTATTGAGGTTCACCTCCAGCATGAATTATCGGCCCACATTTAGCCACAGCCTTTCCTCTATTTAATACTTCAGATGTCCCATGGTGGCAGTTCACACACCCCAGTGTATAAAACACAATGGTATTGTGTACAGAACATAACTTCCCAAGAATGTGACTTATGTGATTGCTCTCAGTACTCTGATGTACTCTGGATCCATGTTGTTAACGACTATTGTTTGGGGTTTGGCTAACCTATTTATAGGCAATTGTTATAGGCCATGTCAGTTTCCTGATTTGTATTAACCTCTTATAATAGGGTCTAATAGTTGTTGTTCACCAATATATGCAGACTCACACAACATACTTTATTTATGATTTTGAATGCAACATATGTAAGAATGTTAAATATCAATTTATTATGGTTTTCTATTAAAGTACTGTCTCTTTAACTGCTTTTGACAGATCTCAGCAATGCTCTTTTGTGGTGGTATTTTGTACACATAACTTTTTAGAGAAATGTCACCTACTGTAAGGCATTATGCAGCTTCAGTAACATGTGTGAGGACTACATGAGGACCACTTTGATTCAGAATCAATGGAACCGCAGACCATAACTTGATAAGACTGGTTGTTTCAGCCTATTTTGCGGTGGATTTGCATTGCTCTGAAAATTAGAGTGAATAAGATTGGTTGCTTACTAAGTTTCAATGCAACCTGTACAGTAATTGCCAGCATAAAATATTAGAATAGGGCCTTAAATCCCTTGTCCCCTTGCTTCGCTAGTTCTATATTCAAGAGGATTGCACTATAAAATATATAGTTCTCAGCAATACGGGTCATTGCTAACTCTTGCAGGCTCGCTGGCAAGGAGTGACGAACGTGCTCCTTGCACTGGTGGAGATGAGCGGCGTAGGCTCTCATCCCTATGACCCTGTACGACTTTCAGCCCACAAATGAGGGGCCACATTTGCAGAGGTGGAGGCTCCCACGTCGGCTGCAATGAGCCGAAGGCTCATTGTAGGCCGCAAATGCAGACCGTCGCAAAGCATTTGTGGAGGTGGAGGCTCTATGGCGCCTTACAAGCAGTTACAAACACCCACAGAAGCGAGACTTTGAAAAAAAACACAAAACACGCAATGACTAAATACGGACTTACACAAAAATATACTACCCTCGAGACTTAGAAAAACAAAATTGCGGTCTTATACAAAAAAAATGTAGAAAAAATGAATTACAGACTCGCAAAAATACGACCTTAGGGGCAACCCACGCACAGAGGAAAACATAAAAAAAACACAAAATACACACAAAAATAAAATAAAAACCTTCCTCACAGCAAGGGGGGAAACCCAGGACATCTGGAAGTCAGGTTATACCTCGATTTCAGTTCAATTTAAAAAGTTTAGACACTCGAAAATCCCCTAAGCAAGAGAAAAAATGGCAGCCGGAAAAAAACCAAAACGAGGCTACACGACCCCTAAAGCCGCAAAACACTGCCAAGCACATACGACTTTTACAAAAACCTGTACGAGGTGCAACATACACCATTGCCAAGGACGCTAAATCATCCACACCAGCGTACCACATACACATTCACCGCCATTTTACAACACTCACTTACAGAATGCAGAAGTACCCAGCTACACAAACGGTTTCCCCGCGCGCACGCAGCCTCTTTAAACTACACACTGCACACCTCAGCTCAACAACACTGCAAATCTGCATTGTATGCTGCAGGAACATCAAAACTGATTGTTACCTCTTCACCACATTCCTTGATGCATATATTAATTACAAATAGGTAAAGTATATTTATTTATGATTTCAATCATTATTTAATTATCATTAAAAAAATATACAGAAAACAACAAAAAAACATCACAGTATCGCAAAAAACCACAAACACCTTCACCACGGTCCTCACAAGGAGCGCCAATGGAGCTCATAGGGCACATAGTATACCACGGGACAGACTTGCAATAAGCGCCAAAAGAAGATCAGCGCCAACCTAACAATAAGCGCAAAAGCGCCTCTCATAACAAAAAATACACCAACCCAGAGGCTCGCATTGAGCGCCGAAGGATCTCAGACTACCAAAACACCAAGTCTCTGTGGCAAACAGCATTACTTGCCTTACTATTTTAATTTTTTGACGGGCAACTCGATAGCGTTTAATATAACTGAACAAGGCTAAGAGAAGCTAATCTCCATGTTTTGCCTAAATGTAAAAGCTCTATAATATTGAAAAACATGTTTAATTCCATGCCAGCAAGGACTGCAATGTCTCCTTGAATAATAAGGGACAAACACAGAGAAAAATGTTAAGTATTTATGAGCACTATGAAGAGAATGGGAGAATATTTTAACAACACCATTGAAAAACAGGTGACATATGTAGTAATCAATTATATTTATCAATCATATTTATCTTGTTATTCATTATATTATTTACATTTTTTTTATTAAATATAGCAATGTATTTATTTTAATTGTTCCCCCCATGCTGTTTGTTTCTTTGGTTAAGTATATTAAACTATTTCTAGTCTAACAATCATTGTATTCAAGGTCAGGCAATCAGCTTGGCTTTGTGTTATCAGAAGGAAACACATGTCCATATTAAAGTCTGTAAATATGAACATCTTCTTTTCAAATGTTTTCCTCTCCTGTATATTTTTGAAAGTTCCTCTGAGTATTTTGATTATCTAGGTAACATAGTGTCTGACTGGGGTATAATCAGTATTTTCATTGTGATTTTTAATAGAATGCCTGTGCAGATTCATACTTATATGCAGTTTTTGATTGTTTCCCCAATGTAAATGTGCATTTCACATGCTGTAGATTGTATTATATAAACTGGTAGTGCAACTTTACAGTGCATGGCAAATGTGAGCCATCAATAGCGCTCCGACACATGAGCGCTTACACAAAAGCGTGTCCATCAATAGCACGCCCAAAATCTGCACGTAGGACAGGAGGGTACACACATGACTTGAGGTAAGGTGGTCTTCAGTGTTGTTAGAAAAATCAGCAAGAGCAATACAGAGTTGAAAAGTAGAGTAAAGGGAGGGTAGAGAAGGTGAGAGGAAGAATTAGTGGCATAAAGAGGAAAGAGTAAATAATAAAGAAGGGATAGATGAGAGTTGGATGGAGTACATTGAATGGAGGGAGGAAGAAAGAAAGGGAGAGGAGGAAGCAGGTGAGATTAAATTGATTTAGTAGAGATCACAGGGAAAGATTAAGGAGATGAACTAACTAATTATTACAACGTTGTGCACTTCTGACTTTGCACATTTGACAGCGATATCTTAACAGCGAACTCATGTCAGTAGGGTAATGTCATCGCGCTGCTGTCGGTGTGCATTTCTGCTGCGCGCTAAAGTCAGGGTGCCAAATAAACCACATTAGAGGATGTACATGAATATGACCCTCTGATGTTATAGATCATGTTGTTATGTGTGGTTTGGTCATATTTACAGATTATTATTATTATTATTATTATTATCGTTTATTTATAACACACCAACATATTCTGTAGCGCTGTACATAAGTTCAAGACAAAGATAAATACACATTAAACATAGCAAAGCAAGGAGGGCCCTGTCTTTGAACCTCAAATCCAGTGTCCATAGTGCTTTCCCCAAAGCACCTTGCAGGATTGAAACTCCCAGACTTACAACCTAAAGGTTTTGTGTGTGGTAAAGGAGGGAGAGAGAGGTGAGAGTGTGTTAGGGTGGAAGGTGATACGCTTCTTTAAAGAGATGCATTTTTAAAGAGGTTTAGGAGTCGGGAGGATAATCTGGTGGAGCGAGGCCAGGAGTTCCAGAGAATAGGGGCAGCACAAGAAAAGTCCTTAAGGCGATAGTGATAGGAGGTGACAAGAGTAGTAGAAAGAAGAAGGTCATTAGCAGAACGAAAAGGGCTGGTGGGGGAGTATTTGGAGATGAGAACAGAGAAGTATGGGGGTGCGCTATTGTTGAGGGCTTTGAAAGTTAGGGTCATGATTTAAAATTTTATTCTGGAGTTTAGTTGTGTCTTGTGTAAGATAATAAGACAAGATTTAGTTAGTGACTGTATTTGAGGGATGAAAGACAGGGCAGATGTGCTGAAATAGTTTACAAAGAGTTCTGTTTCAAGTTTTGGTACTGTTTTCTCTGTTTATCTATTCACTGACCAATCATTTGCTTACTAAAGTTTGTGGTTGTCTAAATGCAAGAATGAGAGGGTCGATAATATTTGGTTTAATTATCTTATATTAGCGGCTCTAAATCTTATTTTTATTTTGAGTATTTCTTCTTTAACCAGATGGTGTGTGTCCATTAGAAGTGTACATGAAGTGGTTTCTTTTGTTTTAAACTTTAACAGGTGTTTGCAGGGTTTTTTTCAGGGCAGGGGTAACTTTCTATTGAAAGATATGGGGCTTGTAACCCTTATGCCTGAAAGATTCAGACAGTGTTTTAAATATTTGCCATGGTCCCCAATATTAGAGCATATGTGATGGTATCTCATGGCTTGGCTATGGATGATGTCTTGCTTGCTGTGGTAGGGATGGAAACTGAAGCTGTGAAGGTAACTGTATTTGTTTGAGGGTTTCCTATGTAGAGCTGAACTGAGTTTATCAATGTCGGTTAATATAGTAGTTGACCCATTCGGCAGAAAAATCCATTGTAAGTTTAATGAATGGGTAACAGTCATTGGATGATTTCTGAAGTTGTCTGGCTCATTATCAACATTTCTTCTGATCCTACCTTACTCTTTCACATATTTATTTAAGGCAACTTCTAAATTAGTACTGCTTTTGACTTGATAAAGAGAGTTGCCCCTCTAAATATAATGTTTGTCCAGTATAAAGGGTATCACTTTATAATGCAATATTTTAATTATCCATCCAGATTACTGGACATTCATGGCCATTCCACTCGTTATATTTGTACTAGTACCTTGCCCATCATAAATTAAGGTATTATAGAATGTTATCTTGAATTGTCTGTGCTCTCTCTCTCTGTGCACTTGATCTCTCTCTCTCTGCACTCTCTCTCTCTCTCAGCACAATCTGTCTCGGTGCTCTCTCTGCCTGTCTGTGTGCGCTGCCAGCTCTCTACCCCTCCCTCTCTGTCTCTCTATCTCTGTGCGCTCTGTCTGTGTGCACTCTCACTCTGCCTAAACTGTCTGTGCGCTCACTCACTGTTTGTGTGCGCTCCCTCTGTGTGCACTGTCAGCTCTGTACATCTCTCTCTCTGTACCCCACTGTGTCTCTCTCGCTCTGTCTGTCTCTCTGTGTGCTCTCTGTCTGTGAACTCTCTCTGTGCACTCTCTCTCTCTGTGCATTCTGTCTGTGTGCTCTCTCTCTATGCATGGTCTCTGTGCATTCTTTCACTCTGCGCTCTATGTTTGTTCACTCTCTCTTTGTCTGTGCACTCTTCTACTCTCTATGACTGTGCACTCTCTTTCCCTGTGTGCTGTCCGTGTTCTTTGTGTGCTCTCGCACTGTACCCCCTCTCTCTGTGTGTCTTTCTGTCTGTGCACTTTCTCTCTGTGTACTCAATCTCTCTCTCTCTCTTTGTGCACTCTCTCTCTCTCTCTGCGTGCTCCATCTGTGCCCTCTCCCTTGCTGTCTGTGTGCGCTGCCAGCTCTGTACCCCTTTCTCTCTGTCTCTCTCTCTGTGCACTCTCTGTCTGTGCACTTTCTCTCTGTGCTCTACCTGTGCATTCTCTCTCTCTGAGCATTCTTTCTGTGTGCACTCTCTCTGTGCACTCTGTCTGTGCACTCTATCTTTGTTTGTGTGCACTGTCTCTGTCTATGTGCACTGTTTGCTCTGTACCTCTGTCTCTCTTTACCAGTCTCTGTCTCACTCTGTATCTCTCTCTCTCTTTCTGTGCTCCCTGTCTGTGCACTCTCTCTATGCACTCTTTCTATCTCTCTGTGCACTCTGTCTATGTGCTCTCGCTCTATGCACGCTCTCTGTGCATTCTCTCTCTATGCTCTCTGTCTGTGCACTCCCTCTGTCTGTGCACCCTGACTGCTCTCTCTGTCTATGCACTCTCTTTTTCTGTGCACTGTCTGAGTTATCTCTATCTTCATTCGTTCTTGCTCTGTACCCCTCTCTCTCTCTCTGTCTCTCTCTGTCTCTCTGTACTGTGTCACTCTCTCTCTCTCTCTGTACCTCTCTCCCTCCCTCTCTCTCACTCACTTTGCTCTCTGTTTCGCTGTTCTGTGTCTTTCTCTCTCTGTACCTCTCTCATCCCTCTCTCACTCACTCCTCTCTCTCTCTCTCCCTCCTTCCCTCTCTCTCTCATACTCTCTCTCCCCCTCCTTCTTTGTCTCTCCTTCCCTCCTTTTGTCTCTCTCCTTCTCTCCTTTCTCTCTCTCTCTCCTTCTTTCTCTCTCTCTCTCTCTTTACTTCTCACTCTCTCTCTTCCCCTTCTTCCTTCTCTTTCTCCCATCCTTCATTCTCTCTCCTTCCCTACTTCCTTCTCTCTCCTTCCTTCCCTCCTCTCTGTCTCTCTCTCTCTCTCTCTCTGTCTCTCTCCCTTCCCTCCTCTCTCTCCTTACTCTCTCTCTCCATCTCCTCACATTTGTGGTTTGGCTCTATATAAGCAGCAAGTTAAGGTTCTTGCTTACTTGATCATGATCAGGCCCTGAAATACTACATATTGAAACGTGATTTTGTCTTTCTGTCACATACTTCCGAGCTTGATACAATGTAATCTTTCTGTAACTGTTGCAATTTTTAAGCCTGCAGATTTACAGCCTCAGGCAACTAAGCATGATTAATGATTATTTTGGCTTTCTGCCATGTACTTGCTTTTAATCACTCTGCAGCTTTTGCGATTTTCAAGGCTGTAATTTTGCAAGCGTTACACACAAACTCGCAGTACAACAACTATGTATGTGATATGAAGCACAATGATCCTGCAATAGGAGATGCCCAAATCCTGGACATATTTAAAAGGAGAGTGGAAACCATTATCTTTACTTTCAAATGAGTTAAACTCTCTCTCTCTCTTTGTTTTCCTACTAAGGGCTGAGTCCCTTCTGGGAGAAAAACACTCTATAAATATATTATTATTATTATTATTATTATTATTATTATTATTATTATTATTATTAGGAGCCCTTTTCCTAACTGAAATGCAATTTGCAGTAAGCAGTTTGTGACTTTTAAATTATTCATGTGCATACAATACCATCTTCATATAAATATGGGGCTCTCCTTGCAAACAGTGCATATCTTTATTCCCATTGATATAGGCTGGGTTATATTGGCCAAAAGGCCCACACGGTCCTGGTCTAGAGTAATAGATAATTAAGATTTGCAGGTAAAATTGTCATATATATTGTTATGCTGCCATTGCCTCTTCTCTGATAGCCAATGAGCCACTCTGCACTTCTCTGCCTATTTCTCCTTTTCTCCAGCCCCTACAACCTTCTATTCTGCCCTTTCCTTTTTTGGTTTTTCTTTTTTTGATCTATCCCTCAGAAAAGTGAAAAGCACTAACATGAACACACTATACACTAGCTCTAACATCCTCCCACCTACTTCCCTAAATCTCTCTCTCAATATATGTATTTATCACATATTATAATTGTCCAACTATGAATCATCGTCACTCTGTTTGTGTAGTGCGTATGACTTAGCGATGAGCAGGCGTTAAACCGTAGCACTTAAGCAATGAGCGTGGCAGGCTCATTGCCGGCTCGCCTCGCATAGCGAGGCTAGCCGTTAAATCGTAGCAATTAGGCAATGAGAGGCAATGAGCGCCAAAGGGCACCCAGGACCTCTGAAAGTGAAGTTACACCTCCATTTAAGTCCAAATTCCCGAGTTCAGACACAAGAAAATCCCCTAAGCGAGAGAAAAAATGGGTGTCGAAAAAAAATGAAAACGAGGCTCACAGCCCAGCCACGTACAAATTACCCAAGAAGGGATCCGAGATAAGCTCGGAAACCCGCATTAACCCCAGGGGATCCGAGATAAGCTCGGAGCCCTGCATTAACCCCACATTAACCATCGCAGTGGGGGTCCTGATTGCACGTGATCAGGGACCCCCGCTGCAATCAAAATTCAAAATTCCCATGTTACAGGTCCTTAAAGGACCGTTGTAAAAGAAAAAAAATATACACTGTCACCCTGTCAATCATGGGGGTCAGTACAGACCCCCATAAGCCCTTCATTAACCCTGTCACTCATGGGGGTCAATACAGACCCCCATAAACCCCTCATTAACCCTGTAACTCATGGGGGTCAAAGCAGACCCCCATAAGCCCGTCATTAAGCCTGTCACTCATGGAGGTCAATAAATACCCCCATAAGACCTTCATTAACCCTGTCACTCATGGGGGTCAATACAGACCCCCATAAGCACTTCATTAACCCCTTCACTCATGGGGGTCCATACAGACCCTCATAAGCATTTATTTAACCCCATCAGTCCCATAAGGGTATACTAAGACCATTATGGGACTGTTACAACATTAACCACATAAGTGCCATGATGGTCCTCAAGGACCATTATGACACTAAGTATAAACACTACACTGCACTATACCCCCCCAATAAAAGATTAAATATCAACTAAACACCCTCTGCACTAACCTATTAACACCTACACTACCTACCCCCTAATAACCCCCACCACTCTAATTACAGAAAATAAAAAAGCCTAAAGTCACACAAAAAAAATCTACATTGCAGAAAATAAAAAAAACTAAGTCACACAAAAAAAAGAACCTTACAGAAAATAAAAAAAAACATTACAAAACCCCGCCCTCACTACTGAAAAAAAAAATTATACACCTGAAAAGGAAATACCGTATTTATCGGCGTATAACACGGACTTTTTCTCCCTGAAAATAGGTGGCAAATGATAGGTGCGTGTTATACGCTGATATTCCCTCCCCCCTCCTCATTCTCAACCTCCCTCCTCACTCTAAACCCCCTCCGCATTCTAACCCCCCCTCCTCAACCTAAACTCCCCCATTCTCAACCTAAACCCCCCCTCCTCAACCTAAACCCCCCTCCTCAACCAAAATCCCCCTAAATACCTCCCCCTCACGTACCTACTTCTGCAACGGCCTCCGCTCCTTGACCCGGTGACGTCACATGCGCGCCAGCACGCCATGTCATTAGCATATACTGGGTGCCTACATCCGGTATATGCTAATGACGGGACGCGCTGGCGCACATGTGACGTCACCGGGTCAAGGAGCGGAGGCAGGAGAAGAAGCAGGTAAGTGAGGGGGAGGTATTAAGGGGGGTTTAGGTTGAGAAGGGGGGGTTAGGTTGAGGGGGGGTTGAGGATAGGAGGGTTGAGGTTGAGGAAGGGGATTGATGAAGGGGGTTGAGGAGAGGGGGGTTGAGGAGGGAGGATGAGGATGGGGGTTGAGGAGGGGGGTTGAGGGGTTTTGAGAATGGGGGGGTTGAGGAGGGGAATGAGGATAGGGGGTTTGAGGAGGGAGGTTGAAGAGGGGGTTGAGGATGGGCGAGTTGAGGAGGGAGGATGAGGAAGGAGGTTGAGGAGGGGGTTGAGGATGAGGAGGGAGGTTGAGGATGAGGAGGGGGGTTGAGGATGAGGAGGGAGGTTGAGGAAGGAGGATGAGGATGGGGGTGGAGGAGGGGGTTGAGGATGGGGTTTTTTAGGAGGGGGTTGAGGAGGGAGGATGAGGAGGGAGGTTGAGGAGGGGGTTGAGGATAAGGAGGGAGGTTGAGGTTGAGGATTTTGCTTCAAAGTTCTTTATTTGAATTTCTTTTTTCCTGAAATTCCCTTCTTAAAATGAGGTGCGTGTTATACGCCGGTGCATGTTATATGCCGATAAATACGGTACATATAATACAATACAATACAAATACAATACAATACAATTACATACAATACAATACAATACACCCCTATCTAATATACATCATACAATCTATCTAAATAAATACCATAATCTAATATACAAGCTATCACATATTATAATTGTCTAACTGCGATTCGTCGTCACGCTTGAGACGAATCGCAGTTTGACAATGATAAACTGCGCATTGCGCAGCAGTAGCCGCTTGTGCGCGGCGCAAGCCGCGCGTGCGCAGAGCGTGGCGCAAGCCACGCGTGCGCGCGGCGCGAGCCGCGCATGCGCGGAGCGCAGCACACGCCGCGCATGCGCGCAGCGCGGCCCGAGCCGCGAGCAGATGGGAGAGTGGGGAAGAGAGGGGGGAGAGGCACAGAGGGAGAGTGGGGAAGAGGCACAGAGGGAGAGTGGGGAAGAGGGAGAGTGGGGAAGAGGGGGGGGAGAGGCACAGAGGGAGAGTGGGGAAGAGGCACAGAGGGAGAGTGGGGAAGAGACACAGAGGGAGGGGGGAGAGACACAGAGGGATAGGTGGGAAAGAGACACAGGGGAGGTAGAGGAGGGGGAAAAGACACACGGGAGGGAGAAAAGGGGGAAGATACACATGGGAGGGAAATGGGGGGGAAGAGGGGAACAGACACAGGGGGAAGGGGGAAAGAGACACAGGCCAGGGGGGAACAGGCACAGAGGGAGAGGGGGGAAGAGGCACAGAGGGAGAGGGGGAAGAGACACAGGGGGGAGAGATACAGAGGGTGAGGGAGGAAGAGACACAGATGGAAAGGGGGGAAGAGGTACAAAGAGAGGCGGGAAAGAGGCACAGAGGGGGGGAACAGAGGAAGGGGTGAAGAGACACCATGGCGAGACACACAGAGAGAGGCGGGGGAAGAGGCACAGAGGGAGAGGGGTGGAATTCTACTTACCTCCCTGCGATGTCTCCGGCCTCCTCCGGATCCTCTTCTGCCACGCCCTGTATAAAAATAAATAAATAAATAAATATACTTACATCCGAACTCCAGGACATCCCCGACGCTACTGAGGCTCCCGGAGACTTTTATAAGAGAAAATAAGCAATGGCGCCTTCTGATTGGTTGAAAACGCTGTCTATCAAATTCACCCAATCAGGAGGCGCCAATGTGTGAACCAATCACAAAGGAATACACCCTAAAATCCCACTCTGATTGGATAATGCACCTGTCAATCTTTATTTAAACCAATCACAAGTCGCAGATGCCTTTAGCCAATCACAATGGAATACACCCCCACAGGGTGATTGGTTGCACTGACAATAGCCAATCACAATGGAATGCACCCCACGTACTGATTAATGTAGGATTTGCGCATTCTCATTGGCTACTGTTAATATCAATCAATATTACATCCAATGGGAAGGCGCAGATGTCTTTACCAATCAGTACGTTGGAGTATATTCCATTGTGATTGGCTGATGGCAATAAAGCCTTAGGATTGGTTCAAATAAAGTTTGACAGGTGTGTTATCCAATCAGCGTTGTGTTTTGGGGTGTATACTTTTTTCATTGGTTCACAATTGGGGTCTTCTCATTGGCTGAATTTGATAGACAGCCTTTTCAGCCAATCAGAAGCCACCATTGCCAATTTTATTCTTGAACACTCCATAGGAAGCTCATTAGCGTCGGAGACATCCGCCAGGGCGGATGTGTGTCGTTTTTTTGTTGTTTTTTTTTTACGCGCAGATGCTACCGGATCAGAACACCAGGAGGCCGGAGACATTGCGGAAAGGTAATTATAATGTACATTGTGTTTATTTCACTTTGTTTTATGTTTACTAATGTAATGTTTTTTTTTAACAGGAGCAGCGCCGGAGAAGACGCAAAGATGGAGGACGTGACATGCTGGGACGAGACATGCTGGAACGGGACATGCTGGAAAGGTGAGTATAATATTTAGAATATTTAGAATGTTTAGAAAGTTTAGTTATTTCATGTAAACTTGTTGTATTTTTTTTAAAATCTTTTTTACAGTAGGTTGCTAATTTGAAGAAACATCTCAAAGGTAAGTGGTCTTAATTATTTTATTGTAGCTTAGAATTAGGGTATATATAGAGATAGCATGTATTGTATATTAGATAGATAGATAGATAGATAGATAGATAGATAGATAGGGGGATGTATTATTAGATAGTATTGTATTTTAGATAGTGGGATGTATATTACATTATATAGTGGGATGTATATTACATAGTGAGATGTATATTAGATAGTGGCATGTATATTAAATAGTGGCATGTATATTAGATAGGGGTGTATTGTATTTAATTGTATTTAATTGTATTTAATTGTATTGGATTTTATTTAATTGTATTGTATGTATTATATGTATGTATTGTATTGTATGTATTATATGTATTTCCTTTTCAGGTGTGTAATTTTTTTAAAAATTTTGTAGTGGGGGGGGGGGGGGGGGGTTGTAATGTATTTTTTTATTTTCTGTAATGTTCCTTTTTTATTCTTTGTGACTTAGGTTTTTATTTGTTGTTCTGTAATGTACATTTTTATTTTTGGTGATTTTAGTTTTTCTTATTTTATGTAATGTAGATTTCTGCTTTTTGATGAATTTAGTTATTTGAGGCACACAGTACACTTACATTGTGTTACAAACAGCATTTCAACACTTTCTTTTATTGACCGTCATTTTTTGACGGGCAAGTCGCTAGTACATATATAAATAACTCCTTGTGCTTTGAAGTAAGGGCGCATAAAAAACAAAAACAGAGGCGCTCAATCAGAGAACTAACTAACCTTCATAGTTTAGTTCTATTGACATGATATTCATTTCTGAGAGTAGCCTATTTTAGCTCACAATCCTGTAGTATATCAGTATGGTCTCACTCAATAGAGTTACCCAACCCTAAAATACCAAGCTATTCTACAGGAGAAACAGTAAACCCCAGATATACGTTTCGGCCTTAGTTGGGCTTCTATTGAATGAGACCACGCTCATGGGCCCCAATAATCCCTTTCCCCAAGAGGGAGCCTTATAACCAACCCCCATGGTAGTCACTATTGATTTCCATGTTCCATAAAGGATCTACACTATGATGTCCTTATGGATGCTCAAGAGACCTGGTGCCTGTAGACCCACATGACCACTAACATTAATCCTACCATCTGCTAGCTCTGTACCATCTTGGCTCCATAACCTATTAACATTGGAGTTCTAATCACCCCAATGAGCCTATCCCCCCATGAGGGTCCAAAAAGACCCCCATGGTTCCTGATCTAAAATAAAATAAAAAAACACTGTCTAAATAACAAAAACAATCATAAAATACTCCAATGAAATAAAAATCTCAATAAAATTAATTAATGTGTTAGACAAAGGCAATTTTCTCCATTGAAAATAATTGTGACTTTTAACAAAGCACTTTAAAGCCAATGCAAAGTTTGTTAAAATTTAACAAAGTTATTTTTTAGGATAAAACCCTAATCACAGTCTGAAGCAATGCCAAGCAACACACTTGTCCTCAATCATCGGATAGGAGGGCATATCCAGTAAATACATTCATGTTGCTGGGGGAAAGGGAGAGCCTAATAGCCCTTGGGGGTACAGAGGATGGTGGGGAACATTCATTTTTAGTTTATTAAGCTGTAAATTAGCATAGGTAAAGAGGGGTCATACCCCCCTCACATTTATGTTTAATATTATTAACCGCTGGCATGATTGTGGCAGTGAATAAAAAATATCTAGTTAATTCTTTCAGACCTCCTGGGGAAATTGAACTTTTTAAGGTCTGTGGCTCACCCAAAACCCTTGTATCACTCTGACACTATATCTATCTATATATATATATATATATATATATATATATATATATATATATATATATACACAAATTGAATACTGTACTTTAAATAAAAAAAATATTTTACAGGACTCAATAAATGCCAGGAGCCAGGTTGTCATGCCACAAAATACAGGCACCCAGATTAAATTCACTGTACGTCTCTGCAACTCAGTTTTACCTGGAAGTAAACATACATGAGTGACTGATCCAGTGCAGTGCTGGTGTTACATTCCCCGACTTCAGCACTGTCCCCTCCAGCCGAACGTACCTGTGCATAAGTGAGAAGTGAAAGCTGCTGCTGCTAGAATAACCCTCACTGACAAATACACTTAGCAAAGCATCCTATGTGCAGCAAATCTAGGTTTTATCTCTTTTAATAGTGACTCTTAAGTAACCAGAAACTACATTTATCCGGCATCTACCAACCTTCGTGGGAGTCTACTGTATATATATTTATATATATATATATATATATATATATATATATATATATATATATATCACATATTATAATTGTCAAACTGCGAGTTGTCATCAGGCTTTGCGAGCACGAGGGACGCATTTCGGGCTGCAAATGCGGACCTCATGAAGCGAGGGCCGCATTTGTGGAGGTGGACATTAACTGCAATGCCTAAGCTCATTGCCAGCAGCAAATGCGGACCTCACGAAGTGAGCGTGCACATTTGCGGATGTGGAGGCTCTACGGAGCCTCAAACTCGGTACAAAACAACCCAGAAAAGCAGTACTTTAAAACAAAAAAAAGAGCTGCTGGACTTAAAAAAAAATAAAAAAATGGAGCCACGGGAAAAAAATAACTACGACCCGCGGGACTTAGAAGCATAATTAGAAAAATAATTACTAGGTCGCACAAAAAAACAAAGTTAACGGCTGAAATTCGTACATACATAAACACAAAAAACAAGAAAAAATAAAAACAAAACATTAACAAAAAACATAACACATAGCATGGGGGGACAGCCAAGACATCTGGGAGTGAGGTTGTATGCAATTTAAAGTCAAATTTATAGACTTTAGCCACTTGAAAATCGGCAAAGCGAGATACAAAATGGCGACCGAAAAAAATGAAAACAAGGCTACACGACCCGAAGCAAGAAAAACACCAACAAGAATGTATGATTTTTAAAAACCAGAATTATGACCCGCGGTACTTAGAAAACAATAATACTAGGTAGAAAAAATGCGAAGTTAACAGCCGAACCACAGACATCGGAAAACACAAAAAGCACAACAACAAAAACATACAACATAAAACAAACATCACACAAAGCCAGGACGTCTGGAAGTGAGGTTGCACGCCAATTTAAGTTGCATTCAAGAAGTTTTGGCACTTGAAAATCAGCTATACATAAAAAAAAAATGGCAGATGAAAAAAATTTAAACGAGGCTAAAGAAGACAGAGCAGCGAAAATCACCGGCAGGCACAGGTACGTAAGAGTTACACAGGAACGTAGAGAGATACACAATATACCAAGTAACACATAGAAAAACAATGCCATTTTACAACACTAACTTGCAAATAATAACATTAGGATTCTAAAATGCTTCTTTACCCGCCTAAACAAACGGTTTGGCCTTGCGCACACAGCCTATTTACACTGCACACTTGTCACATTGCTGACACTTTCTCCTCAGATGATCAACAGTCCAACTGTACATTTTCAGATGAAGGAAAATACAAATAGATTGTTAGCTCTTCAGAAAATTGTTTGCTGCATGTTACATATAAATAGGTAAAGTATATTAATTTATTAATTCATATTACTTTATTAACTCACTGTACTCACATTTTTTTTGTTGGACACTGTACCTATATATCTGTCTTCGTGATGAGCTCCAAAGGTGATCGTTGCAAAGCCGGACACTTGAAGTGCACAAGGGGAGAGGCTCACAACGATCGCCAAAGGTCCACAGAGCAGAAAAAGCCTTACATTGTGTGGTAAACAGTATTGCCATGACTTACAATTTTATTGCCATCAATTTTGATGAGCAGGTTGCTAGTATATATATATATATATATATCACATATTATAATTGTCTAACTGCGATTCGTCGTCACGCTTCAGACGAATCGCAGTTAGACAATTATAAAGTGCTGCGCATTGCGCAGAGCGCGGCGCGAGCCGCGCATGCGCAGAGCGCGGCGCAAGCCGCGCTCTGCTCCCGAGCCGCGATTGCAGAGAGTGCTCCCGAGCCGCGATTGCACAGAGCGCGGCGCAAGCCGCGCTCTGCGCCCGAGACGCGCTTGCGCAGAGCGCGGCGCAAGCCGCGCTTGCGCGCAGCGCGGCCAAAGAGCAGGTAAAAGAGTGGGGAAGAGGGGGGACTAGAGGCACAGAGGGAGAGTGGGGAAGAGGGGAGGGAGAATGGGGAAGAGGGTGGGGGAGAGTCACAGAGGGAGAGTGGGGAAGAGGGGGGGGAGAGTCACAGAGGGAGAGTGGGGAAGAGGGAGAGTGGGGAAGAGGGGGGGGGGGAGAGGCACGGCACAGAGGGAGAGTGGGGAAGAGACACAGAGGGAGGGGGGAGAGACACAGAGGGATAGGTTAGAAAGAAACACAGGGGAGGTAGAGGAGGGGGAAAAGACACACGGGAGGGAGAACATGGGGAAGATACACATGGGAGGGAAATGGGGGGGGGGGGAGGGGAACAGACACAGGGGGAAGGGGGAAAGAGACACAGGCCAGGGGGGAAGAGGCACAGAGGGAGAGGGGGGAAGAGGCACAGAGGGAGAGGGGGGAAGAGACACAGGGGGGAGAGATACAGAGGGTGAGGGAGGAAGAGACACAGAGGGAAGGGGGGAAGAGGTACAGAGAGAGTGGGAAAGAGGCACAGAGGGGGGGGAACAGAGGAAGGGGTGAAGAGACACAGTGGCGAGACACACAGAGAGAGGCGGGGGAAGAGGCACAGAGGGAGAGGGTGGAAGACACAGAGTGGGGAGAGACACAGAGGGTGAGGGGGAAGAGACAGGGAGGAAGAGGCACAGAAAGAGGAGGGGGAAGAGACACAGGGGAGTGAGAGGAGGGGGAAGAGACACAGGGGAGAGAGTGCAGGGGGGAAGATACACAAGGGAGGTAAATGGAGACACGAGGAAGGCCGTAACAGACACAGGGCTGAGGGGAAAAGAGACACAGGCCAGGGGGGAACAGACACAGGGGAGGGTTGGGGGAGACACAGGGGAGGGTTGGGGGAGACACAGGGGGGGGGAGAGATGCATAGGAGGGAGAAGGGGGAAAGAGACACAGGGGAGGGGTTTAGAGACACGGGAGGGAGAGGGAGGTAAAAACACAGGGGGGCAGGAGATACAAAGGAGGTAGACGAGGTGGAAGGAGACACAAGGGAGGGAGAGGAGGGGGGAAATAAGACACGAGGGAGGAAGTAGACAGAGGGAGAGACTCGCAATGAGCTCCAAAGGGGCTCATTGCAAGGCCTGTGATGAGCGCCAAAGGCGCTCATCACAAGGCCAGTAAAGTAGAGGGGGAGAGGCTTACATTGTGTGGCAAACAGCATTGCCAGGCTTCAGTTTTTATTGCCGTCATTTTTGACGGGCAAGACGCTAGTATATATATATAAAGAGAGAGAGAGAAAAAAAAAAAAATATATATATATAGTAACTACTATGACCATTTCATATCTAACTTCCATATTTAATACAATGTTATTTTTATAATATTAGACAGAGTTGCTTTGTTATTAAACTAGCTGTTACTAATAGAACTTTTCATTCTGAAATGATAAGGCATTTAATAGTTTTATCTAATCAATAAAGCAATTTGGTTTTGTCATGTATCTCAAACTCATTTAAAGCAAAGATTGTGTAGAAAAATAAAATAAAATAAATCAGGTTTTCACATTTAAATGTATTTTCCGTATTTCCAATCTCAAAAATACATCATGTAATAGATTTTACTAGAATGCTCCTATTATTCAACAAATTTAAATCAACAATAGCCAAAGGCATTCAATTACCTGCATCTTGACTTCTACATGAAATTGAAGTAATCACATTTATGTTACAGTAGGAAGTGTATTTTAAAAATGCCCTCTGTTCAAATGTTTTTTTAATTTGCTGCCATTTTATATAAATTTAAATTTGATTATAATGTCTCCAGACTATTTACAAATACTGTACCCTTACTCTCTAGAATACAACAATTGTATATATAAATATAGCATTTGGGAGCATTTGTAGCATTTTTCAATGACTCTTCAATGTCCAGAAATAATTATTTAATAACTTATCTTTTAACCAATTCATATTTTCTTTGTGTCCCCTAAATTCGGCTTGTAACATAATGCAGAAATGAAGTTAATAGGAGATATATTGTCATGACTGTACATAAAGCTTAGTAAAGCTTTTTCTTTCATTGTGTGTAATATGACATTTGTGTAAAATAAAAATAAAACATTTTTCTTCTGTTAATATGTAACAAAATTTGTAGTTTTTGTAAACAATTATATCACAATATATATATATATATATATATATATATATATATTAATAAATATATATGTAGTAACAGAGCTGGAGAATTGAGGGCCCTGGGCCCTGGTGCAAAACAAAAAACATGTGGGCCCCCCTAACTGTACATATATACACATACATACATATATATATATTTAAAAATAAATGGTTGGCCTCTATTCTATCTATATACCTATATATAAATGTATTAAATATTTTAAATAAATATAAAAATATGTAATATATATATATATATATAAATAAATAAATAAATATAAATATATATACACAAATACTTACCTCCATGTCCTGCTTTTACAGTGCCTTGCAAAACTATTCACCTCCCTTGGCATTTTTCGTGTTTTGTTGTCTCACAACCTGGAATTAACATGGCTTTTTGTAAGGATTTGCATCATTCAATTTACAAAACATGCCCACAACTTTGAAGATGTTTTTTTTTTATTATGGTGAAGCAAACAACAAATAGGTCAAAATAACAGAAAAAGTCAATGTGCATAACTATTCACCCCCCTAAAGTCAATACTTTGTAGAGCCACCTTTTGCTGCAATCACAGCTCCAAGTCGCTTTGGATAAGTCTCCATGAGTTTGCCACATCTTACCACTGGGATTTTTGCCCAGCGCCTTCAAGTTGGATGGTTTGTGCTTGTGAACAGCAATCTTTAAGTCTGTCCACAGATTTTCTATTGGATTGAGGTCTAGGCTTTGACTAGGCAATTCCAACACATTTACATGTTTACCCTTAAACCACTCAAGTATTGCTTTAGCAGTGTGTTTGGGGTCATTGTCCTGCTGGAAGGTGAACCCCTGATCTAGACTCAAATCACGCACAGAGTGGTACAGGTGTTCCTCAAGAATATCCCTGTATTTAGCACCATCCATATTTCCCTCAAATCTGACCAGTTTCCCAGTCTCGGCTGCTGAAAAACATGTTTCACTGTGGGGATGGTGTTCTTTGGGTGATGTGATGTGTTGGATTTGCGCCAGACATAGCGTTTTCTTTGATGGCTCAAAAGTTCAATTTTAGTCTCATCAGACCAGAGCACCTTCCTCCATACAATTTGGGAGTCTCCCACATGACTTTTCGCGAACTCAAAATATGCTATTTTGTTTTTTGCTGAAAGTAATGGCTTTCTACTGGCCACTCTGCCATAAAGCCCAACTCTATGGAGCGTACTGCTTATTGTCGTCCTATGTGCAGATACTCCAGTCTCTTTTGTGGAACTCTGCAGCTCCTCCAGGGTTATCTTAGGTCTCTGTGCTGCCTCTCTGATTAATGCCCTCTTTGCCTGGTCCATGAGTTTTGGTGGGTGTCCGTCTCTTGGGAGGTTTGCTGTTGTGCCATGTTCTTTCCATTTTGTTATGATAGATTTGATGGTGCTCCTGAGGATCATCAAATATTTGGATATTTTTTTATAACCTAACCCTGACTTGTACTTCTCAACAATATTGTCCCTTAATTGTTTGGAGAGTTCCTTGGTCTTCATGGCAGTGTTTGGTTAGAGGTGCCTCTTGCTTAGGTGTTGCAGCCTCTGGGGGCTTTCAATAAAGGTGTGTATATGTAATGACAGATCATGTGACGCTTAGATTGCACACAGGTGGATATCATTTCACTAATTACATGACTTCTGAAGGTAATTGGTTGCACCAAAGCTTTTTATGGGCTTCATAATAAAGGGGGTGAATACATATGCACATGCCAATTTTCTGTTTTCTATTTCTAAAATAGTTTTATGTATATATTTTTCTCATTTCACTTCACCAACTTAGACTATTGTGTTCTGATCCATCACATAAAATTCAGATAACCAAAACATTGAACTTAAGGCTGTAATGTAACAAAATAGGTAAAAAGTCAAGGGGGTTGAATAGTTTTGCAAGGCACTGTAAATTTGTTGAGCGCCGAGGAGCGCTGTGAAGGCCGACTGCGGCCACAAGGAGGGGCAAGGAGGGCCTTAGGGGGCTGCGTTAGGGCCAAAGAGTGCTGAAGAAGGCTGGAAGGGCCAGCGAGACGTGGGAGGGCTGAGGAAGGCTGAGAAGGGCCGTGGTAGGGTGTCAGCACTGGGCCCCTTCCAGAGCAAGGCCTGCGCCGGCGGTAGCTCCACCACTAATATATATATATATATATATATATATATATACATATATATATCACATATAATAGTTGTCAATCTGCGAGACATTGTCACGTTTGCTGGCCTAGCGAGGCGAGCCATTGAGGCACAGAAGTCTTACGAGATACGCACGACTCGCTCTTTGCCTGCTAGTCTCGCGTAGCGAGGTGAGCAGTTGAGCATTGAATCAATCTTGCAGTACTTAGGCAATGAGCAACGAGAAGTTGAGGCATTGAAAAATCTGGGAAGCAGGACTTAGAAAAAAATAATTATGAGCCGCGGTACTTAGAAATAAAAACCAGAGGTCGTAAAAAAACGCTGTAACCGCCCGAACCGCGCAAGTCGAAAAACACGAAAAAGAGAATAAAAATTAAAGCACCCGTGCTGTGTGTAAATGAGGCGAGCAGTTGAGGCATTGAAACACCTGGGAAGCGGGACTTAGAAAAAAATAATTATGAGCCGCGGGACCTAGAAATAAAAACCAGAGGTCACAGCACGGGTGGACAGCCAGGACGTCTGGAAATGAGGTTATTCACGAATTTAAGCCGAATTTCCACAGTTTCGTCACTCGAAAAATAGGCTAAGCGAGAAAAAAAATGGCAACTGAAATAAATTAAATCAAGGTTCCCCAACCCGGAACCGCGCAAAACACTGCCAGTCGCGTATGACTTTGCCAGAGGTACAAAAATACACTATTAGCAAGGATGGAAAATGTTTGCGATTCGCGTAAGACATAGACTATCGCCGCAATATAGCAACACAAACTTACACCTTAACACATTACACTTTTGAACTGGAGGTTCTCCCGTATAAACAAACGATTTGACCTCATGCACACAGCCTATATACACTGCACACTTAGCACATTACTGACACTTTCTCTTCAGATGATCAACATTCTCCCTGTACATTTTAAAAAATATGCCAAAAAGATTGTTAGCTCTTTAGGATATGGATTGCTGGGTATTAAGTATTTTACACTGCCCTTACTTTATGAATAATGCTCATTGCCTGACAGGGATAGGACACTCAGCGCAGTTAAATATTTACATCACTTTATTATGCTCTGACATCTAATACATTTTTACGAGCCCCCACACGTGACTATGGCGCTCTATGCGACTTCATTGGACTTCAAGCTTGGACATGCAGGACTTAGGGTGCAATGAGCGCTAAAGGCAAGTCACTAGTATATATATATATATATATATATATATATATATATATATATTAAAATTACCCTGGTGTTTCAATTTAACTTTTGATTTGTAAGTATTGCAAAACATTATTACATTAGCATGGCTTCATTTTGCATCAGAAAGGTATGGGCTTGGTTATACCAAACCTTGCTAAATTTGCTAAAGGACTAGAGTAAGTCTAACATATCACATATCGCTCCCCCAAACACACACATATTTACAGGATCATAATGAACGTCAATTTAGGGAATTCATTTTGGATACCTACATATGTGTTGCCCATTGCATAAATCCCTTTAATGTGTGTTTACAGTGTGTGTAATGGTGCCAATCATTTTTCAACCAGAGTGTGGGAATTTCAAATACCCAATCAGAGAAGGGGAGTATAATTTCAATAAATAGTTTTGATGATATGTCATGTTTTAGTTCCCTTAGTGTGAGTTTGTCTAGTTAACTACTGTCATTATAGTGTGGACCGCTTCAGTGTGAATAGATGCTAAAAAAACACACATATCTGTAAAAATTACAATTTTGAGGTTTAGCATGAAATTGTGCAAGTCTAATTTTATCAAGCTGTGAGTTGGGAATGTAATCTTTAAAACTAAATGAATAGGTCTGATTGTTTATGAACTCATGCTGACTGTAAATTCTGCTTTGCTGTTCTGTACAAAACTGAAAACTATTTGGATTTATCAAGTGTGATTTACCACTTAAAAAATGTCATACTTGATCACTCTGAGTTCTCATCACTTGTTATATTAATACACATAAATGCCAAGGCTAATTTATTTTATATTTATATGTAATTGCTAGACATGTTTGCTTTATCAGATGCAAAATGTTCTCACATGGTCATTTCTTTGTACAACATAAATATAATATTCCATACATAATACAAACCAGATCATTGTAACCTTAGAATAGCCCTCTCCCGATATAACTCTAAGCCTGCCTTTATGGCCTATAATAAATATAGGGCTGACATTCTCTGTATACAAGAGACCCATTTAAGAAAGGAATCTATTCGCTATACAAACAATAACAACTTCAGAGTAAGAATTGACTCTACATATAATAATAAAGCAAGAGGAGTCTCTATACTGTTTAGTAATAGGTTAAAGGTACAAGAGGAGAACTGTAAAATAGATTCACAGGGGAGATTTATTATTTGGTCGGGACTAATTAATTACATTTATATAACTTTAGCGAACGTGTATTGTCTAAATAAATATCAAATACATTTTCTCAGGAAGATCTTGAGAGAAATAAACAAAATAAAGAAGGGCCTTATGTCTATATGTGGAGACTTCAATATGGTGATAGATTATACCATGAGTAAAACGGGCAACTTGAAATTAAAATCAGAAATTCAGTTAGAAAAAAAACTCCAAGGAGTTTCTTAAAGAAATAATAAGTTATGATCTATTAGACTCATGGAGAGCCTTACATCCTCTTGAGAAGGATTTTACTTTTTTTTTCAAATCATTTTGACTCCTAATCCAGGTTAGACTATATGTTTGATCCAACATTACTGTTGAATGAAGACTCCGTAATTACTTAACAAAACAAATTGGAGAGTTTTTTTAATTAATTAAGATTCTGTGGAATCAGCCACAATATTATGGTGTGCCCATAAATTGGTAATTAGGGGTTTAGTGGTATCCTGTACATCAGAGATACATAAAACTAGAGGTAAGCCCTTACGGCATTTATACATAGAATTAGAAAAATTGCACTGTTTAAACAAACTTACTCCCAATAAGAATATAGGCTCTCAAATTATTGAAATAAATTTGAAGATAAAAACTATTTTGCAAAAACAAGCAGAGATCCTTTGTTGTGGAAATTTCTTCAAGCTAATTTTATTTTGGGAAATAAAACAGGAAAGTATTTAACTAGAAAACAAAAAAATCTTTATATTAAGAATAAAATAACTTGTTTAATAGGACAAGATAATAAAAAATATACTCACCCAGACAAAATTGGCAAAATATTCATGCAGTATTATAAATCTTTCTATAATTTGAAAACTGACATAAACACGGCTAAAGTTGAGAAAAGGGATATAGATTTTTTTTTTGTGTGTAAATTAGGTATTCCATCTCTTTCTAAGGAAGATTAAAAAATCATAAATAAAGATTTCACTAAGTCAGACATTGAAGAAGCAATAAAGTCATTAAAAGCGAATAAGGCCCTGGGAACGGATGGTTTTGATCATTCATATTACTTACTCTTCATAAAAGAATTGAGTACTTATCTTTGTAATATGTATACTGAGATTAAGAATTCTGGAAAATCACCTACAGAATTTGTTGAGGCAAAGATTATTAATATCTTAAAATTGGGTAAGGATCGCAAGGACTATAGAAACAATAGTTCAATCTCATTAATAAATGCAGATGCTGAATTGTATTCCAAACTGCTAGCAAACAGATTGATGGAGATAATCCACAAACTACTTCATTTAGATCAATCAGGGTTTATCAGAGGGAGACAGGCATCGGATAATACAAGACGCTTGTTGGGTCTCATGTCTTATGTCAAGAAAGTAAATATATCCATACTGACCTTGTCTTTAGATGCAGAGAAGGAGTTTGACAGGGTCAGTTGCGATTTTTTAGAAGCAATTCTTTTGAAATTTGGGTTGGCGGAATTTGCTATAAAGACAATTAGAGCATTATATAGTAACTTAAAAGCCTTTACGTCGGGCCCTGGCTATAGTTCGGATACATTTAATATCAGCAATGGGACTCAACAAGGATGCCCATTGTCTCCCTTATTGTTTTTGCTCTTAAGTGAATCCCTAGCTTTATCCATAAGACAAGATAAAGCCATAAAGGGGGGTTTAATAGGCAAAAGTGAGAACAAGATCATGCTATATGCAGACGACATTATATTGACCATAACTGATCCAGTAACATCTTGTAACAGATTGTATAAAATATTAAATGAGTTTAGTAAGATCTCCTATTTCAAGATTAATTTTCAAAAACAGATATTTTTTCAAGAGGTATAGACATGAAAGGGAAACATTTATTAGCTGAACGTTATGCATATAATTGAAGATCAAAAATGTTTACCCATATTATTGAATGTTACCTTGTTTGTTAAAACCAAGAGAATAGAAAAATGGGAACAGGAAGCTAATTTTATGCTTGATGATTATTTATGGTCAAAAACTTTCAGTTTAATCAAGGTTTCTTCCATAAATGTTTCTTATCAGGAATTATTTTTATTATTTTACAGGGTACCAACAATCTTTAATACATTTGATGTAAATTATTCCCCGCTATGTTGGAAGGAGTGTGGATCTCCAGGCACGACCATCCATGTGTGGTGGGAATTTGGAAAGGTAAATTTATTGTGGAGGATCTGCTGTAAGCACTTGTCTACCATTATGGGAAAAGAAGTACCATGCACTGCCCAGGTAGTTCTTTTCCATCACAATCTGGACTCACCCAACTCTTCCAACTTGGGATGAAATTTTGAATGCAATAAGTGTTAATAGAGTTCTAATGAAAGATAGAAAATCTATTGCGCCAATTAATAAAAGATTGGTCTCTAAGTGGTTTATGTTCCAAATTCAGAGACTTAACTCCATGACAGAATGTTATATTTCTTTTCAACAGCCAAACCTTTTCTCTTTATTCTTTCTCCTCGGGTTTGTTAGAAACCTTGATAAAGTTAAGAGGCTTTCCGTAGTATGTATGTGTAGTGTATATGATTGACTTTATTAATGTAACATTTTGTATTGTATTGTTTGTAAATTGTATATTTTGCATATTGTAAATGCTTTGTGGAAAACAATAAACAAAATAAAACAAAATAAATAAAATACAAACCTTTCAACATTTGAAGTGCCAGTCAGGGACAATTAGGCTTCAATAAAGGAACATACATTCTTGAATAAAGATACTGCAATACATTGCATATTGAGCAGTATGCCTGAAATTTAGAGAGATGTATTCATGTAATATTTGTTCAAGTGTTTAGACAAAAATATATACTTCACGAGACAGTCTCCTGAAAACTCTAACATGATGGTATTGTCACTCTAAGGACCACTGTATGAAAAAAAAATGTAAAGGCATACTGAGCATATTATTAAAAAACAAGACTTATGTAAGCAATAGATACACGTTTTCACATACAAGAGAAAGTGCATTTATCTATTACATAAGCATATTTTATAAAATGGAAAGCAATGGGAAATTATATGTTTTATAATATGTATATTAATATGTGATTAGAGTTTTATCCTGAAATATAACTTTGTTAGATTTTACCAAACATTACATCGGCTTTAAAGTACTTTGTTGAAAGTCACAATTATTTTTAAAGCAGAAAAATGCCTTTGGGGCCCCAGAGAAGCACTTCCAAGTCCATATAAAATGGTATGGCCCATCACACAACATTTTCCAGATGTTTAGGAAAACAAGGAAGAAATCTAAAAAATGCAAGGTGATTAAAGTCACAGGCTTAAACTAACAATGCAGAACTGTTCAATATAAGGATAGATCATAAAATATTTAAGTATGTTTTGCTTATTCTTCCAGATTTAACTAAAATTTTAAATTAAATCGGAAACTGGTCACATATTTGTCATTTTGAGTAAATTATTACTTATACATCACAGAATATCAATACATATTTGTTATTGTTTTATAATAGATATATATCCAAGTTCCCTCCGATATATAAATACTTTATTACGTGCTTGGAATGATCTGAAAATGACCAGGGTGACCAAGTCGTCTAATGTGCAGGTCAAATTTTCCAGTATTAAAATATTATTTCAACTGGAAGCAACAGCAAGGAAAGGTTTTATTGATTTCTTTCAGAATGCCACTATAAAAAATTTTTTAATTGTAAATCTACATTGAGTTATTTTCTTTTTTATTAGTTATCTTTATATAAGTGCTACATTAAAGGCAATTTCTCATATCAGCAGTATTTTAATCAACAATTGTGTAGTGTATACAGCAAATGTTCGCAAATATCTCTGGCTTTGGAGCAGGACCACCCTATAAAATTTAAATAACGTTTGGCAAAGACTGTATTTTGAGTAACATGCTCTGGACTATGTAGATTCTGTTGAGTACTTTGACTTAACATAACTTTCCATTCCTCTTGGATAAGTTCTTGCTTTAATGCTGTCTTAAATGTAGTCATAAATTTAGTTTTCCAAGGGAGATGTGGGAAACTTATATTCCCATAGAGACTGGATATAATGTGATAGGGATTGTAAAGGCAGATATCTTCAAAGGCCATGATTTAGCTGTTTCTGTTCAGTTTAAATTGGGTCTATGTGCAATTAAGAATTTGTATAAATCATAAAGTTTTGTTTGTGGGTATATTGTTTCTCCTAGTGATAATATTTTGTTTTTCTCATGTGTTTCTCAAGTGTTGGTTGTTAATGCTAATTTGACTTACTGGGTATACAAGTGTTGTCATGAAAGGGACAATATTATTGTGCTCTTCAGTTTTGTGTGCGAGACAAAGTAAATTCTGTATTTTTGTTCTCTGTATTATCATTTATATCTGTACCGAAATAGGTGAGTTAATTTGGTTGTGCCAAAGTGTTTGTTTCTTCAAATTGAGCAGTCAGAAAATATATACTCTTAAATCTGGTACTGCCATATCTCTTCACAATTTATTAATTTTTTTTTGTATTCTTGCTTTTTTATTCAACCAAATAAATTGGAAAATGGTGATTGCATCTTAGGAAATTGTATGTAAGAATTTGCAGACTAAATACAGTCTTGCAAAAGTATCAGTTTTGGATTTAGCATATTGGCAGTTTTCGTGTTTCTCTCAGTGTTCAAATTATCAGCCTTATTAAATTGTGGTTCGGCCATTTGAATAGAGTTCTATATAAGCACAGAGCATGTTTTTTTTTACAGAAGTTTTTAGTATTCTATCCAAAACTATCTTCACTAACTAAAAGCTTCTGTAAAACAAAGATACTCTGTGCTTATATAGAGCCCTTTTCAATTGGCCGAAATGCAATTTCATGAGGTTGTATATCTATAAATGAGCCAGAACTATATAGGGCAGAAAATCTATCACTAAGCAGGAACATTTTACACAAACAATGTTCAATATATTATACTAGCGAATTGCCCATCAAAAAATGACGGCAATTAAATTGTAAGTGAGCTAATGCTGTTTGGTGTATAATAATAAAATAACTAATAGATTAATAAAGTAATATACTTTACCTATTTTGAAGTAATATATGCAGTAATCATTGTGTTGAAGAGCTGGCAATCTTTTTTGATGTTGCTGCTGCATTAGTGGTGTGGAGCTGCTGTGTAAGCGTGATGAATGTGTGTAGTGTAATAGTGTGCGTGCGCAAGAAAAAACAGTTAGCGTAGCTGTGTACTTCCGCATTGTATAAGTTATTGTTCTAAAATGGCGGCTAATGTGTGGTATGCTTCTGTAGTGGAACGTAGGTGTTTTGCGTGTTTCTGGTGGTGTTTTGCGTGTTTAGAGTGCTGTAGCCTCGTTTTCTTTTGTTCAGCAAAAAATTTTTCTCTCGCTTAGAGAATTTTTTTAGTGTCTAAACTCTTTTATTTTGAGTTAAATTAAGATGTAACTTCATTTTTTGAGGTCCTGGATGCCCCCTCTTGCTGTAGGTAAGCTTTTTATGTATGTGTTGTGTGTATTTATTGTGTTTTTCATTTTTTCATGTCTGCAGAGTGCGGACGATTTTTGCGAGGTCGTAATGGGTGGTAACGTGTCTCGTATGTTGTTTGCGTTACGACGTAAAGTTTGCGAGGGTCGCAGTTGCTGGCAAGGTGCGCCTTCGGCACTCCATGCCACCAACTGAGGCCCTCGCTTTGCGTGGGCCACGGCTCACTATGAAAGCCTGCAAGCGTGTACAACGGCTCATATGCTCACAACTATATATATGATAAAGACTATTACCAGCCTTAATTATTATAAATTTAAGCTACATTGATATATAACTGGAAATGTGACTCATAGGAGCTAGGTCATGGTATAAAAGTGCTAGCCAAAGGCAATAAGATGAGCAAGGCCAAAAGTAAAAAGTGCCCAATAGTTATATTTATGCTGTACAACAATGTAAAAATTATTGCATATATAGGCAATATATTAAAGGTCATATATCATAAATCTGTCAAACAGTAAAAATGAAAGAGGACATAGAAAATAAATAGTACTTTAATGTCACAATGGTAAGTTTAGATTTATCAAAAAAAAATATATCAACTGCATCACATTGTTAAAGAATTTTCTCAGTGAAAATTTCAGCACAAAGTTCTTAAACTCCTTATTTTGAAATGTAATTAACAAGATAATTATTAAGATTTAGAGGAGAAGCTCTAACTTTGTAATTGAATCCCACACAGATACTTGGGAATATCAATAGTAATTTACTGTATGTTTGACAACCCAAACTACTGTATCAATTTAATTTGCTATGTTTTGCCAATAGCAATTAAAGAGACATTGCCATTGCCATACATATTAAATTAAGAATATGAAGTAGTTTTAAACTGTTTTAGGTGTTTTAATATATTTGGCTGTTTCTTATTTTTTTCTGTATTAAACTGCTTAGACATTTTAAACTATCTGCAAGTGTAGAGAAGGAAAGTACAACCGGATGAAACACTGTTTAGAGATTAGTAAGGTAGTTAAAACATTGCAAAGGTACTATAATAAAGAGTGAGCAAGGCGAATGAGAGATTGAAATGTGTTTTTGTAAGGGAGTATATACCATCAGCCCTGTTAAATTGCTACGATCTTAGAAATCGTAGCTTGTAAAGTAGCCCGCAAAAGATACTGCAATTAAATTGGCCTCTTTCAGCTACCCTCAAACGATCTGTGGGTTACAGGTGGAAAAACCCTATGGGCCGTCAAAACCTTACATTTCTACAATTCCCCAAAGAAGCACTGGCGTTCAAACCCGTAAACGGCAAATGGAGCAAAAAATCCTATGAGTACTAGAGAGGACCAGCAAGAGGGTTAAAGTCCTGTCCATAGCACTGTAAAAGCAAATATAAACACCATACTGAATTTTTAATTAAAGAGAAATTTATGTAATGTATTAGTATTAATAGCACAATATTCTCAAGCCTGCAAATCGGCAATACAAATTAATTTATTTTATGTTTAATTTTCCAGTTATATCGATCCTGGCAATCAATGTGTTAATACATATTATAGAACTTGCATGGACTAGAATATCATATTTATTGATTATTCAATATAGCATTATTATTATTTTTTTTAACATTGATTTTTATTAAAGACATTAGATAATACAGCATTGTACTTTACAATATAAGCGTTAGATAAGTTATATTGTCTTCTTCAATAAAGCTTATCATTTTAACTACTAACTATGGGTCTCATTCAAATCTGGGCCGTAAAAAGTCTGTAACTTTGTAATTCCTTGCGGCTGGCATACAGCACCGCGTAGCACTACAGCTACGCTGCTATTCAAATTTCCTGCACGCCTGTAAATCGTGTTTTAAGGCCGCAAAGTCCGAAAGCTGTAAATGCAAATATAAATTCAAGACAGCACTGTAAACCATTGTAAATGATGAGGACCATAATGGGGGACATGAGGATTAATAGCAACACCCTCTCAAGCTTGCACATTGCCCAAATCCAATATTTCATTTCAGGTTTATTTTCCGTCCAAAGTCCTACAGAATTGAATGACCTCCAAGCCAGCAAATCGTTATTAAAACCCGCACGGGCTCAGAGGTTGAAGGCAGCAAATTCAAAGCATTGTAAATGCAAATATATATTCAATCCAGCTCTGTAAAGCACTGTAAATGATGGGGAACACAATGGGAGACATGAGGATTAATAGCAAAACATTCTCAAGCGTGCACATCACCAAATTCTAATCTTTTATTTCATTTCCGTTCAAAATCCCACGGGCTTCAATGACCTCCAAGTTATTCAAGCCAGTACGGGCTTGGAGGGTGAATGTCCTCCAAGCCCGTAGCTTGTTATTGAAGCCCATAGGGGCTTGGAGGTTGAAGGTATCCATTTTGTAACGTTTTTTGCGGACTGCATGGCGTTCAAGCCTGTAACCCTAAAATGGAGGCCCAAACATTATGGCCTACAAATGAATAATTGTTAAATGACAATATTTTTATATTCCTCATATTTTGGAATGGTCAAAAACCATACATGAAATTCAGGCCAAATTAACACTTTACCACTCACAGAGGCTCCATTGTAGCCCCTAAAACAGCCATATAATAGAATATGGCACCCCGACATTGGCGCACATGGCAAATGTGTGGCAACAACATGGGGCCGACATGAGCACGCCGACAGCAGTGCGCAGTTCTAAAGTTTGTAACTAATGCGCACAGATGAAAGGGCGCAAGTGTTATGGCCAAACAACATGACCCTAACCCTTGTAGCCACAGCCTAACCCGAACCCTTAGACCCCGCAGCCTAACCTGAACCCTTAGACCCCGCAGACTAACCCTAACCCTTAGACCCCTACCCTCCTGTCGGGTGCTCTGTCGTCGCTGCGCGCATTTGTGGGCTTGCTGATGACGGAATGCATTTGATGTGCACTCTAAAGTCATGCTAGGATAGAATATTCATCTTGCTCATCATATTCACATTTGAGAACACAAACAGCGGCCAAATTAGACCACCATATGGCATATATCAAGTACCAGGGCCATATTTCAATATATGTGGTTCAGTTCTTCAGTCGTGTCCGACTCTCTGTGACCCAATGGACTGCAGCACATTCAGCTAGGTCTATGCCTGTGCTGTTCTCCAAAGTTTGCATGCCAGAGATTAGAGTGGGTTGTCAGTTCCTCCTCTAGTGGATTGGGATTTGTCTGATTTGGCTGCTATGACCTGCCCACCTGCAGTCCCTTCACCATTACCACTTAGCAACCCTCACACATGTAAATTGATAAATAGCAGAACAGAATGGGAGGTCACCAAATAGGAATGGCTAGACTTCTGGCACATGGCTACCGCCAGGATGGATGTAGCGGAGATCATCCCTGATGGCAATGAGTTGGCTGTCAATCCCTGAGCCTCTGGACAGTCTCCCTTTCTGCTTGCGGCCCTTCGTGATGGGTCAGAGTAGATATGTGTGGTGTATGTTCCCCTAGTCTCCTTCATCATTGCTAAGTGGTGGTTGTGAAGAGTCTTGTGTACCTGAATGAAGCTGTGAGCTATACCATGTAGGGCCACTGTAGGTGGGCATGTCATAGCAGAAAGGTCAAACAAGTTCCAATCCACTCGAGAAGCAGCTGACTAACCACACCAGTATTGCTGGCATGCAAACTGTGGATAACAGCACAGGCAGAGACCTAGCTGAATGTGCTGCAGTTCATAGGGTCACAGAGAGTCGACCACAACTGAAGAACTGAAAAACATACATTAAATGTTTCCCTGCTACTTTATATATGTTATGTATATGCAATTAGATTGATAGAGCTCATGTGAGTGGCAAAGGGTTCATATGACCTGACTTTCATGTTTTACTGTTGCTATTGAATGAGGTAGTGTGGTTTTAACCATATTCTGCATGTTGCAGCATGGTTTGTCATATTGGCATGTGCATGACCATTACAAGATATGATAACCAAAGTATATTTAGGGCATTATTGTATATTGGGGCATTATTGGGCAACTAACTGCATTCACATACAGTATATGCTAAGTGGTGTTAGTGAAGGGGTTTGTGTACTTCAATAAAGCTGTGAGCTATACCATGTAGGGCCAGTGTGGGTGGGCATGTCATAGCAGAGAGTTGAGACGAATCCCAATCAACTAGAGAAGGAACTGGCAAACCACTCCAGTATCACCTGTCCTATTCATTGTAGGCCTTAGGGGAATGTTCCTACTCCACAGTATCACTAATCAGACTTGTCCTGAGTATTAACCCTATATTATTTGTAGATCTGATAAATGGGATCATATGTTATCTAAAGCTATTATGACTATTAAAAAAAATTATACTGTTTAATTGATCTATTGCATGTCAACTAGGGCTCATTAGTTTACATCTATAAGAATGTGACACTAATGTAATTAGTCAATAGGTTAGTATAGTCAATAGGGAGGTATTGCTAAGTAATTCAAGTACAGAGGCAGGCACCTCAAAACTACAAACTCATAACATAAGATGTATGCTTACTAATACTAAGAATCTTGCCAGGAAAAATGGGAGAGCTAGAATTATTGGCAATTAATGAAAAATTGAATTTAATAGGCATTACCGAGACATGGTGGGATGAATCTTGTGACTGGACTGTTAATCTGGATGGTTATAACCTATTTAGGAAAGATAGGAGCAGTGGTAAAAGGGGAGGAGGGGGTTGTCTTTATGTTAAGCCTGAATTTAAGCCTATAGTCAGAGAAGATATTTATGCTGGAACTAGCGGTAATGTTGAAGGTTTGTGGGTAGAGTTAAATAGTGGACCAGCAAATTCCAAAAGAATATTGGTTGGAGTATTCTCAATAAAGATGCTATAAACCCCCAAAGATAATTGAAAGTGAGGAAATACAATTATTGTTACTGATTGGAAATGCCGCTAAGCATGGGCAAGTTCTAATAATGGGATATTTTAACTACCCTGAAATAAACTGGATACATGAGACCAGCAGATCAGCTAAGGGGAGCAGGTTCTTGAGTACACTCAGGCATCATTATCTGTCCCAGGTTTTACAAGAGCCTACTAGAAATCTTGGATTTAGTCATCGCAAATAATATTGATATGGTATCAAATATTGAAATAGGGCAACCTTTGGGAAAAAGTGATCACAACACAGTCTCATTTGAGATTGAATTAAAAAAACTAAACTGTAAGGGGCCAATAAAAAACCCTAATTTTACAAGGGCAGATTTTAAAGGTCTAAGGGCAGCGATACAAAGTATAGACTGGGACAGAGAACTGGCAGGTTAAAATACTGAACATAAATGGACATTTAAATCCATACTAAATATACATACACATCGGCATATGCCATGTGAGAATAAAAGTAAGAGGAGTAAATTACATCCAACGTGGCTTAACAATGATTTAAAGATCAAGATACAGAGTAAAAAACAGCCATTTAAATTATACAAAAATGAGGGGACAGAGACTGCTTCACGGGAGTACAAGGAAATGGCTTGCAAAAGGGCTATCAGACTCACAGAAAATGAAAAATTAGTTGCAAAAGCGAATAAGACTAATCCTAAAAAATGTTTTTAAGTATATAAATATGAAGAAGGCCAGGAAGGAATCTATAGGAGCATTACAATGTAAAAACAGGTCATCTGACAATTAGTGACCAGGAAAAGGCAGATGAGCTAATCAGGTTCTTTTCTTCTGTATATACAAGTGAGGTACCAGTGGGGCTACACTACTTTCACCAAATAACTGGTTAACGCAGGAAGAAATCCAAAAGTGGTTGGAAGAAATAAATGTCAATAAAGCCCCAGGTCCTGATTGAATACATCCAAGGGTACTGAGAGAACTGGGTTCTGTAATAGCCAAACCATTATATATAATTTTTCAAGATTCACTCAACACTAGGTCACTGCCAGATGACTGGAGAAAAGCGGAGGTGATACCTATATTTAAGAAGGGGGCAATTATAGACCTTTAAGCCTCACTTCTGTAGTGGGAAAGCTTTTACAAGGGTTAATAAGGGATAATATACAAGAGTATGTCTATTCAAACAGCATTATAAGTAGGAGCCAACATGGATTTATGAGGGATAGGTTGTGTCAAACAAACCTAATTAGTTTCTGTGAGGAGGTTAGTAGGAACTTGGATCAGGGCAACTCAGTGGATGTAGTCTTTTTAGATTTTGCAAAGGCTTTTGATACAGTGCCACATGGGAGACTAATGTGCAAACTAATTGAAAGAGGAATTGCAGTAAATATATGCACATGGATTGAGAGTTGGCTAAAAGACAGGAAACAAAGGGTTATTGTAAATGGAACATACTCAGATTGGACTAATGTGGTAAGTGGGGTTCCTCAGGGCTCAGTATTAGGTCCTCTCCTTTTTAACATATTTATTAACGACTTAGAAGTTGGATTGTAAAGTAGTGTCTCCATTTTTGCTGATAACAAGTTGTACAAGGTAATTAAATCAGAAAATGATGTACTTTCCCTCCAAAGGGCTTTGCATAAATTAGAGAAATGAGCAATTAAATGGCAGATAAGATTTAATACGAATAAATTTAAGGTTATGCATCTGGGAAGGAAAAATAACCATGCAATCTATAAACTTAATGAAGCAAATCTAGGGGTATCTCATATTGAAAGGGAATTGGGAGTGCTTGTCGACAACGACCTACGTAACAGTTCTCAATGCCAAGCAGCAGCTGCAAAGGCAAATAAACGATTAGCATGTATTAAGAAGGATATAGAAGCAAGGGAGGCAGATATAATTCTGCCACTATACAAATCCCTAGTACACCCTCATTTGGAATATGGAGTACAGTTGTGGGCACCGATTCATAAAAAGGACATTTTAGAACTGGAAAAAGTACCGAGAGGGGCTACAAAACTAATAAGGGGAATGGAGGGGCTAAGTTATGAAGAAAGACTATCCAAATTTAACTTATTTTCTCTAGAAAAAAGAGGGGATATGATTACCCTATATAAATACATCCAGGGTCAATATAAAACTTTGTCAAGGGAGCTATTTGTGCCAAGAGGTTTTCAACTGACAAGAGGACATCCTTTGAGGTTAGAACTAAAAGGATTCCACCTTAAAGAATGAAAAGGCTTCTTCGCAGTAAGGGTGGTTAATCTGTGGAATTCTCTACCAAGACAGTTGGTGACAGCAGATTCAATAGATAACTTTAAAAAGGGATTGGATATATTCTTAATTAAAAAGGGCATTCAGGGTTATCCTGGTTAATTAGAGGGGGAGTATTGATCCAGGGAGAAATTAGATCGCCAGTATCTGGGGTCAGGAAGGAATTAATTTTTTCCCCTTTTGAGACAATTGGCAAAATTTCACCAGGGTTTTTTTTTGTTTGCCTTCCTCTGGATCAATTAACAACTAATCCGCATATTGTAGATCAGTGGAGATCTTAAAAGGTTTAACTTGATGGGCTAAAAGTCTTATTTCAACCTCAATTACTATGTAACCATGTAACTATGTTGGACCTGTGACAATGCTTCCAGGTGGGGCGATGTGTCCGGGATCAGTGTTGGTGACTGTGGGGCCGCTGGAGTCCCAGCCTGGAGCGGTGTGTCCAGAATGAGCTTTGGTGACTGGCAGGCCAGTGGATTCCGCTCCTGTTGGACCCGGTGACAACATCCAACCATAGGACATGTGCTTCAGAAAAACGAATGGTGCCACAACAGCCTACCCCACATTGGATGGGGCACAGCCGGGTATCGCGGATCATATTGGATTTGTGGTCCTGGGAACCATTGACTGGTGTGATGTCTTGGTGCAGGGCCTGCGGTTTCCTGCCCCTGAAATCCCGTCAAAGCAGCAGCATGGGTGGGAGCGTACGCCTGGCTCTCTGTGGCCATGGTATGCCTGCCTGGTACGGAAAAGAGACAAGATTTGGATTTGGGTATTGTTGTTTGTAAAAATTGATTGCTGTGTGTTTCCATATCCCGGAAATCATAGTGACTTGTAACTGGCTGTGATTGATCTGCATCATGAGCATTGTGGATTCTAGATGGGAGCTTTCCTGTAATGTGAGCGTGATTGCTGTCAGCAGCAGTTGCGGCAAAAGCCTGCTAGATGGCGTTGCAGCTATTATATACAATGTTTTCACCTTACACACAAACACAAAAGCCCAAGGCCTCACACAAATACTAAACCCTTACATTAACCCCACCCTAACTCACTAAATCTTTGTGACAAGCTAATCGCCAGTAAATTGCAGTGACATTTACAGGCTGCTCACTGCAACTGCTGCTACCAGCAGTCACGGGCAGATAACAGGAAAGGTCCCATTGCTCATATGTAATGTTGGCGCTGTATACCATCTGCAGTCCATTAGGACATGTCAACATCTGTGCTCTGCACCATCAATTAAGTATGTCAATAGTATTTTCACAGTGTGTTTGCATTACTGATTCCAACCAGGAGGCATTGACAATCTAGTTCAGCCTTTGAATCCATGACACAAAACCGGACAAATAGAAAGAGACAGGTGTTTGTAACTGGTTCACATCCTTATAGTGAACATATATGCAAGTGTCAGGGGGTTAGGGTGGTACAGGTGATAACATCTGGTTGTATATGGAGATTCCCTCTCTCTCTATCTATCTATCTCTCTCTGTCTCTCTCTCTATCTATATAGCGTTAGTCATAGTTTGGAGTTCCCTGCCTAACATGTTCATCTTATTAGCAGGGTCACTATTTATTCTGTATATTAGAGATAGATGATAGATATATGATATGAAACAGTGTGTACAGATCTTTTCTTCTACACATAAACATTAGACAACTGCACTTCATACTGACATGTGCTCTAATATATACCATGAATAACTATCTCCATGTTTTAGAAACACAAATATAATACATAGCTGGTGAAGGAATCAAACTCAGGAACATTACTGGGGGGGGGGGGGGGGGGCGGTGGCATTGTTTGACCATGATGGTCCTGCTTCTGATGGCCCGGATGGCCTGGCTCTCTTCTGCCCTGGTACACCAGCCTTTTAATGTAGACAAGATTTGAATTTGGGTATTGTTGTTTGTAACAATTGATTGCTGTGTGTTTCCATATCCAGGAGATCATAGTGACTTGTAACTGGCTGTGATTGATCTGCATCATGAACATTGTGGATCCTGGCTGGGATCTTTCCTGTTATGTGACCGCAGCAGCAGTTGCAGCAAGGGGCTGGTAGATGACTCTGCTGCTATTATATACAAAGTTTTCACCTTACATACAAACCCAAAAGCCCTAGGCCTCACCCGAATCCTACACCCTCACCTTAACCCGCAACCTAACCCACTAAATCTGCGGGACAATCTAATCGCAAGTAAAATGCAGTGACATTTAGAGGCTGCTCACTGCAACTGCTGCTACCAGCAGTCACGGTCAGATAACAGGAAAGGTACCATGGCTCATATCAATATATGTAATGCTGGTGTGGTGTGCCATCTGCAGTTCATTAAGACACATGCTCATCTGAATCTGCTGGGCAATGTGTGAGACTGACCAATCTGTGACTAATCCTCAGCAATGTGTGTTATCATGCTGATGAGACATGGTCCAGGGTAGCCTAGTACACAACACGCACTTGTGGTCCATCAGAGTCTGTATCCGTATATGCTGCAGTGTGCACACCCATACATGTAGTCTCATGGGGAAGTGTAATCAATCTGGATCTACAGCTATACCTAGTTGAAAGATGTAGATGATTCTAAGCAGTAGAAGTGAATAGCCAAACACCTATGAATGGGCCAGTTTAACATGGGGTAGAGAGTGAAAGGAGAACTCATGACAATAAATACACAATTGCAATGGAGTTCTCATTTATGCTTTATATACACTCTGAACCAACAGCAAACATAACAGTAACATCAATTGATTTGCAAAATGCTATTCACAATCAGTTGTGAGGGGACATATTGAACATATATTTAATTGCTAACAATTCTGACAAGTATATTTATTCACACTGGATTGGCATGGTTATTGCTGCCCCATATATCTGTAGTCACAGCTAGGGATTTTACAGTGCAATTCAATGCCAGGTATCTATGTGTGTGGCATTCATGTGTGTGCATATGAGGGTGTAAAGGTGTATATGGTACTCACGTTGCAGGGTTTCCGGCAAACTCAAGTCCACCAGGCTAGGGATGCCCATGACTGACGCTGGCTCAATCATCTCTTTCGTGGTGGCCTCCCAACCGGGCTATGTGTGGATAACTGGAGGCCCACCACGAGCTGAAGTGGCCTCCTCTGCCATCTTCTTTTTTACTGCCATGTGGGAGTCCTGGTACCGGTGCTGGACAGACTCCCACGTGCCGTTGGTGTGACCAAGTGCAGAGACCTGTGCAGCGATCTCCTTCCATGGATCGGTCCTCTGTCTGGGCCTCACCTCACTCCCACTGGTTAGGATTAGGTCAAACTCGTCAGGCTGGAAGTTGGCTGTTTTTGTTTGGCCACCAGCAGCTCCCGGGGGTGAGTGTTCCTGCTCTTCCTGGCATATCTCTCCCTGCACTGCCTTCTCATCCCTCTTTCTCCCTCCATTTCTCATCCTCTCCCTTCCTCCAACTCTCCTCCTCGTCACTGTCTCTCTCGCTAACTTTAGCTCAATCACTCTCTATCTCTCTCTCTCACACTCTAACAAACACTTTCACACACTATAACTCACACTCTCTCACCTGCTCTAACACACTAACTCAATATCTCTATCTTTCCGTCTCTTCTATCGCTCTCTCTCTCTTTCCCTTCAAAATCCCTCCAACTCCAAGACCTGTGTGCCCACTTGCACAGTATACAACACAGTCACTGATTTAAGGATTTCCTGCCCTTTTAAACAGTTATTTTCAGCCTTGATTGAGCTCCTCGCTTTTCTATTGGATTGCCAATCAGCTTTGGCGCCAAGAGAGAGAACCGGTTTACGGGCTTGAGGCTGTGGACCATAACTCGCGCCCGGCTGCTTTTCACTTCAAGTCTGCAGCTATTGCGAGCCTGACGTTATCCTTCAACCTCCAAGGCTGTAAATCATTAATCAAGCCCATACGGGCTTGGAGGGTGATTGACCTCCAAGCCTGTGGGACTTGCATGATGGATAGAACATGAACATTTTACATGAAATCAAATGTCTTTATTTGCAGATTTGAGAGTAGGGGAATGTTGTGCTATTAATTCTAATTAAGGCCAAACATCACTTTCACTTTTAAAGTACAGGATGGCTTTTCTATTTGCTTAATTAGTGCTACAATTTGTAAGTAAGCCCTTTCCTACATCTCCGTGGCCCAAGTAACCTGTGGGTTGATTTTACCCATTTACAGACTTGACGGAGGCTAATCCCGCAGCCGTTGCGGGTCTGACAAGCTCCAAGCCCATGGGACTATCATGATGGATCGAACATGAAAATTGAACCTTAAATATATATTTTTTATTTGCAGATTTGAGTGTAGGGGAATGTTGTGCTATGAATTCTAACACCTAAAATCCCTTTCATGTCTCATCAAAGTACAGCACTGCTTTTTTTATGTGCTTAATTGGTGCTATAATTTGTAAGTAAGAGCCTTGCGGGACCTTTTTGGTATAAGTAAGCTGCTGCTCGTTTTTAGCGAATTACGGCCTAGACGGAAGGGTTCGCATAGCATTTGGATAGTGACTTGGGCTTTCTTGTGGCTAAAAACGCTTGCGGACACGTAACATCAAAGGCTTTGACGGAAGTAAGCTGCGATTCGGCTCATCGCAAGAGGCCGCAGCTCTATGCCGTAAGCCGCCATAGGCCGTAATTTGAATAGCTACATAGCCTGCGGCCTCCCCTTGCAGCACCGCAGCTCGGATCTGAATGAGACCTCATCTCTTTTCTTTTTACATTTAAGTAGAAGTATAACTATAACCAAGTGCCTATCCTGTGGAAGTTTCTGGAGATCCACCAGTGACTTGAGGTTATACTTGAGGTTATACTAGTATCTTCCATAATATGTAGGAAAGAGAAAACCGACAACAAAGTGGAAAGATTGGGGCAAAGTTGACACTCAGCTTTAACCCAGCTCCAGGAGGGTATAGTTAAATTGATCATTGGATTTTGATGAGTTTTAAAATGAGCTTATTCTTTTGGGAACCAGATCAGATTGTCCCAAGTATGCTGGCTTATCTGTTGATTTTCCATAAAGACCCAAACTGGCTGGTGGTTAATTGAATGTGCTAGAGACAGGTGAGCCAGTTGGGATGCTTTATAGTAAAATCTCAAATTAGGACATGAAAGACCTCCTGCTTTTTTGTGCATATAAATTACTTTTTTGGATACTGGGTCACTTATTTCCCCAGATAAACCTAAACATGGTATTTTGAAAATTATCTAATACTTTTAGTTTTAATGGGATGGGTAGAGTTTGAAAAAATAAAGGATTTTAGGCAGAATATTCATCTTAGTTGCCACTATGCGTCCTGACCAAGAATTTGATACCTAGACCATCTCTGCATTTCATCATTCAGGTTTTTTGTAAATGGGGTGATAGTTTGCTTTATTGAGATCCAAGATTTTTGGTCTAATATGAACCTCTAAGTATTTTATAGGAAAGTGCGGACTAGATACATTTTTTAGATAGCCTTTACATTTTCTAAGTCTGCTTTTGGGATCCCCAATCCTAAGGCTTCGGTCTTTCCTAGATTTAATTTCTGTCCAGATACTGTGCTAAAACTGTCTATAATGGCCATACTTCCCAGGATAGAAGTTCAAGGACTAGTCAGTGTACATAGAAGGTCGTCAGAAAACAATGTGCATCTGAAGTGCTGATGACCCACTTGGGCTAGCGGTTCCATCGCGAGTGCAAACAATAGAGGTAAGAGCGGGCAGCCCTGCCTAGTACCCCTCTGTACCCCTCTGTATCAATTTTATAGCTTTGTGGTTGTCTGGTAACTGTAGGTTGGCTCATGGAGAGTGGTAATAGCTCTTAAGTAGATTAAGAAATCTTCCTTTGAAGCCAAATTTATTATTGGTTTTATAGAGGTATGGCCACTCAACCGTATTAAAGGCCTTTTCGATGTCTAAAGCTAATAGGCACATAGGTATTCCTGATGTTTGCGCTAAGAACTGAGCATTTCAAATTCTCCTGACATTGTCCCCCACCTGCTTTTACGGTATAAACCCTGTCTGTTCCTTATGAACAAGACCTGGGAGAAACTTAGAGATCCTAGAGGCCATTAGCTTGGCCAAAATCTTGATGTCCCTATTTATTTGCGAGATTGTACTGTAATTCTTAACCTCAAGGTTGTCCCTACCCTCCTTCGGAAAGACCACTAAATCTGCCTCAAAATTGCATTAAATCGTAGAGTGAGATGTGGAGTGAGTACAGCCTAAAAAAAATTATAATACAAATTTGTAAAGCCGTCTGACCCCTGGTATTTGCCTAGTTTTTTTATAGAAGCCTTTATCTCCTCTTGGGTTACGTTTGAGTTTAAACTGGCCAAATGTTGCTCCCTTATCGAGGGGAGGTCATATGCATTCAAGAAGGAGTCCAAATATGCTTCCCTGTATGTAGATTGGGAGGAGTAAATTTGTCTATAGAAAGTTTAAAAGGCCTTTTGAATCGCATTTGGGCTAAATGAGGTTGAGCAGAAAGGTAACCTAATCTGGGTAACTCAGGATTGAGAGAACTTGAATTTTAATATTTTTGCTAATAAGTTGTCAGGCTTATTGGCCTTCCAATAATACAGATGTTTAGTCTTTCTAATTGCTTTTCCGGTGCGATGTGAAAAAATAACATCTAGCTCAACTCTTATGTTATCAATTTGCTTACATAGCTTTCTAGAGGGATTTTATTGGTTTATCCTTTCTAACTTCCCAAGGGTTGCGAAAAGTTTGCCCTCTTTCTGTCTGAGAGTTTTCTTATAACTGGAGGCCAGTTCGATACATATTCCCCTTGCAAAGGCCTTGTGTGTTACCCATAGCCATCCTACCCCTGTTTCAGGTTTTAAGTTTGTCTCGAAAAATAAGTTCATATCTTTGGTAATCTGTTCTACAATGTTGGGATTGGAAAGCAAAAACTCATCAATATTCCAGGTTTAGGGGGGATTTAAGTTTGGTCCCAGATCCAATTTAACAAGGACCGCAGTATGGTCCGACCAGGGGCAGGGGACAAACTCCCATTTATGAAGGGAGTAAAATAGAGACGAGCTAACCAAGAAAGTGTCAATCCTGGAGTATGTTGCATGATTAGGAGAGTAATATGTGTACTCCCTCCGTCCCGGGTGTAGCCCCCTCCAGGCATTAACCAGTCCCAGGCTAGATAGTGGAGATTTAATTTGATTTATTTTATTCAAGAATATGTTACCAATGGGATTCCCTGATCTATCAAGTGATATATTGAAAGCGAGATTAAAGTCTCCACCTATTTTCAGTCTCCCCATATCCTGGTCTTCAAGTTCCTTCAGTAGTTTAATATTTTATGAGGGGAAGTAGTTGGTGAGTAGAGTGAGAATAAGGATATTTTGGTCCCTGAAATTGTACCCTTTACTACTAGGAAGTTACCCTCCTTATCTATTGACTTATGCTAAAATTGGAATGGAAAATGTTTATGTAAAATAATTGCAGAACCTTCTTTCTTAGAAGAATGGGTGGTGGAGGTAAAGGTGGGGTAGTCTTTGTGTAAGAAAGAAGGCCTCTTGTCATGGGAGAAGTGGGTCTCTTGTAAGAATAACACAGAGGGTTTTTATGTTTTTTAGTACGTGAAGGCCTTTTGTCTCTTGAAGACTAAATTAAAGCCCCTCATGTTATTTGTTATGAAGGTATAGTCGGAGTCAGTCATTGTAAAGGAAGGGTAATATGATGTGTATGTAACTTAATACCTTTTTCTGTCTCTCCAAGGGGGCCAAAGGAATGGTAATTTGATGTGAATGTAGTCTAATACATGTTTCTGTCCTCCCAGGGGGGCTAAGGCGGAGGGATGGTCCATAAATTGGTTCTCTTTCCTCAGGGAACTTCTGGGAGTTGTAGTCAATACATTGGGTTCTCAATAAAAAGCAAAGAGATTAAGAAAAAATGCATTGGTGGTGCATCATGGAATGGATTGTAACATATTAAACAACTTTTAAAAACAACAATTACGACCTGTGGGTCTTACAAAAAAATAACACAAGGTCGCTAAAAAATTAAGCTATCGGCCGAACCGCGCACATCGAAAAACACAAAAAGCACAAATGGAAAGCTGCCATTTTACAACACTAACTTGCAACTAATAACATTTTGATTCTAAAATCCCGCTTTACCCTCCTAAACAAAAATGTTTTGGCCTTGAGCATGCAGCCTATTTACACTGCACACTTGCCACATTGCTGACACTTTCTCCTCAGATGACCAACAGTACATTTTCAAATGCAGGAAAATACAAATAGATTGTTAACTCTTCAGGATATTAATTGCTGCATATTAAATATAAATAGGTAAAGTATATCAATTTATTAATTCATATTACTTTATTAATTCACTGTACTCACATGTTTTTATATTTTCCACTGTACTTATCTGTCTTCACGATGAGCACCAAAGATGATCGTTGCAAAGCAGGACACTTGAAATACATGAGTGGAGAGGCTCACAATATTCGGCACTCATCGTGGGGCTCGCTATGAGCGCCGAAGGTCTACAGAGGAGCAAAAGCCTTACATTGTGGGGCAAACAGCATTATTGGGGCTTCAAATTGTATTATCGTCATTTTTGACAGGCAAGTCACTAGTTAAGTTATAAAGACTAAATGGAAAAGTTAAGTATATGCAGGTGCAATGGTCAGACGTGCGTTAGTTTTTTTGGTTATTCCATATGTGCTGTTCACCATGTGAGAGACTAGTGTCTCTAGGTTGCTGGGCTAGTTTCTTGTGGATCTGCGCTGAAGTTATCCTCAATTGTCTCTTGGGAATGGGAGGAGGTGGCTGCTTCCGGTTTTCCTCCATTGTGTCCTCTGGGGGGTATATGATGTACCCTAAGAGGTGAATGTAAGGGTGAAAGGAAAGTTCCAGAAATATTGTATTTTGTGATGTAGTAAACTAGACAAGGCTGGCTTCATTGATCTCCTCCTATCAAGGGTGTTGGGAGATAGGTTAACATAGAATTGGAGAACCAAATTATCAGGGCCTTTAATTGTTAATTGTTAATTGAGTCTTTCTGGTCGCCGAGAGCAGGAGGTCCCAGGCTTGTTTTCGCAGGAAACGTACCGTGACGTAATTCGGTACTTCTGGGTTTCTTGCACTTCCTAGAGCTCTATGGGCCCGCTCCATTTCCCATATGTTCTCCTGTTGGTCAGAGAGTATAAAGCAATGGTGTCATTCAGCTATGTCGTAAGATCAGTAATTGCCCTTGGGATACCACAGATTCTCACATTGTGCCTGCGGGACTGGTTCTCTAAGTCTTAAATTTTGTCTGATAGTTCTATGATCTAGCAGGCATTTTGTGTAATTGATGTTCTTTCTCGCTCTTGAGCCTCAGCGATCTGGTCAGTCATCTCCTTTAGCAATTGGGTTCCTTGTCCCAGTTCTTTTAAGTCCTTCCTCAGTGGCTTAATAGTTTTCGTAAGAAGTTGTTCAATCTTGGCAATTGACCTAGCTGAGAAATCCATAGGATGACGTGAGTCACTGGGTTTTTCTTCCTGGTCAGAAGAGTCATTGTGCTCAGATGGCGAACTCACTGGAGGAGTATGTAAGGGAACCTTCGGTCCAAAATCAGCTTGTATGCCTTTTGTGCAGGACCCACGTTTTGGCTTTCCAGTTGTTAAAGTAAGAAGATATTCATATGTGATTACTCTGGGATAGCTGAATCCAGGTTTAGCTTGTGGAAGAAAGGCGCATATAAGGTAGGTAGGTTCAGAGTCATCATGAAAAAGAGAGTGCAGGTTATAGATAATTGTGTTGCCAGTCTAAGCCCACAAATAATGTCTTACTCCATATTGTTCAAGTCCTGCTGTGTGGGTTATAGGATAGGATGATTCTAGTATTAGCAGATGGTAAATAAGGTCAAACCTTTATTTGATTTTCATGCTTTACTTTTGTGTTCCAGAGCCACTGTAAAGTTTTGTTGGCAAAATCAGGTCCTGCAGTAAGACCATCAATAGAGCCAAGTCTCAAATTGTAACTTAGGAAAGTAGATAGCGGGTATTCTGAGTCTCTCAGTTATATGTAAATATCCAGCAGCACTATATTTGTATTGCATCTGATGTTTAGCTGTTGGTATTTAGCCAGGGTTTTTCTTTATTTGCTCTGAATGTCTACAGGGTGGCAGTATAGGGAAAATGATAGGCATATGTCTATCACTGGACCTCTAGCCTCCTTCTCTCTTGGCCACTTGGAACTCACTCAGACTTAGAGGATGTTTGCAGGGTGAGCCACCATTGTGATCCTTGTGGGCTTCTTCCCTTTTCCAGATATAGGCCTCTGGGTGCTAGTAGTTAGTGGTGATTGTAGGTTCTCTCACCAGGTCTTCCAAAATCGAGTTGTATGTCTTTATGATTGGTCTAAACTGTGATCAGATGATTTCAATTGAAAGTCAATATTTAGTTGTTTTTTCTAGACCTTTCCACCAGAGCTCAAGTATTGCATTATTTGTGCAATGCGGGTCCAATCTCAACTCGTACCTCAAACCTGTAAGTGATTGAAATCTAACCTCCCTGTTTGTAGTGATGTATTGATGACAATCTATGGTACTATTGGCTCCGTCTAAACCCATAATCATGAAGGGACCATTGTATAATAAAAAAGACATACATTTGAATTATTTGAGACTAAATGCCAAAATAGGTCAGGGAAAAGTGAAAAGCTAGGTTTTAATTAGATATACATTATTTTGATTGACTGTGGATGCATCAATGTTTCTTTGGAGGAGGTAGTGTATGTGAGAGAGGTGTTTAGATTTCTGGTTAACAGTGCTTGCATTTATTGATACAAGATGCATGCATCTTGGCCTTTGAGTGGAAGGGATTGTGTCAATTTCAATCAGATCCCAGCATCTAAAAAGTACTCATGACCTCTCTCTCATAACTCTACTCCCACCCCTCACTCACTGATAGTTACAGGAACAAATCCCATCATGATAAAGCTCTAAAGAAGTGATACAACAAAGACAAGATGGAATGCTCTATTCACAGAGTAAAAAAAATCTTCTATAGAAATGCTTTATGTTTATGACTTAAACTGTTGCTGATGTTTTCAGTATGTTACATATTTAAACTACTGGGATCCATTATTACCGTGGAAAGAAAGATGATGAGTTATGAGACAGATAGATAGGTTGGTTGATTATAGAATGAAGACAGACAGGTAATGTTCAGTTAAATCAAACATATATTTTTATTTGTTTTTTGACCAGGTATGGAAGAGTTTGAAGTTACTGGGTCTCAAGTATTTCAATAAAAATATATTTACTACATGAAAATAATTTCCCAGTGTAATCATTTAGTCCTGTGTTAAATTCAAATTGGACTGCCACATATTCTATATTAGACACTCAAAAAAGAACACATTCCAGGGTAATACCCATTAGCCTAAACTTAGTAACTTAAAATGTTCTCTTACTAATAAAGATTATGAGACTTATATATATTAAAATATGGTCAATATAAAATTCTAAATGAGCAAATGCTGTCTTAATAAAAATATGATGTCATTTTATACATACCAGAACATTATTTAAATTATTGGATATCAAGTGATTTATTATAATATAGGCAGCTTATGATCTAAAGAGAAGAATAAAGTAATTCGGTAGAATAGTAGGGGCAATTATGTAGTGAAGCTACACTTAAGTATAATTTGCTACCTATAAATATTCTTTAAGTATGTGGAAGTTCCATTATACAGGGAAATGAGCAGTCAAATATTTTACTTATTGGTAAATTTCTGTGCATTTTATGTCATAGCTTTTTTAAATAGTTAAAAAAACACATAAAAAGCACTATATTACACCAGTGCTCAAAATAAGCTTTTATAAATATATTCCATGTTTTTATTTAATTTAGTTTACAGTAAGTGTAAACACTCTAACATCTTATCAAATATGCTAACTCTACTACATGTTCTCAACATTAACAAAAATGAAAAACACAAATATAAAGTAATGCATCAAATGCATAAAATACCAAGCCTGACTCATTGATACACCTTTTGTTTCTCTTAGCGTCTATTCTCCAGACTATTCATTAAATTATAGAACATGAAAGCTTTTTAAATATAGTCTGAGTTTCTGGGATTTTGTTGCTTGAAAAAGAATGGGAAAATGGAGTTTAGCTTGTAAGACAAGGTAAAGGTTTAGGTTACGAGAGGATCAGATATTGTTAGCTTGTCGTCAATTTGGCATGGCTATTAGTTTTACAGCCAGTAAAACTGTAACACTTAAGCTGAAATATATGATAAAATAAAATATATTAAAGTCCATCTGGTCAGACATTAGTATTCTGATGTTTTAATTACCGTATTGGTCCGAATATAAGCCGCACCTTTTTTTCCGATTTTTGAACTTGCTTGTTACGTGTGCGGCTTCTAATTGCAAACGCAAAATTACTGCAGATTTGCGCGATTGCGAGTAAAGGGTGCCGATTTTCGTGTTTGAGAATGCGGTATTGAATAGCGATTTACGGTTTTAGTGATTCTTACATCCTGTAAAGCCTGTAACCTGCAAAAAAAGCTTCAGTGCTAATTAGAAAGCCTGTTTCTTGCAATGGCTGATCACTATGAGAATCTTTTTCTCTCCAATTTTACGGGTGCGGCTTATATTTGAGTACTATCTTTTTACTATTTTTTCCCCTTGAACTTTAAGGGTGCGGCTTATATGTGGGTGCGGCTTATATTCGGACCAATACTGTATTACTTTATAGCCCCCTCATAACCTGTTTTATAAAACTCCCTGGGGAAAAGGCAGCATTTAGAGACCAAACATGACTGCACTATGTCACATATTGGCAAGTATAACATGTCTCCCCACACAGGATGGCTGATAGCAAAATAACTCCCATCATATTGTAGGCAATATTAAACACCTCATGCCAACAGGTTAATACCAGTCCATGTTAATCCAGGCCCTCCACACTAGTACAACACTGCCCAAAACTCTAGTGGGCCCTCCGGAAAATGACAGAATTTATAGATTAGATAGGCCCCAAAAGACAAGTTTTTTTTTTAAATGTCTGTTTCCACAAAAAAATTATAAGCTTAGAGAAAATAGTACGTAATTATATAAAGTACTATTTACTTGCCCATCAAAAATGACAGGAGTAAAATGTTTAGCCTGGCAATGCTGTTTGCCACCCAATGTCAGCACCTTCAGCGCTCATTGCGAGCTCTGCGCTGAGCACCTTCGTCTCTCATCACGTGGCACGCAATAAGCGCCTTCAGCGCTCATTGCGAGTCTCTCTCCCTGTCTACTTCTTCCCTTGTGTCTCATTCCGCCCCTCTTCTTCCTAATTTTAGGCCTGGCAATTCTGTTTGCCACCGAATGTGTGCACCTTCGTCACTTATGTCTCTCCCCTGTCTACTTTTTCTCTTGTGTCTCATTTCCCCCATCCTCTCCCTCCCTTGTGTCTCCTTTCCCCTCTACATCCCTTGTGTCTCATTTCCCCTTCCTCTCCCTCCCTGTTGTCTCATTCCCCCTCCCTCCCTTGTGTCTCATTTCCCCCTTATCTCCCTCCCTTGTGTCTCATTTTATCCAATTCCTTCCCTTGTGTTTACTTTCCCCCCTCCTTTCACTCCCTTGTGTCTCATTTACCCCCTCACTATCCCTTGTGTATCACTTCCCTCCCATCTCCCTCCCTTGTGTCTCATTTCCCCCTCCTCTCTCTCCCTTGTGTCTCATTTCCCCCTCCTCTCTCTCCCTTGTGTCTCAATTCCCCATCCTCTCTCTCCCTTGTGTCTCATTACCTCCCTCCTCTCCTTACCTTGTGTCTCCTTTCCCCATCCTCTCTCTTTCACTTGTGTCTCATTTGCCCCCTCCACTTCCACCTTTGTGTGTCGTTTCTCCACTCCTCTCCTTCCATTGTTTCTCATTTCCCCCCACCTCTCCCTCCTTTGTGTCTCACTCCCTCTCCCTCCCTTGTGTCTGATTCCTCCCCCTTCCCTCCCATGTGTCTCATTTCCTGCCCACTCTCCTTAACTTGTGTCTCATTTCCTCCCCCTCCCTTGTGTCTTATTTGCCCCCTATCCCTCCCTTGTGCCTCATATACCCACTACTCTCTCCTTTGTGTCTCATTTCTCCCCTCCTCTTGTCCATTGTGTCTCATTCCCCCCACATCCTCCTTGGTGTCTCATTCCTCCCCACTGTCTCCCTTGTGTCTCATTCACACTCCTCTCCCTCCCATGTGTCTCATTGCCCCCTCCTCTCCCTACCTTGTGTCTCATTCCCCCTCTCCCTCCCTTGTTTCTCGTGTCCTCTCTCTCCCTCTCTTGTGTCTCATTTCACCCTATTCTCTCTCCCTTGAGTCTCATTTCCCCATCCTGTCTTTCCCTTGTGTCTGATTACCTCCCTCCTCTCTCTCCCTTGTGTCTGATTACCGCCCTCCTCTACCTCCTTTATGTTTCATCCCCCTCTCAATACCTTGTGTCTGAGTCCCTCCCCTCGCTTGTGTCTCATTTCCTCCCAACTCTACTTAACTTGTGTCTCATTTCCTACCCCCTCTCCCTCCCTTGTATCTCATTTGCCCACCTCTTCCTCCTTTGTGTCTCATATACCCCCTCCTCTCCCTGCCTTGTGTCACATTTCCCCCTCCTCTCCCTCCCTTGTGTCTAATTTCCCCCCTCTCCCTTCCTTGTGTCTCTTTCCCCCCTCTCCCTCCTTTGTGTCTCATTTCTCCCCTTCTCTCCTTCCATTGTGTCTCATTTCCCCCCACCTCTCCCTCCCTTGTGTCTCATTGCCCCATCTCCCTCACTTGTATTTCATTTCCACCCTCACGCTCCCTTGTGTCTCATTTCTCCCTCCTCTCTCTCCCTTGTATTTCATTTCCACCCTCACCCTCCCTTGTGTCTCATTTCTCCCTCCTCTCTCTCCCTTGTGTCTAATTTCTCCCATCCTCTCCCTCCCTTGTGTCTCAATTCCCCATCCTCTCTCTTTTTTGTCTCATTACCTACCTTCTCTTTTTCCCTTGTGTCTAATTTTCCCCTCCTCTCCCTCCCTTGTGTCTCATTGCCCCATCTCACTCCCTTGTATCTCATTTCCACCCTCACACTCCCTTGTGTCTCATTGTTCCCTCCTCTCTCTCCCTTGTGTCTCATTTCTCCCCTCCTCTCTCTCCCTTGTGTCTCAATTCTCCATCCTCTCTCTCCCTTGTGTCTCATTACCTTCCTCCTCTTTTTCCCTTGTGTCTCATTACCTCTCTACTCTCCTTCCCTGGTGTCTCCTTTCCCCCCTCCTCTCTCTTTCCCTTGTGTCTCATTTCCCCCTCCTCTCTCTTTCCCTTTTGTCTCACCCCCCCTGCTCTATGTTTCCCTTGCGTCTCATTTCTCCCTTCCTCTCCCTACATTGTGTCTCATTTCCCCCACCTCCTCCTCCCTTGTGTCTCACACCTTCTCCCTCCCTTGTGTCTGATTCCTTCCCACTCTCCTTAACTTGTCTCTCATTTCCTCCCCCCTCTCCCTCGTGTCTCATTTGTCCCCCTCTCCCACCCTTGTGTCTCATATACCTCCTCCTCCCTCCTTTGTGTCTTATTTCCCCCTCCTCTCCATCCCTTGTGTCTTATTCCTCCCCACTTGCTCCTGAGGGTGTCTCATTCCTTCCCAATGTCTCCATTGCATCCCATTAGCACTCTTATCCCTCCCTTGTATCTCATTTCCCCCTCCTCTCCCTCCCTTTTGTCTCAGTTCCTCCATCTCAATACCCTGTGTCTCATTTCCCCCTCTCCCTCCCTTGTGTCTCATGTCCTCCCTCTCCCTCCTTTGTGTCTAATTTCCCCCTCCTCTCTCTCTCTCTTGTGTATCATTCCACCCTCCTCTCTCTCCCTTATGTCTCATTACCGCTCTCCTCTGCCTCCTTTGGGTCTCATTACCTCCCTCCTTTCTCTCCCTTGTGTCGCATTACCGCCCTCCTCTCCCTCCTTTGTGTTTTACCCTCATCTCTCTCCCTTATGTCTCATTACCACTCTCCTCTCCCTCCTTTGTGTCTCATTATCTCCCCCCTCTCCCTCCCTTGTGTCTCATTTGCCCACCTCTCCCTTCCTTGTGTCTCATATACCCCCTCCTCTCTCTCCTTTGTGTCTCATTTCCCCCGCATCTTCCTCCCTTGTGTCTCCTTTTACCATCCTCTCTCTCTCTCTTGTATCTCATTCCCCCTCCTCTCCATCCCTTGTGCCTCATTTCCCCCTCTTCTCCCTCCATTGTGTCTCATTCCCCCTCCTCTCCCTCCCTTGTGTCTCATTTCCTCCCTCCTCTCCATCCCTTGTGCCTAATTTCCCCCCAGTTCTCCCTCCAATGTGTCTCATCCCCCATCCTCTCCCTCCCTTGTGTCTCATTTCCTCCCCCCTCTCCCTCCCTTGTGTCTCATTTCCATACCCCTTGTGTCTAACCCCCCTTGTGTATCATTTCCCCCTCCCTCCCTTGTGTCTCGTTTCCCCTCACTTGTGTCTCACCCCCCTTGTGTCTCATTTTGTGTCCTCATCCTTTCTTCCCTTATGTCTCATTTTCCCCTACTCTCCCTCCCTTGTGTCTCATACCCCCTCTCCCTCCCTTGTGCCTCATTTCCACCCTCCTCTTCCTTTCTTGTGTCAGATTTCCCCCTCTCCCTCCCATGTGTCTCATTTCCCCCTCCTCTCCCTTCCTTGTGTCTCATTTCCCTCTCTCCCTCACTTATGTCTTATTCCCCCTCTCCCTCTCTTGTGTCTCATTTCCACCTCCTCACCTTACCTGGTGTCTCATTTCCCTCACCCCTTGTGTCTCACCCCAACTTGTGTCTCATCTCTCCCTTGTGTCTCACATCCCCTCTCCATTCCTTGTGTCTCATATGCCCCTCTCCCTCCCTTGTGCCTCATTTCCCCCCTCCTCTCCCTTCCTTGTGTCAGATTTCCCCCTCTCCCTCCCTTGTTTCTCATTTACCCCTCTTCTACCTCCCTTGTGTCTCATTTCCCTCTCTCCCTCACTTATGTCTTATTCCCCCTCTCCCTCTCTTGTGTCTCATTTCCACCTCCTTGCCTTACCTGGTGTCTCATTTCCCTCACCCCTTGTGTCTCACTCCAACTTGTGTCTCATCCCTCGCTTGTGTCTCACATCCCTTCTCCCTTCCTTGTGTCTCATTTCTCCCTTCCTCTCTTGTGTCTCATTTCCCCATCCCTTGTGTCTCACTCCAACTTGTGTCTCATCCCTCCCTTGTGTCTCACATCCCCTCTCCATTCCTTGTGTCTTGTATGCCCTTCTCCCTCCCTTGTGTCTCATTCCCTCATCCCTCCCCCTCCATTGTGTCTCATTTTCACCCTCTCCCGCTCTTGTGTCTATTATAGCCCCTCCTCTCTCTCCTTTGTGTCTCATTTCCCCCCACCTTTCCCTCCCTTGTGTCTCATTTCCCCCCTCATCTCCCTCCCTTGTGTGTCATTTCCCCATACTCTATCTCCCTTGTGACTAATTTCCCCCTCCTCTCCCTCCTGTGTGCCTCATTTCCCCCTCCTCTCCCTCCCATGTGTCTCATTTCCACCCTCCTCTCCCTGCCTTGTGTTTCATTCCCCTCCCTCCCTTGTGTCTCATTTGCCCCCACTCCATTCCATGTGTCTCATTTAACTATCCTCTCCATCCATTGTGCCTCATTTCCCCCCTCTTTTCCCTCCATTGTGTCTTATTTCCCCCTGCTCTCCCTCCCTTGTGTCTCATTTACCCCCTCCCTCCCTTGTGTCTTATTCCCCCCTCTCCCTCCCTTGTGTCTCATTTCCCAACCCCTTGTGTCTAACCCCCGTTGTGTATCATTTCCCCCTCTCTGACTTGTGTCCCGTTTCCCCCCTCCCTTGAGTCTCACCCCCTTTTGTCTCATTACCCTTCCTCTCCCTCCCTTGTGTATGCTTTCCCTGTCCTCAATTTCCCTTGTGTCTCATTTACCCCTCCTCTCCCTCCCTTGTGTCTCATTTCCCAACCCCTTGTGTCTAACCCCCGTTGTGTATCATTTCCCCCTCTCTGACTTGTGTCCCGTTTCCCCCCTCCCTTGAGTCTCACCCCCTTTTGTCTCATTACCCTTCCTCTCCCTCCCTTGTGTATGCTTTCCCTGTCCTCAATTTCCCTTGTGTCTCATTTACCCCTCCTCTCCCTCCCTTGTGTCTCATTTCCTCCCTCCTGTCCCTGCCTTGTATCTCATTTCCCCCTCCTCTCCCTCCCTTCTGTCTCATTTCCCCCGCTCCCTCCCTTGTGTCTTAATTCCCCACTCCCTCCCTTGTGTCTCATTTCCCAACCCCTTGTGTCTAACCCACCTTGTGTCTCATTTACCTCTTCCCTTGTGTCTCACCCCCCTTTTGTCTCATTACCCTTCCTCTCCGTCTCTTGTGTATCCTTTCCCCAGCCTCTCCCTCCCTTGTGTCTCATTTGCCCCCACTCCATCCCCTGTGTCTCATTTAACCATCCTCTCCATCCATTGTGCCTAATTTACCCCCTCTTCTCCCTCCATTGTGTCTCATTTCCCCCTCCTCTCTCTACCTTGTGTCTCATTTCCCCCTCTCCCTCCCTTGTGTCATATTCCCCCCTCTCCCTCCGTTGTGTCCCATTTCCAAACCCCTTGTGTCTAACCCCCCTTGTGTCCCATTTCCCCCTCCCTCCCTTTTTTCTCATTTCCCCCTCCTCGCCTTACCTGGTGTCTCATTTCCCTCATCCTTTGTGTCTCACCCCAACTTGTGTCTCATCCCTCACTTGTGTCTCACATCCCCTCTCCATTCCTTGTGTCTCATACACCCGTCTCCCTCCCTTGTGTCTCATTTCCCCCTTCCTCTTCCTTCCTTGTGTCTCATTTCTCCCTTCCTCTCTTGTGTCTCATTTCCACCATCCCTTGTGTCTCACTCCAACTTGTGTCTCATCCCTCTCTTGTGTCTCACATCCCCTCTCCATTCCTTGTGTCTTGTATGCCCTTCAACCTCTCTTGTGTCTCATTCCCTCATCCCTCCCCCTCCGTTGTGTCTCATTTGCACCCTCTCCCGCTCTTGTGTATCTTATCCCCCCTCCTCTTTCTCCTTTGTGTCTCATTTCCCACCACCTTTCCCTCCCTTGTGTCTCATTTCCCCCCTCATCTCCCTCCCTAGTATCTCATTTCCCCATACTCTCTCTCTCTTTTAACTAATTTCCACCTCCTCTCCCTCCTGAGTGCCTCATTTCCCCCTCCTCTCCCTCCCATGTGTCTCATTTCCACCCTCCTCTCCCTGCCTTGTGTTTCATTCCCCTCCCTTTCCCTCCCTTTTGTCTCATTTGCCCCCACTCCATCCCATGTGTCTCATTTAACAATCCTCTCCATCCATTGTGCCATGTTTCCCCCCTCTTCTCCCTCCATTGTGTCTCATTTCCCCCTCTCCCTCCCTTCCTTGTGTGTCATTTCACCCTCTCCCTCCCTTGTGTCTTATTCCCCCCTCTCTCTCCATTGTGTCTCATTTCCCAACCCCTTGTGTCTAACCCCCCTTGGGTATCATTTCCCAATCCCTCCCATGTGTCTCATTTCCCCCCTTCCTTGTGTCTCACCGCCTTGTGTCTCATTATCCTTCCTCTCCCTCCCTTGTGTATCCTTTCCCCATCCTCTCCCTCCCTTGTGTCTCATTTGCCCCCACTCAATCCCATGTGTCTCATTTAACCATCCTCTCCATCCATTGTGCCTAATTTCCCCCTCTTCTCCCTACCTTGTGTCTCATTTCCCCCTCCTCTCCCTCCCTTGTGTCTCATTTCCCCCTCTCCCTATCTTGTGTCTTTTTCCCCCCTCTCCTTCCCTTGTGTCTCATTTCCCAACCCCTTGTATCTAACTGCCCTTGTGTATCATTTCACCCTCCCTTGTGCATCATTTACCCCCTCCCTTGTGTCTCACCCCCCTTGTGTCTCATTTCCCTTCCTCTCCCACCCTTGTGTATCCTTTCCCCGCCCTCTCTTTACCTTGTGTCTCATTTCCCCCTACTCCCCCATCTCCCTCCTTTGTGCCTCATTTCCACCCTCTTCTCCCTTCCTTGTGTCAGATTTCCCCCTCTCCCTCCCCTGTGTCTGATTTCCCCCTCCTCTACCTCACTTGTGTCTCATTTCCCCCTCTTCGTCACTTGTGTCTTATTCCCCCTCTCCCTCCCTTGTGTCTCATTTCCCCCTCCTCGACTTACCTGGTGTCTCATTTCCCTCATCCCTTGTGTCTCACCCCAACTTGTGTATCATCCCTCTCTTGTGTCTCACATCCCCTCTCCATTCCTTGTGTCTTGTATGCCCTTCAACCTCTCTTGTGTCTCATTCCCTCATCCCTCCCCCTCCGTTGTGTCTCATTTGCACCCTCTCCCGCTCTTGTGTCTCTTATCCCCCCTCCTCTCTCTCCTTTGTGTCTCATTTCCCACCACCTTTCTCTCCCTTGTGTCTCATTTCCCCCCTCATCTCCCTCACTAGCATCTCATTTCCCCATACTCTCTCTTTCTTTTAACTAATTTCCACCTCCTCTCCCTCCTGTGTGCCTCATTTCCCCCTCCTCTCCCTCCCATGTGTCTTATTTCCACCCTCCTCTCCCTGCCTTGTGTTTCCTTCCCCTCCCTTTCCCTCCCTTTTGTCTTATTTGCCTCCACTCCATCCCATGTGTCTCATTTAACCATCCTCTCCATCCATTGTGCCTCATTTCCCCCTCCTCTCCCTACCTTGTGTCTCATTTCCCCCTCTCCCTCCCTTGTGTCTTATTCCCCCCTCTCCCTCCCTTGTGTCTCATTTTCCCCATCCCTTGTGTCTCACCCCCCTTGTGTCTCATTACCCTTCCTCTCCCTCCCTTGTGTATCCTTTCCCCGTCCTCTCTTTCCCTTGTGTCTCATTTTCCCGTACTCTCTCTCCCTTGTGTCTCATTCCCCCCCCTCTCCCTTCTTAGTGCCTCATTTCCACCCTCCTCTCCCTTCCTTGTGTCAGATTTCCCCCGCTCCCTCCCTTGTGTCTCATTTCCCCCTCTCCCTATCTTGTGTCTTATTCCCCCCTCTCCTTCCCTTGTGTCTCATTTCCCAACCCCTTGTATCTAACCGCCCTTGTGTATCATTTCACCCTCCCTTGTGTATCATTTACCCCCTCCCTTGTGTCTCACCCCCTTGTGTCTCATTTCCCTTCCTCTCCCACCCTTGTGTATCCTTTCCCCGTCTTCTCTTTCCCTTGTGTCTCATTTCCCCCTACTCTCCCTCCCTTGTGTCTCATTTCCCCCTCCCCTCCCTCCCTTGTGTCTCATTTCCCCCCTCTCCCTCCTTTGTGCCTCATTTCCACCCTCTTCTCCCTTCCTTGTGTCAGATTTCCCCCTCTCCCTCCCTTGTGTCTTATTTCCCCCTCCTCTACCTCCCTTGTATCTCATTTCGCCCTCTTCGTCACTTGTGTCTTATTCCCCCTCTCCCTCCCTTGTGTCTCATTTCCCCCTTCTCGACTTACCTGGTGTCTCATTTCCCTCATCCCTTGTGTATCACCCCAACTTGTGTCTCATACCTCTCTTGTGTCTCATATCCCTTCTCCATTCCTTGTGTCTCATACGCCCGTCTCCCTCCCTTGTGTCTCATTTCTTCCATCCTCTCTCTTCATTATGTCTCATTTCTCCCTTCCTCTCTTGTGTCTCATTTCCCCCTCCCTTGTGTCTCATTCCCTTATCCCTCTCCCTCCATTGTGTCTCATTTGCACCCTCTCCCTCTCTTGTGTCTCTTATACCCCTCCCTTTCCCTCCCTTGTGTCTCATTTGCCCTCACTCCATCTCATGTGTCTCATTTCACCCTCCTCTTCTTACCCTGTGTCTCATTTCCCACATCCCTTGTGTCTAACCCCCATTGTGTGTCATCCCAACGTTATCTCTCATTCCCCTTATGACTCATTTCCCCTTTCATCCCTTGAGTCTCCTTTCCCCCTCCCTTGTGTCTCACTCCCCCTTGTGACTCATTACCTCCTTCCTCTCTCTCCCTTGTGTCTCATTACCTCCCTTCTCTCCCTCCTTTGTGCCTCCTTTTACCCTGCTCTCTCTCTCTCTCATGTCTTCTTTTCCCTCTCCTCTCCCTACCTTGTTTCTAATGTTCCCCTACTCTTCCTCCCTTTGTGTCTCATTTCCCCCTCCTCTCTATCCCTTTGTGTCTCATTTCCCCCTCCTCTCTATCCCTTGTATCTCATTTCCCCTTCCTCTCTCTCCCTTGTGTTTCATTACCACTTTCCTCTCTCTCCCTTGTGTCTCCTTACCGCCCTCCCCTCTGCATCCCTTGTGTCTCATTTCCCCCTCTTCCTCACTTGTGTTTTATTCCCACTCTCCCTCCCTTGTGTCTCATTCCCCCTCCTCGCCTTACCTGGTGTCTCATTTCCCTCATCCCTTGTGTCTCACCCCAACTTGTGTCTCATCCCTCCCTTGTGTCTCACATCCCCTCTACATTCCTTGTGTCTCATACACCCCTCTCCCCCCTTGTGTCTCATTTCCCCCTCCTCTCCCTTCCTTGTGTCTCATTTCTCCCTTCCTCTAATGTGTATCATTTCCCCCAACCCTTTTGTCTCACTCCAACTTGTGTCTCATCCCTCCCTTGTGTCTCACATCCCCTCTCCATCCCTTGTGTCTTGTATGCCCTTCTCCCTCCCTTGTGTCTCATTCCTCCCACTCCCTCCCTTGTGTCTCATTCCCTTATCCCTCTCCCTCCATTGTGTCTCATTTGCACCCTCTCCCTCTCTTGTGTCTCTTATAACCCTCATCTCCCTCCGTTGTATCTCTTTTCCCAATACTCTTTCTCACTTGTGCCTCATTTCCCCCCTCTCCCTCCCATGTGTCTCATTTGCCCACACTCCATCCCATGTGTCTCATTTCACCCTCCTCTTCTTACCCTGTGTCTCATTTCCCCCATCCCTTGTGTCTCACCCCCCTTGTGTCTCATCCCCACCTTATGTCTCATCCCCCTTGTGACTCATTTCCACCTTCATCCCTTGTGTCTCCTTTCCCCCTCCCTTGTGTCACACTCCCCCTTGTGACTCATTACCTCCTTCCTCTCTCTCCCTTGTGTCTCATTAACTCCCTTCTCTCCCTCCTTTGTTCCTCCTTTTACCCTGCTCTCTCTCCCTCATGTCTTCTTTTCCCTCTCCTCTCCCTACCTTGTTTCTAATGTTCCTCTCCTCTTCCTCCCTTTGTGTCTCATTTCCCCCCTCTCTATCCCTTTGTGTCTCATTTCCCCCCTCCTCTCTATCCCTTGTGTCTCATTTCCCCATCCTCTCTCTCCCTTGTGTTTCATTACCACTTTCCTCTCTCTCCCTTGTGTCTCATTACCGTCCTCCCCTCCCTCCTTTGTGTCTCATTTCCCCCTCTTCCTCACTTGTGTTTTATTCCCCCTCTCCCTCCCTTGTGTCTCATTTCCTCCTCCTCGCTTTACCTGGTGTCTCATTTCCCTCATCCCTTGTGTCTCACCACAACTTGTGTCTCGTCCCTCCCTTGTGTCTCACATGCCCTCTACATTCCTTGTGTCTCATACACCCCTCTCCCTCCCTTGTGTCTCATTTCCCCCCTCCTCTCCCTTCCTTGTGTCTCATTTCTCCCTTCCTCTAATGTGTCTCATTTCCCCCATCCCTTGTGTCTCACTCCAACTTGTGTCTCATCCCTCCCTTGTGTCTCACATCCCCTCTCCATCCCTTGTGTCTTGTATGCCCTTCTCCCTCCCTTGTGTCTCATTCCTCCTGCTCCGTCCCTTGTGTCTCATTCCCTTATCCCTCTCCCTCCATTGTGTCTCATTTGCACCCTCTCCCTCTCTTGTGTCTCTTATACCCCTCATCTCCCTCCGTTGTATCTCATTTCCCAATACTCTTTCTCCCTTATGCCTCATTTCCCCCTTTCCCTTCTTCATGTGTCTCATTTGCCCACACTATAAACCCATGTATCTCATTTCACCCTCCTCTTCTTACCCTGTGTCTCATTTCCCCCATCCCTTGTGTCTAACCCCCCTTGTGTCTCATCCCCACCTTATGTCTCATCCCCCTTGTGACTCATTTCCACCTTCATCCCTTGTGTCTCCTTTCCCCCTCCCTTGTGTCTCACTCCCCCTTGTGACTCATTACCTCCTTCCTTTCTCTCCCTTGTGTCTCATTAACTCCCTTCTCTCCCTCCTTTGTTCCTCCTTTTACCCTGCTCTCTCTCCCTCATGTCTTCTTTTCCCTCTCCTCTCCATACCTTGTTTCTAATGTTCCTCTCCTCTTCCTCCCTTTGTGTCTCATTTCCCCCCTCTCTATCACTTTGTGTCTCATTTCCCCCTCCTCTCTATCCCTTGTGTCTCATTTCCCCATCCTCTCTCCCTTGTGTTTCATTACCACTTTCCTCTCTCTCCCTTGTGTCTCATTACCGCCCTCCCCTCCCGCCTTTGTGTCTCATTTCCCCCTTCTCTCTCTTTCCCTTGTGTCTCATTTACCCCTATTCTCCTTCCCATTTGTCTCATTTCCCCATCTCCCTCCTTTGTGTCTCATACCCCCTCTCCCTCCCTTGTGTCTCATTCCTCCCCCTCCCTCCCTTGTGTCTATTTCCCTCCCCCTCTCCATCCCTTGTGTCTCCTTTCCCCCTCCTTACCGTCACTTGTGTCTTATTTCCCCCATCCCTTGTGTCTCAGCCTAACATGTGTCTCATCGCTGCTAGTGTCTCATCCCCCCCTTTTATCTCATTTACCCCTCCCTCATTTGTATCTCCTTTCCCCTCTCCCTTGTTTTTTACCCACCATTTCTCACCCCCCCTTGTGTTTCATGTCCCCTCCCTCTCTTGTGTCTCCTTTCCCCCTCCTGTGTGTCTTACCCCCCTTGTGTCTCATTACCTCATTCCACTCTCTCCCTTGTGTCTCATTACCTCCCTCCTCTCCCTCAAATGTGTCTCATATCCCCTGTAGCGGAACCCATCACTGTTTTACCCTGTTTTATGATTATTATGGTTAAAATATGATCCTACAATATGTATGCTGGTTTATGCTCTGCAGAATATTAGCCAGACTTTTGCAGACCTAGGCTAATAGATAATCCTATTACAGAGATTCAAGAGATAAGAAAGTTGTAAAGGATCCTTGCATTTTCCAGTGTTTTCATTCTCAGATAAGAACAAAGAAGTGTAATTGAATCAATGTCTGATTGTATCAAAGTTGCCAGGGAGGTGTGAACCCCCTATTGTTCTCTTTATGTGTATTGTGTGGGGCCAAATATGGGCATGTGTATTGCCTGTGGGAAGAGATGGGTATAAATATTTCTGCAATAACAAAATAAAGTCAGTATTCATTTGACTCCCAAATTGTGTGTCGTCCAATATGGGAGGTCGGGGATGGTGAAACTGTAGTGCCTCTTGGGTATTTTATCGTATACCAGCGGAGATTTTGGACTGCGTGTTCCTGCTCCGTTTTTTTGGCTGGCAGTGGTGGGATGGCTTCCTAGTAAGAGGAAAAGCAGCACGGAGACACCGGTAACGTTTGGAGTTACAAATTGAGGGCAACGCTAGTATCCGTACAGCGCCCCTGGCTACAGCAGGATGGAACCGGCTAGTTTTCAGACAGCGTTCCATCATGAGGAGGAGGAGGCGGCCGGGGACTACAGGGATGCAGACAGAAAGGAACTCATGGTTACAGTACCTCGTATTACCCCAGAGAATGAGTTTGGAAGAGAACTCCAAAGCAGACTGGCCTTTTTCCCAGGTACGCTTCCCATGAAAACCTTGGAATGGTTAATGACAGATGTCCACAAATTTGTAATGGAAAAGCAGCGGGAATGGGAGCGGTCCATCTTGGGAGCAGCTAACCCACCTCCCACCACTGCGTCCGGGTGGTGGGAACTACCAAACCCCTGCACGGTACATCAGGTGCCACACGTGTAACCAGCAGGGTCACATGCAGAGAGACTGTCCCAGAAACAGAAACCGCTCCACGTGGAATACTCCAACTAATTCCCCTCCCCAGCGACAGTGTGTACCCCAGGGAGCTGAAGGTGTCGTCCTTCCTCCCCAGCAGCAGTGTGTACCCCAGGGGGCCGAAGGTGTCGTCCTTCCCCCCCAGCGCCAGTGTATACCCCAGGGAGCCGAAGGTGTTGTCCTTCCTCCCCAGCGGCAGTGTGTTCCCCAGGGAGCCGAAGGTGTCGTCCTTCCTCCCCAGCGGCAGTGTGTACCTCAGGGGGCCGAAGGTGTCATCCTTCCCCCCCAGCAGCAGTGTGTACCTCAGGGAGCTGAAGGTGTCGTCCTTCCTCCCCAGCAGCAGTGTGTACCCCAGGGGGCCGAAGGTGTCATCCTTCCTCCCCAGAGGCAGTGTGTACCCCAGGGAGCTGAAGGTGTCGTCCTTCCTCCCCAGCGGCAGTGTGTTCCCCAGGGAGCCGAAGGTGTCGTCCTTCCTCCCCAGCGACAGTGTGTACCCCAGGGAGCTGAAGGTGTCGTCCTTCCTCCCCAGCAGCAGTGTGTACCCCAGGGGGCCGAAGGTGTCGTCCTTCCTCCCCAGCGGCAGTGTGTACCCCAGGGAGCTGAAGGTGTCATCCTTCCTCCCCAGCGACAGTGTGTACCCCAGGGGGCCGAAGGTGTCGTCCTTCCCCCTCAGCGGCAGTGTGTACCCCAGGGAGCAGAAGGGGCCATCCTTCCTCCCCAGTGGCAGTGTGAACCCCAGGGGGCAGAAGGTGTCGTCCTTCCCCCTCAGCGGCAGTGTGAACCCCAGGGCGCAGAAGGTGTCGTCCTTCCCCCCCAGCGGCAGTGTGAACCCCAGGGGGCAGAAGGTGTCGTCCTTCCTTCCCAGCGGCAGTGTGAACCCCAGGGGGCAGAAGGTGTCGTCCTTTCCCCCCAGCGGCAGTGTGAACCCCAGGGGGCAGAAGGTGTCGTCGTTCCCCCTCAGCGGCAGTGTGAACCCCAGGGGGCAGAAGGTGTCGTCCTTCCCCCCAAGCGGCAGTGTGTACCCCAGGGAGCAGAAGGTGTCGACCTTCCTCCACAGCGGCAGTGGGTACCCCAGGGGGCCAAAGGTGTCGTCCTTCCCCCCCAGCGGCAGTGTGAAACACAGGGGGCAGAAGGTGTCGTCCTCCCCCCCCAGCGACAGTTTACCCTAACCAGGGGAGACACCAATCTCCCAGACAGCGTACATGGGACCGTGGTCTCTGCGCCCACAGCTTGTCCAGATCCCCAACTACCGTCTCTGGGACAACCGGAGGAGGGGGTAAGTACAAATTGCCCTCCCCAGCTAACTTCTAATGTGGCCCCAGGGTTAACAGAGGAAATGTTAACCCCCACTGACCCCCACGTTTCCCTGGCTACTGAGCCGGAATATGTCCCAAGTACCCCAGCAGAAGAGCTGACAGCGGGGCAGAGTGCAGTCGGCCTCTGCCCTCCCTTTGTCCCTTGTACAGAGCAGGAGGTCCTGCAGGTTATACCAGCAGAAGAGCTGGCATCAGGGCAGAGTGCCGCTGGCCTCTGCCCCTCAAGTCCCCTCAGCGTGTTGCACCATCACTCCAGCAAAATATCCAGGTGTCTGGTTAGACTTCCCCCCAAAGGGGATATGTGTGATGAAGTGCCCTTCGCCACTTTGCCTTGGAGAGGACTGTTTGCCAGCCTCCTGCCCTGCGACTATGGCCCTGGTACATATTGCCCTTTGGAACCAGTATTCGGCCATACCAGAGTGTATGTCACTCATTCTGGCCCTTTACATACAGGGGGGGTCATTCGGTACTTGCCCTGTGGGAGCGGTGATACCCCAGATAACTATGCCATGGAGCCCATTCATATAATGAAAGACTATGGGAAAGACTTTAGCTACATGGCAATTGAACTGTGTGAAGAGGATCTGAGCGCTATTCGGTAGTTTTCTGCGCTCAGATCCCAGCTATCTGGGGATATGGGAAATGTGAGTAAATGTGAATTGCAGTAATGCTGATGGGTTGTCAAACTAGAGAATTGACCAACAAATACTTTTGTCCGGACATCCCCAGGCCGATCCGTTGGGATCAGACCATGTATGCCGGCTTATGGTCACGGGGGAGGTGTGTAGCGGAACCCATCACTGTTTTACCCTGTTTTATGATTATTATGGTTAAAATATGATCCTACAATATGTATGCTGGTTTATGCTCTGCAGAATATTAGCCAGAGATAAGAAAGTTGTAAAGGATCCTTGCATTTTCCAGTGTTTTCATTCTCAGATAAGAACAAAGAAGTGTAATTGAATCAATGTCTGATTGTATCAAAGTTGCCAGGGAGGTGTGACCCCCCTATTGTTCTCTTTATGTGTATTGTGTGTGGCCAAATATGGGCATGTGTATTGCCTGTGGGAAGAGATGGGTATAAATATTTCTGCAATAACAAAATAAAGTCAGTATTCATTTGACTCCCAAATTGTGTGTCGTCCAATATGGGAGGTCGGGGATAGAGAAACTGTAGTGCCTCTTGGGTATTTTATCGTATACCAGCGGAGATTTTGGACTGTGTGTTCCTGCTCCGTTACATCCCCCCTCCTCTGTCTCTCTTGTGTCTCATTTCCCCATCCTCTCTCTCCCTTGTGTCTCATTAACACCCTCCTCTCTCTACCTTGTGTGTCATTACTGCCCTCCTCTCCCTCCTTTGTGTCTCATTTCCCCGCTCCTCTCTCTTTCCCTTGTGTCTCATTTCCCCCCTTCTCTCTCTTTCCCTTGTGTCTCATTTCCCCCTCCCTCCCTTGTGTCTCCTTTCCCCATTCCTTGTGTCTCACCCCCCTTGTGTCTAATTACCTCCTTCCTCTCTCTCCCTTGTGTCTCATTACCTCTCTCCTCTCCCTCCCTTGTTTCTCATTTCCCCCTTCTCTCTCTCTCATTTCCCCCCTTCTCTCTCTTTCCCTTGTGTCTCATTTCCCCCTCCCTCCCTTGTGTCTCCTTTCCCCCTTCCTTGTGTCTCACCCCCCTTGTGTCTAATTACCTCCTTCCTCTCTCCCCCTTGTGCCTCATTACCTCTCTCCTCTCCCTCCCTTGTTTCTCATTTCCCCCTTCTCTATCTCTCTCTCTCTTGTGTCTCATTTCCCCATCCTCTTTCTCCCTTACCACTCTCCTCTCTCTTTCCCTTATGTCTCATTTCCCCTCTGCTCTCTCTCCCTTGTTTCTCATTAACTCCCTCCTCTCTCTCCCTTGTGTGTCATTACCACCCTCCTCTCTCTTTCCCTTGTGTCTCATTTCCCCCCTACTCTCTCTTCACCTTGTGTCTCATTTCCCCCTCCCTCCCTTGTGTCTCATTTCCCCCTTCCTTGTGTCTCACCCCCCTTGTGTCTAATTACCTCCTTCCTCTCTCTCCTTTGTGTCTCATTACCTCTCTCCTCTCCCTCCCTTGTTTCTCATTTCCCCCTTCTCTCTCTCTTGTGTCTCATTTCCCCATCTTCTCTCTCCCTTGTGTGTCTTTACCACCCTCCTCTCTCTTTCCCTTATGTCTCATTTCCCCTCTGCTCTCTCTTTCTTGTTTCTCTTTACCTCCCTCCTCTCTCTCTCTTGTGTGTCATTACCATCCTCCTCTCTCTTTCCCTTGTGTCTCATTTCCCCCCTACTCTCACTTTCCCTTGTGTCTCATTTCCCACCTACTCTCTCTTCCCCTTGTGTCTCATTTCCCCCGTACTCTCCCTCCCTTGTGCCTCATTTCCCCCCACCTCTCCATCCCTGGTGTCTCATTTCCCCCCTCTCCATCCTTTGTGTCTTATACCCCCTCTCCCTCCATGTGTTTCATTCCTCCCACATCCCTCCATTGTGTCTCATTTTCTCCCCCTCTACATCTCTTGTATCTCCTTCGCCCCTACTCTCCCTCCCTTGTGTCTCATTACCATCCTCCCCTCCCTCCTTTGTGTCTCATTTCCCCTTCCTCTCCCTTTCTTGTGTCTCCTTCCACCCCGCTCTCCCTCCCTTGTGTATCATTTCCTTCCTCCTCTCCCTCCCTTTGTGTCTCATTTCCCCTCTCCTCTCTCTCTTGTGTCTCATTTCCCCCTCCCCTCTCTCTCTTTTGTCTCATTACCTCCCACCTCTCTCTCCCTTGTGTGTCATTACCGCCCTCTTCTCTCTTTAGTTTGTGTCTCATTTCTCCCTCCTTTCTCTTTAGTTTGTGTCTCATTTTCTCCTCCTCTCTCTTTCCTTTGTGTCTCATTTCCCCCTCATCTCCCTCCCTTGTATCTCATTCCCCCTCCTCTCTCTTTCCCTTGTGTCTCATTTCCTTTACCTCTCCATCCCTTGTGTCTCATCCCTCCCTCCCTCTCCCTCCCTTATGTCTCATACCCCCCTCTCTCTCCCTTTTTTCTCATACCCACTCTCTCTAACTTGTGCCTCCTCCCTCCCCCTCCCTCCCTTGTGTCTCATTCCCCCTTCTTCCTTTGTGTCTTATTTCCTTCCCCCTTCCCTATCATGTCTCTCATTTCCTCCCCCCTCTCTCTCCCTTGTGTCTCATTTGTCCCCTCTCACTCCCTTGAGTCTCATATACTGCCTCTCTCTCTCCTTTGTGTCTCATTTCCACCCCCTCTCCCTCCCCTGTGTCTCATTCCTCCCCCTCCCTCCCTTGTGTCTCATTTCCCCTTCCTCTCTCTCCCTTGTATCTCATATACCCCCTCCTCTCTCTCCTTTATGTCCCATTTCCCCCCTTCTCTCCCTCCCTTGTATATCATTTCCCCCTCCTCTCCCCCCTTGTGTCTCATTTCCCCCTCCTCTCCCTCCCTTGTGTCTCATTCCCCCCTCATCTCCATCCATTGTGCCTCATTTCCCCCCTCTTCTCCCTCCATTGTGTTTAATTTCCCCATCCTATCCGTCCCTTGTGTCTCATTTCCTCCCTCCTCTCCCTACCTTTTGTCTCATTTCCCCCTTCTTTTTCTTTCCTTGTGTCTCATTTTTGCCTCCTTTCCCTCCCTTGTATCTCATTACCCCTCCTCTCCATCCCTTGTTCCTCATTTCCCCCCTCTGCTCCCTCCATTGTGTCTAATTTCCCCCTCCTCTTCTCCCTTGTGTCTCATTTCCTCCCTCCTCTCCCTGCCTTGTGTCTCATTTCCCCCCTCCTCTACCTCCCTTGAGTCTCATTTCTCCACTCCTCTCCCTCCCTTGTGTCTCATTTCCCCCTCTCCCTCCCTTGTGTCTCATTTCCCAACCTCTTGTGTCTAACCCCCCCTTGTGGTTCATTTCCCCCTCCCTCCCTTGTGTCTCGTTTCCCCCTCCCTTGTGTCTCAACCCCCTTTTGTCTCATTACCCCTTCCTCTCCCTCCCTTGTGTCTCCTTTCCCCATCCTCTCTTTCCCTTGTGTCTCATTTCCCCCTACTCTCCCTCCTTTGAGTCTCAACACCCCTCTCCCTCCCTTGTGGCTAATTTCCACCCTCCTCTCCCTTACTTGGGTCAGATTTCCCACTCTCCCTCCTTTGTGTCTCATTTCCTCCTCCTCTGCCTCCCTTGTGTCTCATTTCCCCCTCTCCCTCACTTGTGTCTTATTTCCCCTCTCCCTCCCTTGTGTCTCATTTCCCCCTCCTCGCCTTACCTGGTGTCTCATTTCCCTCATCCCTTGTGTCTCACCCCAACTTGTGTCTCATCCCTCCCTTGTGTCTCACATCCCGTCTCCATTCCTTGTATCTCATACACCCGTCTCCCTCCCTTGTGTCTCATTTCCCCCCTCCTCTCCCTTCCTTGTGTCTCATTTCTCCCTTCCTCTCTTGTGTCTCATTTCCCCCATCCCTTGTGTCTCAATCCAACTTGTGTCTCATCCCTCCCTTGTGTCTCACATCCCCTCTCCATTCCTCTCTTGTATGCCTTTCTTCCTCCCTCGTGTCTCATTCCCTCATCCCTCCCCCTCCATTGTGTCTCATTTGCACCCTCTCCCTCTCTTGTGTCTCTTATACACCCTCCTCTCTCTCCTTTGTGTCTCATTTCCCCCCACCTTTCGCTCCCTTGTGTCTCATTTCCCCCCTCATCTCCCTCCCTTGTTTCTCATTTCCCCATACTCTCTCTCCCTTGTGACTAATTTCCCCCTCCTCTCCCTCCTGTGTGCCTCATTTCCCTCCTCTTCTCCCTCCATTGTGTCTCATTTCCCCCTCCTCTTCCTCCCTTGTGTCTCATGTCCTCCCAACTCTCCCTGCCTTGTGTCTCATTTCCCCCCTCCTCTCCCTCCCTTGTGTCTCATTTCCCAACCCCTTGTGTCTAACCCCCCCTTGTGTGTCATTTCCCCCCCCCTCCCTTGTGTCTCGTTTCCCCCTCCCTTGTGTCTCAACCTCTTGTGTCTCATTACCCCCTACTCTCCCTCCATTGTGTCTCATGTCCCCCTCCCCTCCCTCCCTTGTGTCTCATTTCCCCCCTCTCCCTCCCTTGTACCTTATTTCCCCCTCTCCCTCACTTGTGTCTTATTCCCCCTCTCCCTCCCTTGTGTCTCATTTTACCCTCCTCGCCTTACCTGGTGTCTCATTTCCCTCATCCCTTGTGTCTCACCCCAACTTGTGTCTCATCCCTCCCTTGTGTCTCATTCCTCTCCCTCCCTCCCTTGTGTCTATTTCCCTCCCCCTCTCCATCCCTTGTGTCTCCTTTCCCCCTCCTTACCGTCACTTGTGTCTTATTTCCTCCATCCCTTGTGTCTCAGCCTAACATGTGTCTCATCGCTGTTAGTGTCTCATCCCCCCTTTTATCTCATTTACCCCTCCCTCATTTGTGTCTCCTTTACCCTCTCCTTTGTGTTTTACCCACCATTTCTCGCCCCCCCCCCTTGTGTTTCATGTCCCCTCCCTCTCTTGTGTCTCCTTTCCCCCTCCTGTGTGTCTTACCCCCCTTGTGTCTCATTACCTCATTTCACTCTCTCCCTTGTGTCTCATTACCTCCCTCCTCTCCCTCAAATGTGTCTCATATCCCCCCTCCTCTGTCTCTCTTGTGTCTCATTTCCCCATCCTCTCTCTCCCTTGTGTCTCATTAACTCCCTCCTCTCTCTACCTTGTGTGTCATTATTGCCCTCCTCTCCCTCCTTTGTGTCTAATTTCCCCGCTCCTCTCTCTTTCCCTTGTGTCTCATTTCCCCCCTTCTCTCTCTTTCCCTTGTGTCTCATTTCCCCCTCCCTCCCTTGTGTCTCCTTTCCCCATTCCTTGTGTCTCACCCCCCTTGTGTCTAATTACCTCCTTCCTCTCTCTCCCTTGTGTCTCATTACCTCTCTCCTCTCCCTCCCTTGTTTCTCATTTCCCCCTTCTCTCTCTCTCTCTCTCTCTTTCTCTCTCTCTCTCATTTCCCCCCTTCTCTCTCTTTCCCTTGTGTCTCATTTCCCCCTCCCTCCCTTGTGTCTCCTTTCCCCCTTCCTTGTGTCTCACCCCCCTTGTGTCTAATTACCTCCTTCCTCTCTCCACCTTGTGTCTCATTACCTCTCTCCTCTCCCTCCCTTGTTTATCATTTCCCCTTCTCTCTCTCTCTCTCTCTCTCTCTCTCTCTCTCTCTTGTGTCTCATTTCCCCATCCTCTCTCTCCCTTACCACTCTCCTCTCTCTTTCCCTTATGTCTCATTTCCCCTCTGCTCTCTCTCCCTTGTTTCTCATTAACTCCCTCCTCTCTCTCCCTTGTGTGTCATTACCACCCTCCTCTCTCTTTCCCTTGTGTCTCATTTCCCCCCTACTCTCTCTTCCCCTTGTGTCTCATTTCCCCCCTCCCTCCCTTGTGTCTCATTTCCCCCTTCCTTGTGTCTCACCCCCCTTGTGTCTAATTACCTCCTTCCTCTCTCTCCCTTGTGTCTCATTACCTCTCTCCTCTCCCTCCCTTGTTTCTCATTTCCCCCTTCTCTCTCTCTTGTGTCTAATTTCCCCATCTTCTCTCTCCCTTGTGTGTCTTTACCACCCTCCTCTCTCTTTCCCTTATGTCTCATTTCCCCTCTGCTCTCTCTCCCTTGTTTCTCATTACCTCCCTCCTCTCTCTCCCTTGTGTCTCATTTCCCCCTACTCTCTCTTTCCCTTGTGTCTCATTTCCTGCCTACTCTCTCTTCCCCTTGTGTCTCATTTCCCCCCTACTCTCCCTCCCTTGTGCCTCATTTCCCCCCACCTCTCCATCCCTGGTGTCTCATTTCCCCCCTCTCCATCCTTTGTGTCTTATACCCCCTCTCCCTCCTTGTGTCTCATTCCTCCCACATCCCCCCATTGTGTCTCATTTTCTCCCCCTCTACATCTCTTGTATCTCCTTTGCCCCTACTCTCCCTCCCTTGTGTCTCATTACCATCCTCCCCTCCCTCCTTTGTGTCTCATTTCCCCTTCCTCTCCCTTTCTTGTGTCTCCTTCCACCCCGCTCTCCCTCCCTTGTGTATCATTTCCTTCCTCCTCTCCCTCCCTTTGTGTCTCATTTCCCCTCTCCTCTCTCTCTCTTGTGTCTCATTTCCCTCTCCTCTCTCTCTCTTTTGTCTCATTACCTCCCACTTCTCTCTCCCTTGTGTGTCATTACTGCCCTCCTCTCTCTTTAGTTTGTGTCTCATTTCTCCCTCCTCTCTCTTTAGTTTGTGTCTCATTTCCCCCTCCTCTCTCTTTCCTTTGTGTCTTGTTTCCCCCTCATCTCCCTCCCTTGTGTCTAATTCCCCCCTTCTTCCTTTGTGTCTTATTTCCTTCCCCCTTCCCTATCATGTCTCTCATTTCCTCCCCCCTCTCTCTCCCTTGTGTCTCATTTGTCCCCTCTCACTCCCTTGAGTCTCATATACTGCCTCTCTCTCTCCTTTGTGTCTCATTTCCACCCCCTCTCCCTCCCCTGTGTCTCATTCCTCCCCCTCCCTCCCTTGTGTCTCATTTCCCCCTCCTCTCCTTTCCTTGTATCTCATATACCCCCTCCTCTCTCTCCTTTATGTCCCATTTCCCCCCTTCTCTCCCTCCCTTGTATATCATTTCCCCCTCCTCTCCCCCCTTGTGTCTCATTTCCCCCTCCTCTCCCTCCCTTGTGTCTCATTCCCCTATCATCTCCATCCATTGTGCCTCATTTCCCCCCTCTTCTCCCTCCATTGTGTTTCATTTCCCCATCCTATCCGTCCCTTGTGTCTCATTTCCTCCCTCCTCTCCCTACCTTTTGTCTCATTTCCCCCTCCTTTCCCTCCCTTGTGTCTCATTTTTGCCTCGTTTCCCTCCCTTGTATCTCATTCCCCCCCTCCTCTCCATCCCTTGTGCCTCATTTCCCCCCTCTGCTCCCTCCAATGTGTCTAATTTCCCCCTCCTCTCTCTCCCTTGTGTCTCATTTCCTCCCTCCTCTCCCTGCCTTGTGTCTCATTTTCCCCCTCCTCTACCTCCCTTGAGTCTCATTTCTCCACTCCTCTCCCTCCCTTGTGTCTCATTTCCCCTTTCTCCCTCCCTTGTGTCTCATTCCCCAACCTCTTGTGTCTAACCCCCCCTTGTGGTTCATTTCCCCCTCCCTCCCTTGTGTCTCGTTTCCCCCTCCCTTGTGTCTCAACCCCCTTTTGTCTCATTACCCCTTCCTCTCCCTCCCTTGTGTCTCCTTTCCCCATCCTCTCTTTCCCTTGTGTCTCATTTCCCCCTACTCTCCCTCCTTTGAGTCTCAACACCCCTCTCCCTCCCTTGTGGCTAATTTCCACCCTCCTCTCCCTTACTTGGGTCAGATTTCCCCCTCTCCCTCCTTTGTGTCTCATTTCCTCCTCCTCTGCCTCCCTTGTGTCTCATTTCCCCCTCTCCCTCACTTGTGTCTTATTCCCCCTCTCCCTCCCTTGTGTCTCATTTCCCCCTCCTCGCCTTACCTGGTGTCTCATTTCCCTCATCCCTTGTGTCTCACCACAACTTGTGTCTCATCCCTCCCTTGTGTCTCACATCCCCTCTCCATTCCTTGTATCTCATACACCCGTCTCCATCCATTGTGCCTCATTTCCCCCCTCTTCTCCCTCCATTGTGTTTCATTTCCCCATCCTATCCGTCCCTTGTGTCTCATTTCCTCCCTCCTCTCCCTACCTTTTGTCTCATTTCCCCCTCCTTTCCCTCCCTTGTGTCTCATTTTTGCCTCGTTTCCCTCCCTTGTATCTCATTCCCCCCTCCTCTCCATCCCTTGTGCCTCATTTCCCCCCTCTGCTCCCTCCAATGTGTCTAATTTCCCCCTCCTCTCTCTCCCTTGTGTCTCATTTCCTCCCTCCTCTCCCTGCCTTGTGTATCATTTCCCCCCTCCTCTACCTCCCTTGAGTCTCATTTCTCCACTCCTCTCCCTCCCTTGTGTCTCATTTCCCCTTTCTCCCTCCCTTGTGTCTCATTCCCCAACCTCTTGTGTCTAACCCCCCTTGTGGTTCATTTCCCCCTCCCTCCCATGTGTCTCGTTTCCCCCTCCCTTGTGTCTCAACCCCCTTTTGTCTCATTACCCCTTCCTCTCCCTCCCTTGTGTCTCCTTTCCCCATCCTCTATTTCCCTTGTGTCTCATTTCCCCCTACTCTCCCTCCTTTGAGTCTCAACACCCCTCTCCCTCCCTTGTGGCTAATTTCCACCCTCCTCTCCCTTACTTGGGTCAGATTTCCCCCTCTCCCTCCTTTGTGTCTCATTTCCTCCTCCTCTGCCTCCCTTGTGTCTCATTTCCCCCTCTCCCTCACTTGTGTCTTATTCCCCCTCTCCCTCCCTTGTGTCTCATTTCCCCCTCCTCGCCTTACCTGGTGTCTCATTTCCCTCATCCCTTGTGTCTCACCCCAACTTGTGTCTCATCCCTCCCTTGTGTCTCACATCCCCTCTCCATTCCTTGTATCTCATACACCCGTCTCCCTCCCTTGTGTCTCATTTCCCCCCTCCTCTCCCTTCCTTGTGTCTCATTTCTCCCTTCCTCTCTTGTGTCTCATTTCCCCCATCCCTTGTGTCTCAATCCAACTTGTGTCTCATCCCTCCCTTCTGTCTCACATCCCCTCTCCATTCCTTGTATCTCATACACCCGTCTCCCTCCCTTGTGTCTCATTTCCCCCCTCCTCTCCCTTCCTTGTGTCTCATTTCTCCCTTCCTCTCTTGTGTCTCATTTCCCCTATCCCTTGTGTCTCAATCCAACTTGTGTCTCATCCCTCCCTTTTGTCTCACATCCCCTCTCCATTCCTCTCTTGTATGCCTTTCTTCCTCCCTCGTGTCTCATTCCCTCATCCCTCCCCCTCCATTGTGTCTCATTTGCACCCTCTCCCTCTCTTGTGTCTCTTATACACCCTCCTCTCTCTCCTTTGTGTCTCATTTCCCCCCACCTTTCGCTCCCTTGTGTCTCATTTCCCCCCTCATCTCTATCCCTTGTTTCTCATTTCCCCATACTCTCTCTCCCTTGTGACTAATTTCCCCCTCCTCAACCTCCTGTGTGCCTCATTTCCCCCCTCTTCTCCCTCCATTGTGTGTCATTTCCCCCTCCTCTTCCTCCCTTGTGTCTCATGTCCTCCCTCCTCTCCCTGCCTTGTGTCTCATTTCCCCCCTCCTCTCCCTCCCTTGTGTCTCATTTCCCAACCCCTTGTGTCTAACCCCCCCTTGTGTGTCATTTTCCCCTCCCTCCCTTGTGTCTCGTTTCCCCCTCCCTTGTGTCTCAACCTCTTGTGTCTCATTCCCCCCTACTCTCCCTCCATTGTGTCTCATTATCCCCTCCCCTCCCTCCCTTGTGTCTCATTTCCCCCCTCTCCCTCCCTTGTACCTCATTTCCCCCTCTCCCTCACTTGTGTCTTATTCCCCCTCTCCCTCCCTTGTGTCTCATTTTACCCTCCTCGCCTTACCTGGTGTCTCATTTCCCTCATCCCTTGTGTCTCACCCCAACTTGTGTCTCATCCCTCCCTTGTGTCTCATTCCTCCCCCTCACTCCCTTGTGTCTATTTCCCTCCCCCTCTTCATCCCTTGTGTCTCCTTTCCCCCTCCTTACCGTCACTTGTGTCTTATTTCCTCCATCCCTTGTGTCTCAGCCTAACATGTGTCTCATCGCTGCTAGTGTCTCATCCCCCCCTTTTATCTCATTTACCCCTCCCTCATTTGTGTCTCCTTTCCCCTCTCCCTTGTGTTTTACCCACCATTTCTCACCCCCCCCTTGTGTTTCATGTCCCCTCCCTCTCTTGTGTCTCCTTTCCCCCTCCTGTGTGTCTTACCCCCCTTGTGTCTCATTACCTCATTCCACTCTCTCCCTTGTGTCTCATTACCTCCCTCCTCTCCCTCAAATGTGTCTCATATCCCCCCTCCTCTGTCTCTCTTGTGTCTCATTTCCCCATCCTCTCTCTCCCTTGTGTCTCATTAACTCCCTCCTCTCTCTACCTTGTGTGTCATTACTGCCCTCCTCTCCCTCCTTTGTGTCTCATTTCCCCGCTCCTCTCTCTTTCCCTTGTGTCTCATTTCCCCCCTCATCTCCCGCCCTTTTTTCTCATTTCCCCATACTCTCTCTCCCTTGTGTCTCATTTCCCCCCTTCTCTCTCTTTCCCTTGTGTCTCATTTCCCCCTCCCTCCCTTGTGTCTCCTTGCCCCATTCCTTGTGTCTCACCCCCCTTGTTTCTAATTACCTCCTTCCTCTCTCTCCCTTGTGTCTCATTACCTCTCTCCTCTCCCTCCCTTGTTTCTCATTTCCCCCTTCTCTCTCTCTCTCTCTCTCTCTCTCTCTCTTGTGTCTCATTTCCCCATCCTCTCTCTCCCTTACCACTCTCCTCTCTCTTTCCCTTATGTCTCATTTCCCCTCTGCTCTCTCTCCCTTGTTTCTCATTAACTCCCTCCTCTCTCTCCCTTGTGTGTCATTACCACCCTCCTCTCTCTTTCCCTTGTGTCTCATTTCCCCCCTACTCTCTCTTCCCCTTGTGTCTCATTTCCCCCCTCCCTCCCTTGTGTCTCATTTCCCCCTTCCTTGTGTCTCACCCCCCTTGTGTCTAATTACCTCCTTCCTCTCTCTCCCTTGTGTCTCATTACCTCTCTCCTCTCCCTCCCTTGTTTCTCATTTCCCCCTTCTCTCTCTCTTGTGTCTAATTTCCCCATCTTCTCTCTCCCTTGTGTGTCTTTACCACCCTCCTCTCTCTTTCCCTTATGTCTCATTTCCCCTCTGCTCTCTCTCCCTTGTTTCTCATTACCTCCCTCCTCTCTCTCCCTTGTGTCTCATTACCCCCTACTCTCTCTTTCCCTTGTGTCTCATTTCCCGCTTACTCTCTCTTCCCCTTGTGTCTCATTTCCCCCCTACTCTCCCTCCCTTGTGCCTCATTTCCCCCCACCTCTCCATCCCTGGTGTCTCATTTCCCCCCTCTCCATCCTTTGTGTCTTATACCCCCTCTCCCTCCTTGTGTCTCATTCCCCCCACATCCCCCCATTGTGTCTCATTTTCTCCCCCTCTACATCTCTTGTATCTCCTTTGCCCCTACTCTCCCTCCCTTGTGTCTCATTACCATCCTCCCCTCCCTCCTTTGTGTCTCATTTCCCCTTCCTCTCCCTTTCTTGTGTCTCCTTCCACCCCGCTCTCCCTCCCTTGTGTATCATTTCCTTCCTCCTCTCCCTCCCTTTGTGTCTCATTTCCCCCTCCTCTCTCTCTCTTTTGTCTCATTACCTCCCACCTCTCTCTCCCTTGTGTGTCATTACTGCCCTCCTCTCTCTTTAGTTTGTGTCTCATTTCTCCCTCCTCTCTCTTTAGTTTGTGTCTCATTTCCCCCTCCTCTCTCTTTCCTTTGTGTCTCGTTTCCCCTTCATCTCCCTCCCTTGTATCTCATTCCCCCTCCTCTCTCTTTCTCTTGTGTCTCATTTCCTTTACCTCTCCATCCCTTGTGTCTCATCCCTCCCTCCCTCTCCCTCCCTTATGTCTCATACCCACCTCTCCCTCCCTTTTTTCTCATACCCACTCTCTCTCCCTTGTGCCTCCTCCCTCCCCCTCCCTCCCTTGTGTCTCATTCCCCCCTTCTTCCTTTGTGTCTTATTTCCTTCCCCCTTCCCTATCATTGTCTCTCATTTCCTCCCCCTCTTTCTCCCTTGTGTCTCATTTGTCCAATCTCACTCCCTTGAGTCTCATATACTGCCTCTCTCTCTCCTTTGTGTCTCATTTCCACCCCCTCTCCCTCCCCTGTGTCTCATTCCTCCCCCTCCCTCCCTTGTGTCTCATTTCCCCCTCCTCTCCCTCCCTTGTATCTCATATACCCCCTCCTCTCTCTCCTTTATGTCCCATTTCCCCCCTTCTCTCCCTCCCTTGTATATCATTTCCCCCTCCTCTCCCCCCTTGTGTCTCATTTCCCCCTCCTCTCCCTCCCTTGTGTCTCATTCCCTCCTCATCTCCATCCATTGTGCCTTATTTCCCCCCTCTACTCCCTCCATTGTGTCTCATTTCCTCCCTCCTCTCCCTACCTTTTGTCTCATTTCCCCCTCCTTTCCCTCCCTTGTTTCTCATTTCCCCCTTCTCTCTCTCTCTCTCTCTCATTTCCCCCTTCTCTCTCTTTCCCTTGTGTCTCATTTCCCCCTCCCTCCCTTGTGTCTCCTTTCCCCCTTCCTTGTGTCTCACCCCCCTTTTGTCTAATTACCTCCTTCCTCTCTCCCCCTTTTTCTCATTACCTCTCTCCTCTCCCTCCCTTGTTTCTCATTTCCCCCTTCTCTCTCTCTCTCTCTCTTGTGTCTCATTAACTCCCTCCTCTCTCTCCCTTGTGTGTCATTACCACCCTCCTCTCTCTTTCCCTTGTGTCTCATTTCCCCCCTACTCTCTCTTCCCCTTGTGTCTCATTTCCCCCCTCCCTCCCTTGTGTCTCATTTCCCCCTTCCTTGTGTCTCACCCCCCTTGTGTCTAATTACCTCCTTCCTCTCTCTCCCTTGTGTCTCATTACCTCTCTTCTCTCCCTCCCTTGTTTCTCATTTCCCCCTTCTCTCTTTCTTGTGTCTAATTTCCCTATCTTCTCTCTCCCTTGTGTGTCTTTACCACCCTCCTCTCTCTTTCCCTTATGTCTCATTTCCCCTCTGCTCTCTCTCCCTTGTTTTTCATTACCTCCCTCCTCTCTCTCCCTTGTGTCTCATTTCCCCCCTACTCTCTCTTTCCCTTGTGTCTCATTTCCCGCTTACTCTCTCTTCCCCTTGTGTCTCATTTCCCCCCTACTCTCCCTCCCGTGTGCCTCATTTCCCCCCACCTCTCCATCCCTGGTGTCTCATTTCCCCCCTCTCCATCCTTTGTGTCTTATACCCCCTCTCCCTCCTTCTGTCTCATTCCTCCCACATCCCCCCATTGTGTCTCATTTTCTCCCCCTCTACATCTCTTGTATCTCCTTTGCCCCTACTCTCCCTCCCTTGTGTCTCATTACCATCCTCCCCTCCCTCCTTTGTGTCTCATTTCCCCTTCCTCTCCCTTTCTTGTGTCTCCTTCCACCCCGCTATCCCTCCCTTGTGTATCATTTCCTTCCTCCTCTCCCTCCCTTTGTGTCTCATTTCCCCTCTCCTCTCTCTCTCTTGTGTCTCATTTCCCCCTCCTCTCTCTCTCTTTTGTCTCATTACCTCCCACCTCTCTCTCCCTTGTGTGTCATTACTGCCCTCCTCTCTCTTTAGTTTGTGTCTCATTTCTCCCTCCTCTCTCTTTAGTTTGTGTCTCATTTCCCCCTCCTCTCTCTTTCCTTTGTGTCTCGTTTCCCCCTCATCTCCCTCCCTTGTATCTCATTCCCCCTCCTCTCTCTTTCCCTTGTGTCTCATTTCCTTTACCTCTCCATCCCTTGTGTCTCATCCCTCCCTCCCTCTCCCTCCCTTATGTCTCATACCCCCCTCTCCCTCCCTTTTTTTCTCATACCCACTCTCTCTCCCTTGTGCCTCCTCCCTCCCCCTCCCTCCCTTGTGTCTCATTCCCCCCTTCTTCCTTTGTGTCTTATTTCCTTCCCCCTTCCCTATCATGTCTCTCATTTCCTCCCCCCTCTCTCTCCCTTGTGTCTCATTTGTCCAATCTCACTCCCTTGAGTCTCATATACTGCCTCTCTCTCTCCTTTGTGTCTCATTTCCACCCCCTCTCCCTCCCCTGTGTCTCATTCCTCCCCCTCCCTCCCTTGTGTCTCATTTCCCCCTCCTCTCCCTCCCTTGTATCTCATATACCCCCTCCTCTCTCTCCTTTATGTCCCATTTCCCCCCTTCTCTCCCTCCCTTGTATATCATTTCCCCCTCCTCTCCCCCCTTGTGTCTCATTTCCCCCTCCTCTCCCTCCCTTGTGACTCATTCCCCCCTCATCTCCATCCATTGTGCCTCATTTCCCCCCTCTACTCCCTCCATTGTGTCTCATTTCCTCCCTCCTCTCCCTACCTTTTGTCTCATTTCCCCCTCCTTTCCCTCCCTTGTGTCTCATTTTTGCCTCCTTTCCATCCCTTGTATCTCATTCCCCCCTCCTCTCCATCCCTTGTGCCTCATTTCCCCCCTCTGCTCCCTCCATTGTGTCTAATTTCCCCCTCCTCTCCCTCCCTTGTGTCTCATTTCCTCCCTCCTCTCCCTGCCTTGTGTCTCATTTCCCCCCTCCTCTACCTCCCTTGAGTCTCATTTCTCCCCTCCTCTCCCTCCCTTGTGTCTCATTTCCCCCTCTCCCTCCCTTGTGTCTCATTTCCCAACCTCTTGTGTCTAACCCCCCCTTGTGGTTCATTTCCCCCTCCCTCCCTTGTGTCTCGTTTCCCCATCCCTTGTGTCTCAACCCCCTTTTGTCTCATTACCCCTTCTTCTCCCTCCCTTGTGTCTCCTTTCCCCATCCTCTCTTTCCTTTGTGTCTCATATCCCCCTACTCTCCCTCCTTTGAGTCTCAACACCGCTCTCCCTCCCTTGTGGCTAATTTCCACCCTCCTCTCCCTTACTTGGGTTAGATTTCCCCCTCTCCCTACTTTGTGTCTCATTTCCTCCTCCTCTGCCTCCCTTGTGTCTCATTTGACCAATCTCACTCCCTTGAGTCTCATATACTGCCTCTCTCTCTCCTTTGTGTCTCATTTCCACCCCCTCTCCCTCCCCTGTGTCTCATTCCTCCCCCTCCCTCCCTTGTGTCTCATTTCCCCCTCCTCTCCCTCCCTTGTATCTCATATACCCCCTCCTCTCTCTTCTTTATGTCCCATTTCCCCCCTTCTCTCCCTCCCTTGTATATCATTTCCCCCTCCTCTCCCCCCTTGTGTCTCATTTCCCCCTCCTCTCCCTCCCTTGTGACTCATTCCCCCCTCATCTCCATCCATTGTGCCTCATTACCCCCCTCTACTCCCTCCATTGTGTCTCATTTCCTCCCTCCTCTCCCTACCTTTGTCTCATTTCCCCCTCCTTTCCCTCCCTTGTGTCTCATTTTTGCCTCCTTTCCCTCCCTTGTATCTCATTCCCCCCTCCTCTCCATCCCTTGTGCCTCATTTCCCCCCTCTGCTCCCTCCATTGTGTCTAATTTCCCCCTCCTCTCCCTCCCTTGTGTCTCATTTCCTCCCTCCTCTCCCTGCCTTGTGTCTCATTTTCCCCCTCCTCTAACTCCATTGAGTCTCATTTCTCCCCTCCTCTCCCTCCCTTGTGTCTCATTTCCCCCTCTCCCTCCCTTGTGTCTCATTTCCCAACCTCTTGTGTCTAACCCCCCCCTTGTGGTTCATTTCCCCCTCCCTCCCTTGTGTCTCGTTTCCCCATCCCTTGTGTCTCAACCCCCTTTTGTCTCATTACCCCTTCCTCTCCCTCCCTTGTGTCTCCTTTCCCCATCCTCTCTTTCCTTTGTGTCTCATATCCCCCTACTCTCCCTCCTTTGAGTCTCAACACCCCTCTCCCTCCCTTGTGGCTAATTTCCACCCTCCTCTCCCTTACTTGGGTCAGATTTCCCCCTCTCCCTACTTTGTGTCTCATTTCCTCCTCCTCTGCCTCCCTTGTGTCTCATTTGTCCAATCTCACTCCCTTGAGTCTCATATACTGCCTCTCTCTCTCCTTTGTGTCTCATTTCCACCCCCTCTCCCTCCCCTGTGTCTCATTCCTCCCCCTCCCTCCCTTGTGTCTCATTTCCCCCTCCTCTCCCTCCCTTGTATCTCATATACCCCCTCCTCTCTCTCCTTTATGTCCCATTTCCCCCCTTCTCTCCCTCCCTTGTATATCATTTCCCCCTCCTCTCCCCCCTTGTGTCTCATTTCCCCCTCCTCTCCCTCCCTTGTGTCTCATTCCCCTCTCATCTCCATCCATTGTGCCTCATTTCCCCCCTCTTCTCCCTCCATTGTGTTTCATTTCCCCATCCTATCCGTCCCTTGTGTCTCATTTCCTCCCTCCTCTCCCTACCTTTTGTCTCATTTCCCCCTCCTTTCCCTCCCTTGTGTCTCATTTTTGCCTCCTTTCCCTCCCTTGTATCTCATTCCCCCCTCCTCTCCATCCCTTGTGCCTCATTTCCCCCCTCTGCTCCCTCCATTGTGTTTAATTTCCCCCTCCTCTCCCTCCCTTGTGTCTCATTTCCTCCCTCCTCTCCCTGCCTTGTGTCTCATTTGTCCAATCTCACTCCCTTGAGTCTCATATACTGCCTCTCTCTCTCCTTTGTGTCTCATTTCCACCCCTCTCCCTCCCCTGTGTCTCATTTCTCCCCCTCCCTCCCTTGTGTCTCATTTCCCCCTCCTCTCCCTCCCTTGTATCTCATATACCCCCTCCTCTCTCTCCTTTATGTCCCATTTCCCCCCTTCTCTCCCTCCCTTGTATATCATTTCCCCCTCCTCTCCCCCCTTGTGTCTCATTTCCCCCTCCTCTCCCTCCCTTGTGACTCATTCCCCCCCTCATCTCCATCCATTGTGCCTCATTTCCCCCCTCTACTCCCTCCATTGTGTCTCATTTCCTCCCTCCTCTCCCTACCTTTTGTCTCATTTCCCCCTCCTTTCCCTCCCTTGTGTCTCATTTTTGCCTCCTTTCCATCCCTTGTATCTCATTCCCCCCTCCTCTCCATCCCTTGTGCCTCATTTCCCCACTCTGCTCCCTCCATTGTGTCTAATTTCCCCCTCCTCTCCCTCCCTTGTGTCTCATTTCCTCCCTCCTCTCCCTGCCTTGTGTCTCATTTCCCCCCTCCTCTACCTCCCTTGAGTCTCATTTCTCCCCTCCTCTCCCTCCCTTGTGTCTCATTTCCCCCTCTCCCTCCCTTGTGTCTCATTTCCCAACCTCTTGTGTCTAACCCCCCCTTGTGGTTCATTTCCCCCTCCCTCCCTTGTGTCTCGTTTCCCCATCCCTTGTGTCTCAACCCCCTTTTGTCTCATTACCCCTTCTTCTCCCTCCCTTGTGTCTCCTTTCCCCATCCTCTCTTTCCTTTGTGTCTCATATCCCCCTACTCTCCCTCCTTTGAGTCTCAACACCCCTCTCCCTCCCTTGTGGCTAATTTCCACCCTCCTCTCCCTTACTTGGGTTAGATTTCCCCCTCTCCCTACTTTGTGTCTCATTTCCTCCTCCTCTGCCTCCCTTGTGTCTCATTTGACCAATCTCACTCCCTTGAGTCTCATATACTGCCTCTCTCTCTCCTTTGTGTCTCATTTCCACCCCCCTCTCCCTCCCCTGTGTCTCATTCCTCCCCCTCCCTCCCTTGTGTCTCATTTCCCCCTCCTCTCCCTCCCTTGTATCTCATATACCCCCTCCTCTCTCTCCTTTATGTCCCATTTCCCCCCTTCTCTCCCTCCCTTGTATATCATTTTCCCCTCCTCTCCCCCCTTGTGTCTCATTTCCCCCTCCTCTCCCTCCCTTGTGACTCATTCCCCCCTCATCTCCATCCATTGTGCCTCATTACCCCCCTCTACTCCCTCCATTGTGTCTCATTTCCTCCCTCCTCTCCCTACCTTTTGTCTCATTTCCCCCTCCTTTCCCTCCCTTGTGTCTCATTTTTGCCTCCTTTCCCTCCCTTGTATCTCATTCCCCCCCTCCTCTCCATCCCTTGTGCCTCATTTCCCCCCTCTGCTCCCTCCATTGTGCCTTATTTCCCCCTCCTCTCCCTCCCTTGTGTCTCATTTCCTCCCTCCTCTCCCTGCCTTGTGTCTCATTTCCCCCCTCCTCTAACTCCATTGAGTCTCATTTCTCCCCTCCTCCCCCCCCCTTGTGTCTCATTTCCCCCTCTCCCTCCCTTGTGTCTCATTTCCCAACCTCTTGTGTCTAACCCCCCCCTTGTGGTTCATTTCCCCCTCCCTCCCTTGTGTCTCGTTTCCCCATCCCTTGTGTCTCAACCCCCTTTTGTCTCATTACCCCTTCCTCTCCCTCCCTTGTGTCTCCTTTCCCCATCCTCTCTTTCCTTTGTGTCTCATATCCCCCTACTCTCCCTCCTTTGAGTCACAACACCCCTCTCCCTCCCTTGTGGCTAATTTCCACCCTCCTCTCCCTTACTTGGGTGAGATTTCCCCCTCTCCCTACTTTGTGTCTCATTTCCTCCTCCTCTGCCTCCCTTGTGTCTCATTTGTCCAATCTCACTCCCTTGAGTCTCATATACTGCCTCTCTCTCTCCTTTGTGTCTCATTTCCACCCCCTCTCCCTCCCCTGTGTCTCATTCCTCCCCCTCCCTCCCTTGTGTCTCATTTCCCCCTCCTCTCCCTCCCTTGTATCTCATATACCCCCTCCTCTCTCTCCTTTATGTCCCATTTCCCCCCTTCTCTCCCTCCCTTGTATATCATTTCCCCCTCCTCTCCCCCCTTGTGTCTCATTTCCCCCTCCTCTCCCTCCCTTGTGTCTCATTCCCCTCTCATCTCCATCCATTGTGCCTCATTTCCCCCCTCTTCTCCCTCCATTGTGTTTCATTTCCCCATCCTATCCGTCCCTTGTGTCTCATTTCCTCCCTCCTCTCCCTACCTTTTGTCTCATTTACCCCTCCTTTCCCTCCCTTGTGTCTCATTTTTGCCTCCTTTCCCTCCCTTGTATCTCATTCCCCCCTCCTCTCCATCCCTTGTGCCTCATTTCCCCCCTCTGCTCCCTCCATTGTGTTTAATTTCCCCCTCCTCTCCCTCCCTTGTGTCTCATTTCCTCCCTCCTCTCCCTGCCTTGTGTCTCATTTCCCCCCTCCTCTACCTCCCTTGAGTCTCATTTCTCCACTCCTCTCCCTCCCTTGTGTCTCATTTCCCCCTCTCCCTCCCTTGTGTCTCATTTCCCAACCTCTTGTGTCTAACCCCCCCTTGTGGTTCATTTCCCCCTCCCTCCCTTGTGTCTCGTTTCCCCATCCCTTGTGTCTCAACCCCCTTTTGTCTCATTACCCCTTCCTCTCCCTCCCTTGTGTCTCCTTTCCCCATCCTCTCTTTCCTTTGTGTCTCATATCCCCCTACTCTCCCTCCTTTGAGTCTCAACACCCCTCTCCCTCCCTTGTGGCTAATTTCCACCCTCCTCTCCCTTACTTGGGTCAGATTTCCCCCTCTCCCTCCTTTGTGTCTCATTTCCTCCTCCTCTACCTCCCTTGTGTCTCATTTCCCCCTCTCCCTCACTTGTGTCTTATTCCCCGTCTCCCTCCCTTGTGTCTCATTTCCCCCTCCTAGCCTTACCTGGTGTCTCATTTCCCTCATCCCTTGTGTCTCACCCCAACTTGTGTCTCATCCCTCACTTGTGTCTCACATCCCCTCTCCATTCCTTGTATCTCATACACCCGTCTCCCTCCCTTGTGTCTCATTTCCCCCCTCCTCTCCCTTCCTTGTGTCTCATTTCTCCCTTCCTCTCTTGTGTCTCATTTCCCCCATCCCTTGTGTCTCAATCCAACTTGTGTCTCATCCCTCCCTTGTGTCTCACATCCCCTCTCCATTCCTCTCTTGTATGCCTTTCTTCCTCCCTCGTGTCTCATTGCCTCATCCCTCCCCCTCCATTGTGTCTCATTTGCACCCTCTCCCTCTCTTGTGTCTCTTATACACCCTCCTCTCTCTCCTTTGTGTCTCATTTCCCCCCACCTTTCTCTCCCTTGTGTCTCATTTCCCCCCTCATCTCCCTCCCTTTTTTCTCATTTCCCTATACTCTCTCTCCCTTGTGACTAATTTCCCCCTCCTCAACCTCCTGTGTGCCCCATTTCCCCCCTCTTCTCCCTCCATTGTGTCTCATTTCCCCCTCCTCTTCCTCCCTTGTGTCTCATGTCCTCCCTCCTCTCCCTGCCTTGTGTCTCATTTCCCCCCTCCTCTCCCTCCCTTGTGTCTCATTTCCCAACCCCTTGTGTCTAACCCCCCCTTGTGTGTCATTTTCCCCTGCCTCCCTTGTGTCTCGTTTCCCCCTCCCTTGTGTCTCAACCTCTTGTGTCTCATTACACCCTACTCTCCCTCCATTGTGTCTCATTTCCCCCCCTCTCCCTCCCTTGTACCTCATTTCCCCCTCTCCCTCACTTGTGTCTTATTCCCCCTCTCCCTCCCTTGTGTCTCATTTTACCCTCCTCGCCTTACCTGGTGTCTCATTTCCCTCATCCCTTGTGTCTCATCCCAACTTGTGTCTCATCCCTCCCTTGTGTCTCACATCCCCTCTACATTCCTTGTGTCTCATACGCTCGTCTCCCTCCCTTGTGTCTCATTTCCTCCCTCCTCTCCCTCCCTTGTGTCTTGTATGCCCTTCTCCCTCCCTTTGTCTCATGCCTCCCGCTCCCTCCCTTGTGTCTCATTCCCTTATCCCTCTCCCTCCATTGTGTCTCATTTGCACCCTCTTCCTCTCTTGTGTTTCTTAAACCCCTCATCTCCCTCTGTTGTGTCTCATTTCTCCATACTCTTTCACCCTTGTGACTAATTTCCCCCTCCTCTCCCTCCCGTGTGCCTCATTTCCCCTCTCCCCCTCCCATGTGTCTCATTTCCACCCTCTTCTCCCTGCCTTGTGTTTCATTCCCCTCCCTCTCCCTCCCTTGTGTCTCATTTGCCCACACTCCATTCCATGTGTCTCATTTCACCCTCCTCTTCTTACCCTGTGTCTCATTTCTCCCATCCCTTGTGTCTAACCCCCCTTGTGTCTCATCCCCACCTTATGTCTCATCCCCTTTGTGACTCATTTCCCCCTTCATCCCTTGAGTCTCCTTTCCCCCTCCCTTGTGTCTTACTCCCCCTTGTGACTCACTACCTCCTTCCTCTCTCTCCCTTGTGTCTCATTACCTCCCTTCTCTCCCTCCTTTGTGCCTCCTTTTACCCTGCTCTCTCTCCCTCATGTCTTCTTTTCCCTCTCCTCTCCCTACCTTGTTTCTAATGTTCCCCTTCTCTTCCTCCCTTTGTGTCTCTTTTCCCCCTCCTCTCTATCCCTTTGTGTCTCATTTCCCCCTCCTCTCTAACCCTTGTGTCTCATTTCCCCATCCTCTCTCTCCCTTGTGTTTCATTAGCACATTCCTCTCTCTCCCTTGTGTCTCATTACCTCCCTCCCCTCCCTCCTTTGTGTCTCATTTCCCCCTCCTCTCTCTTTCCCTTGTGTCTCATTTCCACCCTATTCTCCCTCCCTTGTGTCTCATTTCCCCATCTCCCTCCTTTGTGTCTCATACCCCCCTCTCCCTACCTTGTGTCTAATTCCTCCCCCTCCCTCCCTTGTGTCTATTTCCCTTCCCTTCTACATCCCTTGTGTCTCCTTCCCCCTTCTTTTCCCTCCCTTGTGTCTTATTTCCCCATCCCTTGTGTCTCACCCTAACATGTGTCTCATCGCTGCTAGTGTCTCATCCCCACTTTTATCTAATTTCCCCCTCACTCATTTGTGTCTCCTTTCCCCTCTCCCTTGTGTTTTACCCACCTTTCTCATCTCCCCTTGTGTTTCACATCCTCCTCCCTCTCTTGTGTCTCCTTTCCCCCCTCCCGTGTGTCTTACCCCCTTGTGTCTTATTACCTCATTCCTCTCTCTCCCTTGTGTCTCATTACCTCCCTTCTCTCCCTCCTTTGTGCCTCCTTTTACCCTGCTCTCTCTCCCTCATGTCTTCTTTTCCCTCTCCTCTCCCTACCTTGTTTCTAATGTTCCCCTTCTCTTCCTCCCTTTGTGTCTCATTTCCCCCTCCTCTCTATCCCTTTGTGTCTCATTTCCCCCTCCTCTCTAACCCTTGCGTCTCATTTCCCCATCCTCTCTCTCCCTTGTGTTTCATTAGCACATTCCTCTCTCTCCCTTGTGTCTCATTACCTCCCTTCCCTCCCTCCTTTGTGTCTCATTTCCCCCTCCTCTCTCTTTCCCTTGTGTCTCATTTCCACCCTATTCTCCCTCCCTTGTGTCTCATTTCCCCATCTCCCTCCTTTGTGTCTCATACTCCCCTCTCCCTCCCTTGTGTCTAATTCCTCCCCCTCCCTCCCTTGTGTCTATTTCCCTTCCCTTCTCCATCCCTTGTGTCTCCTTCCCCCTCCTTTCCCTCCCTTGTGTCTTATTTCCCCCATCCCTTGTGTCTCACCCTAACATGTGTCTCATTGCTGCTAGTGTCTCATCCCCACTTTTATCTAATTTCCCCCTCACTCATTTGTGTCTCCTTTCCCCTCTCCCTTGTGTTTTACCCCCCTTTTCTCATCTCCCCTTGTGTTTCACATTCCCCCTCCCTCTCTTGTGTCTCCTTTCCCCCCTCCCGTGTGTCTTACCCCCTTGTGTCTCATTTCCCCATCCTCTCTCTCCCTTGTGTCTCATTAACTCCCTCCTCTCTCTACCTTGTGTGTCATTACTGCCCGCTTCTCCCTCCTTTGTGTCTTATTTCCCCCCTCCTCTCTCTATCCCTTGTGTCTCATTTACCCCTTCTCTCTCTTTCCCTTGTGTCTGATTTCCCCCTCCTCACCCTCCTTTGTATCTCATTCCCCCCTCCTCTCTCTTTCCCTTGTGTTCCATTTCCCTTACCTCTGCATCCCTTTTGTCAAATTTCCCCCTCCTCTGCTTACCTTGTGTCTCATTTCCCCCTCCCTTGTGTCTAACCCGCCCTTGTGTCTTATACCCCCTTATGTCTCATCCTCTCTTGTGTCTCATTTCCCCCTCCCTCCCTTGTGTCTCCTTTCCCCCTCCCTTGTGTTTAATTACCTCCTTCCTCTCTCTCCCTTGTGTCGCATTACCTCTCTCTTCTCCCTCCCTTGTTTTTCATACCCACTATCCCTCCCTTGTGTCTCCTCCCTCCCCTTCCCTCCCTTGTGTCTGATTCCCCACCTTCTTCCTTTGTGTCTCATTTCCTCCCCCCTTCCCTCTCATGTCTCTCATTTCCTCCCCCCCTCTCCCTTGTGTCTCATTTGCCCCCTCTCACTCCCTTGAGTCTCATATACCCCCCTCTCTCTCCTTTGTGTCTCATTTCCCCCCTCCTCTCCTTCCCTTGTGTCTATTTTCCCCCTCTTCCCTCCTTCTGTTTTATTTCCCCCTCCTCTCCATCCCTTGTGTCTCATCCCCCTCTCCATCACTTGTGTCTAATTTCCCCCTCCTCTGCTTACCATGTGTCTCATTTCCCCATCCCTTGTGTCTAACCCCCATTGTGCCTTTTTACCACCTTATGTCTTATCCTCCCTTCTGTCTCATTTCCCCCTCCCTTCCTTGTGTCTCCTTCCCCCCTCCCTTGTGTCACACTCTCCATTGTGTCAAACCCTTTCTTTTGTCTCACCCCATTGTGTCTAATTACCTCCGTCCTCTCTCTCCATTGTGTCTCATTACCTCCCTCCTCTTCCTCCTTTGTGTCTCCTTTCCCCCTCCTCTCCCTCCCTTGTGTCTCATTTCCCACGCCTCTCAGTCCCTTTGTGTCTCATCCCCCCTCCTCTCTGTCTCTTGTGTCTCATTTCCACATCCTCTCTCTCCCTTGTGTCTCATTACCTCCCTCCTCTCTTACCGCCCTTATCTCCCTCCTTTGTGTCTCATTTCCCCCCTCCTCTCTCTTACCCTTGTGTCTCATTTACCCCCTTCTCTCTCTTTACCTTGTGTCTCATTTCCCCCACCTCTCCATCCCTTGTGTCTCATCCCTCCCTCTCCCTCCCTTGTGCCTCATACCACCTCTCCCTCCCTTGTGTCTCATACCCCTCTCTCTCCCTTGTGTCCCCTTCCTTCCTCTCCCTCCCTTATGTCTCATTCCCCACTCTTCTTCCTTTGTGTCTAATTTCCTCCTCCTTCCCTCTCTTGTCTCTCTTTCCACCCCCTTCCCTCTCTTGCCTCCCCCTCAATCCCTTGTGTCTCATATATCCCCTCCTCTCTCTCCTTTGTGTTTCATCCCCCCCTTGTGTCTCATTCCCTCTCCTCTCTCTGCCATATGTCTCATTTCCACCCTCCTCTCCCTCCCTTGTGTCTTATTTCCCTCCTCCTCTGCCTCCCTTGTGTCCCATTCCCCACTCTCCTTCCCTTGTGTCTCAATTACCCCTCCTCTGCTTACCTTGTGTCTAATTTCCCCATACCCTGTGTTTAACCCCCCTTGTGTCTCATACCCCCTTGTGTCTCATTTCCCCCCTCCTCCCTTGTGTCTCCTTTCCCCCCTCCATTGTGTCTCAACCCCTTGTGTCTAATTACCTCCTTCCTCTCTCCCTTGTGTCTCATTACCTCTCACCTTTCTCTAATTTGAATATCCTTTTCCCCTCCTCTCTCTCCCTTGTGTCTCATTTCCCCCCTCCTCTCCCTCCCTTGAGTCTCATTTTCCCTTCCTCTTCCTCCCTTTGTGTCTCATTTCTCCCTCCTTTCTCCTCCTAGTGTCTCCTTTCCCCCTCCTCTCCCTCCCGTGTGTCTCATTACCATCCTCCCCTCTCTCCTTTGTGTCTCATTTCCCCCTCCTCTCCCTTTCTTGTGTCTCCTCCCCCCCACTCTCCCTCCCTTGTGTATCATTTCCTTCCTTTTCTCCCTCCCTTGGAGTCTCATTTCCCCCTCCTCTCTCTCTTGTGTCTCATTTGCCCCCTCCTCTCTCTCTCTTGTGTCTCATTACCTCTCACCTCTCTCTCCCTTGTGTATCATTACTGCCCACCTCTCTCTTTAGTTTGTGTCTCATTTCTCCCTCCTCTCTCTTTCCCTTGTGTTTTATTTCCCCTACCTCTCAATCCCTTCTGTCTCATTTCCCCCTCCTCTGCTTACCTTGTGTCTCATTTCCCCATCCCTTGTGTCTAACCCGCCCTTGGGTCTTATACCCCCTTATGTCTCATCCTCGCTTGTGTCTCATTTCCCCCCTCCCTCCCTTGTGTCTCCTTTCCCCTCCCTTGTGTCTCACCCCTCCTTCCTCTCTCCCTTGTGTCTCATTACCATCCTCCCCTCCCTCCTTTGTGTCTCATTTCCACTTCCTCTCCCTTTCTTGTGTCTCCTTCCACCCCGCTCTCACTCCCTTGTGTATCATTTCCTTCCTCCTCTCCCTCCCTTGTGTCTCATTTCCCCTCTCCTCTCTCTCTCTTGTGTCTCATTTCCCCCTCCTCTCTCTCTTTTTTGTCTCATTACCTCCCACCTCTCTCTCCCGTGTGTGTCATTACCGCCCTCCTCTCTCTTTAGTTTGTGTCTCATTTCTCCCTCCTCTCTCTTTAGTTTGTGTCTCATTTCCCACTCCTCTCTCTTTCCTTTGTGTCTCGTTTCCCCCTCATCCCCCTCCCTTGTATCTCATTCCCCCTCCTCTCTCTTTCCCTTGTGTCTCATTTCCTTTACCTCTCCATCACTTGTGTCTCATCCCTCCCTCCCTCTCCCTCCCTTATGTCTCATACCCCCCTCTCACTCCCTTTTTTTCTCATACCCACTCTCTCTCCCTTGTGCCTCCTCCCTCCCCCTCCCTCCATTGTGTCTCATTCCCCACCTTCTTCCTTTGTGTCTTATTTCCTTCCCCCTTCCCTCTCATGTCTCTCATTTCCCCCCCCTCTCTCTCCCTTGTGTCTCATATGTCCCCTCTCACTACCTTGAGTCTCATATACCCCCTCTCTCCTTTGTGTCTCATTTCCACATCCTCTCCCTCCCTTGTTTCTCATTCCTCCCCCTCCCTCCCTTGTGTCTTATTCTCCCCTCCTCTCCCTCCCTTGTGTTCTCCCTTACCTCTCTTGTGTCTAGTTTCCTCAATGTCTCCGTCCCTTGTGTCTCATTTGCCTCCTCTCCCTCCCTTGTATCTCATATACACCCTCCTGTCTCTCCTTTATGTCTCATTTCCCCCCCCCATCTCTCTCTCCCTTGTGTATCATTTCCCCCTCCTCTCCCCCCTTGTTTCTCACTTCCCCCTTCTCTCCCTCCCTTGTGTCTCATTCCCCCCTCATCTCCATCCATTGTGCCTCAATTCCCCCCTCTTCCCCCTCCATTGTGTTTCATTTCCCCATCCTAAACCTCCCTTGTGTCTCATTCCCTCCCTTCTCTCCCTACCTTTTGTCTAATTTCCCCCTCCTTTCCCTCCCTTGTGTCTCATTTGTGCCTCCTTTCCCTCCCTTGTATCTCATTCCCCCCTCCTCTCCATCCCTTGTGCCTCATTTCCCCCCTCTTCTCCCTCCATTGTGTCTAATTTCACCCTCCTCTACCTCCCTTGAGTCTCATTTCCCCCCTCCTCTCCCTTCCTTGTGTCTCATTTCCCCCTCTCCCTCCCTTGTGTCTCATTTCCCAACCCCTTGTGTCTAACCCCCCCTTGTGGTTCATTTCCCCCCTCCCTCCCTTGTGTCTCGTTTCCCCCTCCCTTGTGTCTCAACCCCCTTTTGTCTCATTACCACTTCCTCTCCCTCCCTTGTGTCTCCTTTCCCCATCCTCTCTTTCCCTTGTGTCTCATTTCCCCCTACTCTCCCTACCTTGTGTCTCATCCCCCACTCCCTCCCTTGTGTCTCATTTCCACCCTCCTCTCCTTTCCTTGTGTCAGATTTCCCCTCTCCCTCCCTTGTGTCCCATTATTCCTCCTCTTCCCCCCTTGTGTCTCATTTCCCCCTCCTCCCCTTACCTGGTGTCTCATTTCCCTCATCCCTTGTGTCTCACCCCAACTTGTGTCTCATCCCTCCCTTGTGTCTCACATCCCCTCTCCATTCCTTGTATCTCATACGCCGTCTCCCTTCCTTTGTGTCTCATTTCCCCCCTCCTCTCCCTTCCTTGTGTCTCATTTCTCCCTTCCTCTCTTGTGTCTCATTTCCCCCATCCCTTGTGTCTCACTCCAACTTGTGTCTCATCCCTCCCTTGTGTCTCACATCCCCTCTCCATTCAAGTCTTGTAAGCCTTTCTTCCTCCCTCTTGTCTCATTCCCTCATCCCTCCCCCTCCATTGTGTCTCATTTGCACCCTCTCCCTCTCTTGTGTCTCTTATACCCCCTCCTCTCTCTCCTTTGTGTCTCATTTCCCCCCACCTTTCGCTCTCTTGTGTCTCATTTCCCCCCTCATCTCCCTCCCATGTGTCTCATTTCCCCATACTCTCTCTCCCTTGTGACTAAATTCCCCCTCCTCTCCACTCCTATGTGCCTCATTTCCCCCACTCTTCTCCCTCCATTGTGTCTCATTTCCCCCTTATCTCCCTCCATTGTGTCTCATGTCCTCCCTCCTCTCCCTGCCTTGTGTCTCATTTCCCAACCCCTTGTGTCTCAACCCCCCCTTGTGTGTCATTTTCCCCTCCCTCCCTTTTGTCTCATTTCCCCCTCCCTTGTGTCTCAACCCCTTGTGTCTCATTACCCCCTACTCTCCCTCCATTGTGTCTCATTTAACCCCTCCCCTCCCTCCCTTGTGTCTCATTTCCCCCCTCTCCCTCTCTTGTACCTCATTCCCCCCTCTCCCTCACTTGTGTCTTATTCCCCCCTCTCCCTCCCTTGTGTCTCATTTTCCCCTCCTCGCCTTACCTGGTGTCTCATTTCCCTCATCCCTTGTGTATCACCCCAACTTGTGTCTCATCCCTCCCTTCTGTCTCACATCCCCTCTACATTCCTTGTGTCTTATACGCCCATCTCCCTTCCTCTATTGTGTCTCATTTCTCCCATCCCTTGTGTCTCACTCCAACTTTTGTCTGATCCCTCCCCTCTCCATCCCTTGTGTCTTGTATGCCCTTCTCCCTCCCTTGTGTCTCATTCCTCCCGCTCCCTCCCTTGTGTCTCATCCCTCCCCTCTCCATCCCTTGTGTCTTGTATGCCCTTCTCCCTCCCTTGTGTCTCATGCCTCCCGCTCCCTCCCTTGTGTCTCATTCCCTTATCCCTCTCCCTCCATTGTGTCTCATTTGCACACTCTCCCTCTCTTGTGTCTCTTAAAACCCTCATCTCCCTCTGTTGTGTCTCATTTCCCCATAATCTTTCATCCTTGTGACTAATTTCCCCCTCCTCTCCCTCCCGTGTGCCTCATTTCCCCCTCTCCCTCCCATGTGTCTCATTTCCACCCTCTTCTCCCTGCCTTGTGTTTCATTCCCCTCCCTCTCCCTCCCTTGTGTCTCATTTGCCCCTACTCCATTCCATGTGTCTCATTTCCCCCTCCTCTGCTTACTTTGAGTCTCATTTCCCCATCCCTTGTGTCTAACCCACCCTTGTGTCTTATACCCCCTTATGTCTCATTCTCTCTTGTGTCTCATTTCCCCCCTCCCTCCCTTGTGTCTCCTTTCCCCCTCCCTTGTGTCTCACCCCCTTGTGTCACATTACCTCTCTCCTCTCTCTCCCTTGTTTCTCATACCCACTCTCCCTCCCTTGTGTCTCCTCCCTCCCCCTCCCTCCCTTGTGTCTCATTCCCCACTGTCTTCCTTTGTGTCTCATTTCCTCCCCCCTTCCCTCTCATGTCTCTCATTTCCTTCCCCTCTCTCTCCTTTGTGTCTCATTTCCCCCTCCTCTCCCTCCCTTGTGTCTAATTTCCCCCTGCCTCTATCTCCCTTTGTGTCTCATCCCCCCTCCTCTCTGTTTCGTGTGTCTCATTTCCTCATCCTCTCTCTCCCTTGTGTCTCATTACCTCCCTCCTCTCTGTCCCTTGTGTGTCTTACCGCGCTTATCTCCCTCCTTTGTGTCTCATTTCCCCCCTCCTCTCTCTTACCCTTGTGTCTCATTTCCCCCCCTTCTCTCTCTTTCCCTTGTGTCTCATTTCCCCCACATCTCCATCCCTTGTGTCTCATCCCTCCTTCTCCCTTCCTTGTGCCTCATACACCTCTCCATCCCATGTGTCTCATATCCCTTTCTCTCCCTTGTGTCTCCTTCCTTCCTCTCCCTTCCTTATGTCTCATTCCCCCTCTTCTTCCTTTGTGTCTAATTTCCTCCTCCTTCCCTCTCTTGCCTCTCTTTCCACCCCTTCCCTCTCTTGCCTCCCCCTCAATCCCTTGTGTCCATATATCCCCTCCTCTCTCTCCTTTGTGTTTCATCCCCCCCTTGTGTCTCATTCCCTCTCCTCTCTCTGCCTTGTGTCTCATTTCCACCCTCCTCTCCCTCCCTTGTGTCTTATTTCCCTCCTCCTCTGCCTCCCTTGTGTCCCATTCCCCACTCTCAATCCCTTGTGTCTCATTTACCCCTCCTCTGCTTACTTTGTGTCTAATTTCCCCATACCCTGTGTTTAACCCCCCTTGTGTCTCATTTCCCCCCTCCTCCCTTGTGTCTCCTTTCCCCCCTCCATTGTGTCTCAACCCCTTGTGTCTAATTACCTCCTTCCTCTCTCCCTTGTTTCTCATTACCTCTCGCCTTTCTCTAATTTGAGTATCCTTTTCCCCCTCCTCTCTCTTCCTTGTGTCTCATTTCCCCCCTCCTCTCCCTCCCTTGTGTCTCATTTTCCCCTCCTCTTCCTCCCTTTGTGTCTCATTTCCCCCTCCTTTCTCCTCCTAGTGTCTCCTTTCCCGCTCCTCTCCCTCCCTTGTGTCTCATTACCATCCTCCCCTCCCTCCTTTGTGTCTCATTCCCCCCTCCTCTCCCTTTCTTGTGTCTCCTTCCCCCCCCCCGCTCTCCCTCCCTTGTGTACCATTTCCTTCCTCTTCTCCCTCCCTTGGAGTCTCATTTCCCCCTCCTCTCTCTCTCTTGTGTCTCATTTCCCCCCTCCTCTCTCTCCCTTGTGTGTCATTAAAAGCCCTCCTCTCTCTTTACTTTGTGTCTCATTTCCCCCTCCTCTCTCTTTACCTTGTGTCTCATTTCCCCCTCCTCTCCCTTTCTTGTGTCTCATTTCCCCCCACCTCTCCATCCCTGGTGTCTCATTTCTCCCCTCTCCATTCTCTGTGTCTCATACCCCTTCTCCCTCCTTGTGTCTCATTCCTCCCACATCCCCCCATTGTGTCTCATTTTCTCCCCCTCTACATCTCTTGTATCTCCTTCCCCCCCTTCTCTCCCTCCCTTGTGTCTCATTAACATCCTCCCCTCCCTCCTTTGTGTCTCAATTTCCCCTCCTCTCCCTTTCTTGTGTCTCCTCCCCCCGCTCTCACTCCCTTGTGTATCATTTCCTTCCTCTTCTCCCTCCCTTTGTGTCTCATTTCCCCTCTCCTCTCTCTCTCTCTCTTGTGTCTCATTTCCCCCTCCCCTCTCTCTCTTGTGTCTCATTACCTCACACCTCTCTCTCCCTTGTGTGTCATTACCGCCCTCCTCTCTCTTTACTTTGTGTCTCATTTCTCCCTCCTTTCTCTTTACCTTGTGTCTCATTTCCCCCTCCTCTTTCTGTCCTTTGTGTCTCATTTCCCCCTCCTCTCCCTCTCTTGTGTCTCATTCGCCCTCCTCTCTCGTTCCCTTGTGTCTCATTTCCCTTACCTCTGCACCCCTTATTTCTCATCCCTCCCTCTCCCTCCTTATGTCTTATACCCCCCTCTCCCTCCCTTGTTTCTCATACCCACTCTCCCTCCCTTGTGCCTCCTCCCTTCCCCTCCCTCCCTTGAGTCTCATTCGCCTCCTTCTTCCTTTGTGTCTCATTTGCCCCCCTCTCACTCTGTTGAGTCTCATATACCCCCCTCTCTTTCTCCTTTGTGTCTCATTTCACCTCCCCTCTTCCTCCCTTGTGTCTCAATCCTCCCCCTCCCTCCCTTGTGTCTCGTTTCCCCCTCCTCTCCCTCCCTTGTGTTCTCCCTTCCCTCTCTTTTGTCTTGTTTCCTCCCTGTCTCCCTCCCTTGTGTCTCCTTTGCCTCCTCTCCCTCCCTTGTATCTCATATACCCCCTCCTCTCTCTCCTTTAAGTCTCATTTCCCCCCTTCTCTCCCTCCCTTGTGTCTTATTTTCCCCTCCTCTCCTTCCCTTGTGTCTCATTCCCCCCTCATCTTAATCCCTTGTGCCTCATTTCCCCCCTCTTCTACCTCCATTGTGTTTCATTTCCCCCTCCTCTGTCTCCCTTGTGTCTAATTTTCTCCCTCCTCTCCCTACCTTTTGTCTCATTTCCCCCCTCCTTTCCCTCCCTTGTGTCTCATTTTTGCCTCCTCTCCCTCCCTTGTATCTCATTCCCCCCTCATCTCCATCCCTTGTGCCTCATTTCCCCCCTCTTCTCCCTCCATGGTGTCTCATTTCCCCCTCCTCTCCCTCCCTTGTGTCACATTTCCTCCCTCCTCTCCCTGCCTTGTGTCTCATTTCCCCCCTCTTCTACCTCCCTTGTGTCTCATTTTCCCCCTCCTCTCCCTCCCTTGTGTCTCATTTCCACCTCTCTCTCCCTTGTGTCTTATTCCTCCCTCTCCCTCCCTTGTGTCTAACTTCCCAACCCCTTGTGTCTAACCCCCCTTCTGTATCATTTCCCCCTCCCTCCCTTGTGTCTTGTTTCCCCCTCCCTTGTGTCTCAACCCCCTTGTGTCTCATTACCCCTTCCTCTCCCTCCCTTGTGTATCCTTTCCCCATCCTTTCTTTCCCTTTTCTCTTATTTCCCCCTACTCTCCCTCCCTTGTGTCTCATCCCCCCTCTCCCTCCCTTGTGCCTCATTTCCACCCTCCTCTCCCTTCCTTGTGTCAGATTTCCCCCTCTCCCTCCCTTGTGTCTCATTTCCCCCTCCTCTACCTCCCTTGTGTCTCATTTCCCCCTCTCCCTCACTTGTGTCTTATTCCACCTCTCCCTTCCTTGTGTCTCATTTCCCCCTCCTCGCCTTACCTGGTGTCTCATTTCCCTCATCCCTTGTGTCTCACCCCAACTTGTGTCTCATGCCTCCCTTGTGTCTCACATCCCCTTTCCATTCCTTGTGTCTCATACTCCATTCCTTTTGTTTCATTTCCACCTCATTTCCCTTCCTTGTGTCTCATTTTTGCCTCCTCTCCCTCCCTTGTATCTCATTCCCCCCCTCATCTCCTTCCCTTGTGCCTCATTTCCCCCCTCTTCTCCCTCCATTGTGTCTCATTTCCCCCTCCTCTCCCTCCCTTGTGTCACATTTCCTCCCTCCTCTCCCTGCCTTATGTCTCATTTCCCCCCCTCTTCTACCTCCCTTGTGTCTCATTTTCCCCCTCCTCTCCCTCCCTTGTGTCTCATTTCCACCTCTCTCTCCCTTGTGTCTTATTCCTCCCTCTCCCTCCCTTGTGTCTTACCTGGTGTCTCATTTCCCTCATCCCTTGTGTCTCACCCCAACTTGTGTCTCATCCCTCCCTTGTGTCTCACATCCCCTCTCCATTCCTTGTGTCTCATACTCCATTCCTTGTGTCTCATTTTCCCCTCCTTTCCCTCTCTTGTGTCTCATTTTTGCCTCCTCTCCCTCCCTTGTATCTCATTCCCCGCTCATCTCCATCCCTTGTGCCTCATTTCCCCCTCCTCTCCCTTCCTTGTGTCTCATTTCTCCCTTCCTCTCTTGTGTCTCATTTCCCCCAACCCTTGTGTCTCACATCCCCTCTCCATTCCTTGTGTCTTGTATGCCCTTCTACCTCCCTTGTGTCTCATTCCCTCATGCCTCCCCATCCATTGTGTTTCATTTGCACCCTCTCCCTCTCTTGTGTCTCTTATAACCCCTCCTCTCTCTCCTTTGTGACTCATTTTCCCACACCTTTCACTCCCTTGTGTCTCATTTCCCCCCTCATCGCCCTCCCTTGTGTCTCATTTCCACATGCTCCCTCTCCCTTGTGAATAATTTCCCCCACCTCTCCCTCCTGTGTGCCTCTTTTTGACCTCCTCTCCCTCCCATGTGTCTCTTTTCCACCTCCCTCTCCCTTGTGTCTTATTCCTCCCTCTCCCTCCCTTGTGTCTAACTTCCCAACCCCTTGTGTCTAACCCCCCTTGTGTATCATTTCCCCCTCCCTCCCTTGTGTCTCGTTTCCCCCTCCCTTGTGTCTCAACCCCCTTGTGTCTCATTACCCCTTCCTCTCCCTCCCTTGTGTATCCTTTCCCCATCCTATCTTTCCCTTTTCTCTTATTTCCCCCTACTCTCCCTCCCTTGTGTCTCATCCTCCCTCTCCCTCCCTTGTGCCTCATTTCCACCCTCCTCTCCCTTCCTTGTGTCAGATTTCCCCCTCACCCTCCCTTGTGTCTCATTTCCCCCTCCTCTACCTCCCTTGTGTCTCATATGTCCCCTCTCACTACCTTGAGTCTCATATACCCCCTCTCTCCTTTGTGTCTCATTTCCACATCCTCTCCCTCCCTTGTTTCTCATTCCTCCCCCTCCCTCCCTTGTGTCTTATTCTCCCCTCCTCTCCCTCCCTTGTGTTCTCCCTTACCTCTCTTGTGTCTAGTTTCCTCAATGTCTCCGTCCCTTGTGTCTCATTTCCCCCATCTCTCTCTCCCTTGTGTATCATTTCCCCCTCCTCTCCCCCCTTGTGTCTCATTTCCCCCTTCTCTCCCTCCCTTGTGTCTCATTCCCCCCTCATCTCCATCCATTGTGCCTCAATTCCCCCCTCTTCCCCCTCCATTGTGTTTCATTTCCCCATCCTAAACCTCCCTTGTGTCTCATTCCCTCCCTTCTCTCCCTACCTTTTGTCTCATTTCCCCCTCCTTTCCCTCCCTTGTGTCTCATTTGTGCCTCCTTTCCCTCCCTTGTATCTCATTCCCCCCTCCTCTCCATCCCTTGTGCCTCATTTCCCCCCTCTTCTCCCTCCATTGTGTCTAATTTCACCCTCCTCTACCTCCCTTGAGTCTCATATCCCCCCTCCTCTCCCTTCCTTGTGTCTCATTTCCCCCTCTCCCTCCCTTGTGTCTCATTTCCCAACCCCTTGTGTCTAACCCCCCCTTGTGGTTCATTTCCCCCTCCCTCCCTTGTGTCTCGTTTCCCCCTCCCTTGTGTCTCAACCCCCTTTTGTCTCATTACCACTTCCTCTCCCTCCCTTGTGTCTCCTTTCCCCATCCTCTCTTTCCCTTGTGTCTCATTTCCCCCTACTCTCCCTCCCTTGTGTCTCATCTCCCACTCCCTCCCTTGTGTCTCATTTCCACCCTCCTCTCCTTTCCTTGTGTCAGATTTCCCCTCTCCCTCCCTTGTGTCCCATTATTCCTCCTCTTCCCCCCTTGTGTCTCATTTCCCCCTCCTCCCCTTACCTGGTGTCTCATTTCCCTCATCCCTTGTGTCTCACCCCAACTTGTGTCTCATCAATCCCTTGTGTCTCACATCCCCTCTCCATTCCTTGTATCTCATACGCCGTCTCCCTTCCTTTGTGTCTCATTTCCCACCTCCTCTCCCTTCCTTGTGTCTCATTTCTCCCTTCCTCTCTTGTGTCTCATTTCCCCCATCCCTTGTGTCTCACTCCAACTTGTGTCTCATCCCTCCCTTGTGTCTCATTACCTCTCACCTTTCTCTAATTTGAATATCCTTTTCCCCTCCTCTTTCTCCCTTGTGTCTCATTTCCCCCCTCCTCTCCCTCCCTTGAGTCTCATTTTCCCTTCCTCTTCCTCCCTTTGTGTCTCATTTCTCCCTCCTTTCTCCTCCTAGTGTCTCCTTTCCCCCTCCTCTCCCTCCCTTGTGTCTCATTACCATCCTCCCCTCTCTCCTTTGTGTCTCATTTCCCCCTCCTCTCCCTTTCTTGTGTCTCCTCCCCCCCCACTCTCCCTCCCTTGTGTATCATTTCCTTCCTTTTCTCCCTCCCTTGGAGTCTCATTTCCCCCTCCTCTCTCTCTTGTGTCTCATTTGCCCCCTCCTCTCTCTCTCTTGTGTCTCATTACCTCTCACCTCTCTCTCCCTTGTGTATCATTACTGCCCACCTCTCTCTTTAGTTTGTGTCTCATTTCTCCCTCCTCTCTCTTTCCCTTGTGTTTTATTTCCCCTACCTCTCCATCCCTTCTGTCTCATTTCCCCCTCCTCTGCTTACCTTGTGTCTCATTTCCCCATCCCTTGTGTCTAACCCGCCCTTGTGTCTTATACCCCCTTATATCTCATCCTCGCTTGTGTCTCATTTCCCCCCTCCCTCCCTTGTGTCTCCTTTCCCCTCCCTTGTGTCTCACCCCTCCTTCCTCTCTCCCTTGTGTCTCATTACCATCCTCCCCTCCCTCCTTTGTGTCTCATTTCCACTTCCTCTCCCTTTCTTGTGTCTCCTTCCACCCCGCTCTCACTCCCTTGTGTATCATTTCCTTCCTCCTCTCCCTCCCTTTGTGTCTCATTTCCCCTCTCCTCTCTCTCTCTTGTGTCTCATTTCCCCCTCCTCTCTCTCTTTTTTGTCTCATTACCTCCCACCTCTCTCTCCCGTGTGTGTCATTACCGCCCTCCTCTCTCTTTAGTTTGTGTCTCATTTCTCCCTCCTCTCTCTTTAGTTTGTGTCTCATTTCCCCCTCCTCTCTCTTTCCTTTGTGTCTCGTTTCCCCCTCATCCCCCTCCCTTGTATCTCATTCCCCCTCCTCTCTCTTTCCCTTGTGTCTCATTTCCTTTACCTCTCCATCCCTTGTGTCTCATCCCTCCCTCCCTCTCCCTCCCTTATGTCTCATACCCCCCTCTCCCTCCCTTTTTTTTCTCACCCACTCTCTCTCCCTTGTGCCTCCTCCCTCCCCCTCCCTCCCTTGTGTCTCATTCCCCACCTTCTTCCTTTGTGTCTTATTTTCTTCCCCCTTCCCTCTCATGTCTCTCATTCCCCCCCCCCCTCTCTCTCCCTTGTGTCTCATATGTCCCCTCTCACTACCTTGAGTCTCATATACCCCCTCTCTCCTTTGTGTCTCATTTCCACATCCTCTCCCTCCCTTGTTTCTCATTCCTCCCCCTCCCTCCCTTGTGTCTTATTCTCCCCTCCTCTCCCTCCCTTGTGTTCTCCCTTACCTCTCTTGTGTCTAGTTTCCTCAATGTCTCCGTCCCTTGTGTCTCATTTGCCTCCTCTCCCTCCCTTGTATCTCATATACACCCTCCTCTCTCTCCTTTATGTCTCATTTCCCCCCATCTCTCTCTCCCTTGTGTATCATTTCCCCCTGCTCTCCCCCCTTGTGTCTCATTTCCCCCTTCTCTCCCTCCCTTGTGTCTCATTCCCCCCTCATCTCCATCCATTGTGCCTCAATTCCCCCCTCTTCCCCCTCCATTGTGTTTCATTTCCCCATCCTAAACCTCCCTTGTGTCTCATTCCCTCCCTTCTCTCCCTACCTTTTGTCTCATTTCCCCCCTCCTTTCCCTCCCTTGTGTCTCATTTGTGCCTCCTTTCCCTCCCTTGTATCTCATTCCCCCCCTCCTCTCCATCCCTTGTGCCTCATTTCCCCCCCTCTTCTCCCTCCATTGTGTCTAATTTCACCCTCCTCTACCTCCCTTGAGTCTCATTTCCCCCCTCCTCTCCCTTCCTTGTGTCTCATTTCCCCCTCTCCCTCCCTTGTGTCTCATTTCCCAACCCCTTGTGTCTAACCCCCCCTTGTGGTTCATTTCCCCCCTCCCTCCCTTGTGTCTCGTTTCCCCCTCCCTTGTGTCTCAACCCCCTTTTGTCTCATTACCACTTCCTCTCCCTCCCTTGTGTCTCCTTTCCCCATCCTCTCTTTCCCTTGTGTCTCATTTCCCCCTACTCTCCCTCCCTTGTGTCTCATCCCCCACTCCCTCCCTTGTGTCTCATTTCCACCCTCCTCTCCTTTCCTTGTGTCAGATTTCCCCTCTCCCTCCCTTGTGTCCCATTATTCCTCCTCTTTTCCTTGTGTCTCATTTCCCCCTCCTCCCCTTACCTGGTGTCTCATTTCCCTCATCCCTTGTGTCTCACCCCAACTTGTGTCTCATCCCTCCCTTGTGTCTCACATCCCCTCTCCATTCCTTGTATCTCATACGCCGTCTCCCTTCCTTTGTGTCTCATTTACCCCCTCCTCTCCCTTCCTTGTGTCTCATTTCTCCCTTCCTCTCTTGTGTCTCATTTCCCCCATCCCTTGTGTCTCACTCCAACTTGTGTCTCATCCCTCCCTTGTGTCTCACATCCCCTCTCCATTCAAGTCTTGTAAGCCTTTCTTCCTCCCTCTTGTCTCATTCCCTCATCCCTCCCCCTCCATTGTGTCTCATTTGCACCCTCTCCCTCTCTTGTGTCTCTTATACCCCCTCCTCTCTCTCCTTTGTGTCTCATTTCCCCCCACCTTTCGCTCTCTTGTGTCTCATTTCCCCCCTCATCTCCCTCCCATGTGTCTCATTTCCCCATACTCTCTCTCCCTTGTGACTAAATTCCCCCTCCTCTCCACTCCTATGTGCCTCATTTCCCCCACTCTTCTCCCTCCATTGTGTCTCATTTCCCCCTTATCTCCCTCCATTGTGTCTCATGTCCTCCCTCCTCTCCCTGCCTTGTGTCTCATTTCCCGACCCCTTGTGTCTCAACCCCCCCTTGTGTGTCATTTTCCCCTCCCTCCCTTTTGTCTCATTTCCCCCTCCCTTGTGTCTCAACCCCTTGTGTCTCATTACCCCCTACTCTCCCTCCATTGTGTCTCATTTCCCCCTCCCCTCCCTCCCTTGTGTCTCATTTCCCCCCTCTCCCTCTCTTGTACCTCATTCCCCCATCTCCCTCACTTGTGTCTTATTCCCCCTCTCCCTCCCTTGTGTCTCATTTTCCCCTCCTCGCCTTACCTGGTGTCTCATTTCCCTCATCCCTTGTGTATCACCCCAACTTGTGTCTCATCCCTCCCTTCTGTCTCACATCCCCTCTACATTCCTTGTGTCTTATACGCCCGTCTCCCTTCCTCTATTGTGTCTCATTTCCCCCATCCCTTGTGTCTCACTCCAACTTTTGTCTGATCCCTCCCCTCTCCATCCCTTGTGTCTTGTATGCCCTTCTCCCTCCCTTGTGTCTCATTCCTCCCGCTCCCTCCCTTGTGTCTCATCCCTCCCCTCTCCATCCCTTGTGTCTTGTATGCCCTTCTCCCTCCCTTGTGTCTCATGCCTCCCGCTCCCTCCCTTGTGTCTCATTCCCTTATCCCTCTCTTTCCATTGTGTCTCATTTGCACACTCTCCCTCTCTTGTGTCTCTTAAAACCCTCATCTCCCTCTGTTGTGTCTCATTTCCCCATAATCTTTCATCCTTGTGACTAATTTCCCTTCCCTCTCCCTCCCGTGTGCCTCATTTCCCCCTCTCCCTCCCATGTGTCTCATTTCCACCCTCTTCTCCCTGCCTTGTGTTTCATTCCCCTCCCTCTCCCTCCCTTGTGTCTCATTTGCCCCCACTCCATTCCATGTGTCTCATTTCCCCCTCCTCTGCTTACTTTGAGTCTCATTTCCCCATCCCTTGTGTCTAACCCACCCTTGTGTCTTATACCCCCTTATGTCTCATTCTCTCTTGTGTCTCATTTCCCCCCTCCCTCCCTTGTGTCTCCTTTCCCCCTCCCTTGTGTCTCACCCCCTTGTGTCACATTACCTCTCTCCTCTCTCTCCCTTGTTTCTCATACCCACTCTCCCTCCTTGTGTCTCCTCCCTCCCCCTCCCTCCCTTGTGTCTCATTCCCCACTGTCTTCCTTTGTGTCTCATTTCCTCCCCCCTTCCCTCTCATGTCTCTCATTTCCTCCCCCTCTCTCTCCTTTGTGTCTCATTTCCCCCTCCTCTCCCTCCCTTGTGTCTAATTTCCCCCTGTCTCTATCTCCCTTTGTGTCTCATCCCCCCTCCTCTCTGTTTCTTGTGTCTCGTTTCCTCATCCTCTCTCTCCCTTGTGTCTCATTACCTCCCTCCTCTCTGTCCCTTGTGTGTCTTACCGCCCTTATCTCCCTCCTTTGTGTCTCATTTCCCCCCTCCTCTCTCTTACCCTTGTGTCTCATTTCCCCCCTTCTCTCTCTTTCACTTGTGTCTCATTTCCCCCACATCTCCATCCCTTGTGTCTCATCCCTCCTTCTCCCTTCCTTGTGCCTCATACACCTCTCCATCCCATGTGTCTCATATCCCTTTCTCTCCCTTGTGTCTCCTTCCTTCCTCTCCCTTCCTTATGTCTCATTCCCCCTCTTCTTCCTTTGTGTCTAATTTCCTCCTCCTTCCCTCTCTTGCCTCTCTTTCCACCCCTTCCCTCTCTTGCCTCCCCCTCAATCCCTTGTGTCCATATATCCCCTCCTCTCTCTCCTTTGTGTTTCATCCCCCCCTTGTGTCTCATTCCCTCTCCTCTCTCTGCCTTGTGTCTCATTTCCACCCTCCTCTCCCTCCCTTGTGTCTTATTTCCCTCCTCCTCTGCCTCCCTTGTGTCCCATTCCCCACTCTCAATCCCTTGTGTCTCATTTACCCCTCCTCTGCTTTCTTTGTGTCTAATTTCCCCATACCCTGTGTTTAACCCCCCTTGTGTCTCATTTCCCCCTCCTCCCTTGTGTCTCCTTTCCCCCCTCCATTGTGTCTCAACCCCTTGTGTCTAATTACCTGATTCCTCTCTCCCTTGTTTCTCATTACCTCTCGCCTTTCTCTAATTTGAGTATCCTTTCCCCCCTCCTCTCTCTTCCTTGTGTCTCATTTCCCCCCTCCTCTCCCTCCCTTGTGTCTCATTTTCCCCTCCTCTTCCTCCCTTTGTGTCTCATTTCCCCCTCCTTTCTCCTCCAAGTGTCTCCTTTCCCACTCCTCTCCCTCCCTTGTGTCTCATTACCATCCTCCCCTCCCTCCTTTGTGTCTCATTCCCCCCTCCTCTCCCTTTCTTGTGTCTCCTTCCCCCCCCCGCTCTCCCTCCCTTGTGTACCATTTCCTTCCTCTTCTCCCTCCCTTGGAGTCTCATTTCCCCCTCCTCTCTCTCTCTTGTGTCTCATTTCCCCCCTCCTCTCTCTCCCTTGTGTGTCATTAAAAGCCCTCCTCTCTCTTTACTTTGTGTCTCATTTCCCCCTCCTCTCTCTTTACCTTGTGTCTCATTTCCCCCTCCTCTCCCTTTCTTGTGTCTCATTTCCCCCCACCTCTCCATCCCTGGTGTCTCATTTCCCCCCCTCTCCATTCTCTGTGCCTCATACCCCTTCTCCCTCCTTGTGTCTCATTCCTCCCACATCCCCCCATTGTGTCTCATTTTCTCCCCCTCTACATCTCTTGTATCTCCTTCCCCCCCCTTCTCTCCCTCCCTTGTGTCTCATTACCATCCTCCCCTCCCTCCTTTGTGTCTCATTTCCCCTTCCTCTCCCTTTCTTGTGTCTCCTCCCCCCGCTCTCCCTCCCTTGTGTATCATTTCCTTCCTCTTCTCCCTCCCTTTGTGTCTCATTTCCCCTCTCCTCTCTCTCTCTCTCTTGTGTCTCATTTCCCCCTCCCCTCTCTCTCTTGTGTCTCATTACCTCACACCTCTCTCTCCCTTGTGTGTCATTACCGCCCTCCTCTCTCTTTACTTTGTGTCTCATTTCTCCCTCCTTTCTCTTTACCTTGTGTCTCATTTCCCCCTCCTCTTTCTGTCCTTTGTGTCTCATTTCCCCCTCCTCTCCCTCTCTTGTGTCTCATTTCCCCCTCCTCTCTCGTTCCCTTGTGTCTCATTTCCCTTACCTCTGCACCCCTTATTTCTCATCCCTCCCTCTCCCTCCTTATGTCTTATACCCCCCCTCTCCCTCCCTTGTTTCTCATACCCACTCTCCCTCCCTTGTGCCTCCTCCCTTCCCCTCCCTCCCTTGAGTCTCATTCGCCTCCTTCTTCCTTTGTGTCTCATTTGCCCCCTCTCACTCCGTTGAGTCTCATATACCCCCTCTCTTTCTCCTTTGTGTCTCATTTCACCTCCCCTCTTCCTCCCTTGTGTCTCAATCCTCCCCCTCCCTCCCTTGTGTCTCATTTCCCCCTCCTCTCCCTCCCTTGTGTTCTCCCTTCCCTCTCTTTTGTCTTGTTTCCTCCCTGTCTCCCTCCCTTGTGTCTCCTTTGCCTCCTCTCCCTCCCTTGTATCTCATATACCCCCTCCTCTCTCTCCTTTAAGTCTCATTTCCCCCCTTCTCTCCCTCCCTTGTGTCTTATTTCCCCCTCCTCTCCTTCCCTTGTGTCTCATTCCCCCCTCATATTAATCCCTTGTGCCTCATTTCCCCCCTCTTCTACCTCCATTGTGTTTCATTTCCCCCTCCTCTGTCTCCCTTGTGTCTAATTTTCTCCCTCCTCTCCCTACCTTTTGTCTCATTTCCCCCCTCCTTTCCCTCCCTTGTGTCTCATTTTTGCCTCCTCTCCCTCCCTTGTATCTCATTCCCCCCTCATCTCCATCCCTTGTGCCTCATTTCCCCCCTCTTCTCCCTCCATGGTGTCTCATTTCCCCCTCCTCTCCCTCCCTTGTGTCACATTTCCTCCCTCCTCTCCCTGCCTTGTGTCTCATTTCCCCCCCTCTTCTACCTCCCTTGTGTCTCATTTTCCCCCTCCTCTCCCTCCCTTTTGTCTCATTTCCACCTCTCTCTCCCTTGTGTCTTATTCCTCCCTCTCCCTCCCTTGTGTCTAACTTCCCAACCCCTTGTGTCTAACCCCCCTTCTGTATCATTTCCCCCTCCCTCCCTTGTGTCTTGTTTCCCCCTCCCTTGTGTCTCACCCCCCCTTGTGTCTCATTACCCCTTCCTCTCCCTCCCTTGTGTATCCTTTCCCCATCCTTTCTTTCCCTTTTCTCTTATTTCCCCTACTCTCCCTCCCTTGTGTCTCCTCCCCCCTCTCCCTCCCTTGTGCCTCATTTCCACCCTCCTCTCCCTTCCTTGTGTCAGATTCCCCCCTCTCCCTCCCTTGTGTCTCATTTCCCCCTCCTCTAACTCCCTTGTGTCTCATTTCCCCCTCTCCCTCACTTGTGTCTTATTCCACCTCTCCCTTCCTTGTGTCTCATTTCCCCCTCCTCGCCTTACCTGGTGTCTCATTTCCCTCATCCCTTGTGTCTCACCCCAACTTGTGTCTCATGCCTCCCTTGTGTCTCACATCCCCTTTCCATTCCTTGTGTCTCATACTCCATTCCTTTTGTTTCATTTCCACCTCATTTCCCTTCCTTGTGTCTCATTTTTGCCTCCTCTCCCTCCCTTGTATCTCATTCCCCCCTCATCTCCTTCCCTTGTGCCTCATTTCCCCCCTCTTCTCCCTCCATTGTGTCTCATTTCCCCCTCCTCTCCCTCCCTTGTGTCACATTTCCTCCCTCCTCTCCCTGCCTTGTGTCTCATTCCCCCCTCTCCCTTCCTTGTGTCTCATTTCTCCCTTCCTCTCTTGTGTCTCATTTCCCCCAACCCTTGTGTCTCACATCCCCTCTCCATTCCTTGTGTCTTGTATGCCCTTCTACCTCCCTTGTGTCTCATTCCCTCATCCCTCCCCATCCATTGTGTTTCATTTGCACCCTCTCCCTCTCTTGTGTCTCTTATAACCCCTCCTCTCTCTCCTTTGTGACTCATTTTCCCACACCTTTCCCTCTCTTGTGTCTCATTTCCCCCCTCATCGCCCTCCCTTGTGTCTCATTTCCACATGCTCCCTCTCCCTTGTGAATAATTTCCCCCACCTCTCCCTCCTGTGTGCCTCTTTTTGCCCTCCTCTCCCTCCCATGTGTCTCTTTTCCACCTCCCTCTCCCTTGTGTCTTATTCCTCCCTCTCCCTCCCTTGTGTCTAACTTCCCAACCCCTTGTGTCTAACCCCCCTTGTGTATCATTTCCCCCTCCCTCCCTTGTGTCTCGTTTCCCCCTCCCTTGTGTCTCAACCCCCTTGTGTCTCATTACCCCTTCCTCTCCCTCCCTTGTGTATCCTTTCCCCATCCTATCTTTCCCTTTTCTCTTATTTCCCCCTACTCTCCCTCCCTTGTGTCTTATCCTCCCTCTCCCTCCCTTGTGCCTCATTTCCACCCTCCTCTCCCTTCCTTGTGTCAGATTTCCCCCTCTCCCTCCCTTGTGTCTCATTTCCCCCTCCTCTACCTCCCTTGTGTCTCATTTCCCCCTCTCCCTCACTTGTGTCTTATTCCCCTTCTCCCTTCCTTGTGTCTCATTTCCCCCTCCTCGCCTTACCTGGTGTCTCATTTCCCTCATCCCTTGTGTCTCACCCCAACTTGTGTCTCATCCCTCCCTTGTGTCTCACATCCCCTCTCCATTCCTTGTGTCTCATACTCCATTCCTTGTGTCTTATTTTCCCCTCCTTTCCCTCCCTTGTGTCTCATTTTTGCCTCCTCTCCCTCCCTTGTATCTCATTCCCCGCTCATCTCCATCCCTTGTGCCTCATTTCCCCCTCCTCTCCCTTCCTTGTGTCTCATTTCTCCCTTCCTCTCTTGTGTCTCATTTCCCCCAACCCTTGTGTCTCACATCCCCTCTCCATTCCTTGTGTCTTGTATGCCCTTCTACCTCCCTTGTGTCTCATTCCCTCATCCCTCCCCCTCCATTGTGTTTCATTTGCACACTCTCCCTCTCTTGTGTCTTTTATACCCCCTCCTTTCTCACCTTTGTGTCTCATTTTCCCACACCTTTCCCTCCCTTGTGTCTCATTTCCACATGCTCTCTCTCCCTTGTGAATAATTTATCCCACCTCTCCCTCCTGTGTGCCTCATTTCCCCCTCCTCTCCCTCCCATGTGTCTCATTTCCACCCTCATCTCCCTGCCTTGTGTTTCATTCCCCTCCCTCTCCCTCCCTTGTGTCTCATTTGCCCCAACTCCATCCCATGTGTCTCATTTAACCCTCCTCTCCATCGATTGTGCCTCATTTCCCCCCTCTTCTCCCTCCATTGTGTCTCATTTCCCCCTCCTCTCCCTCTCTTGTGTCTCATGTCCTCCCTCCTCTACTTGCCTTGTGTCTCATGCCCCCCTCTCCCTCCCTTGTGTATCATTTTCCCCTCTCCCTCTCTTGTGTCTCTTATACCCCCTCCTCTCTCTCCTTTGTGTCTCATTTCCCCCCACCTTTCCCTCCCTTGTGTCTCATTTCCCCCCACATTTCTCTCCCTTGTGTCGCATTTGCCCCCTCTCACTCCGTTTAGTCTCATATACCCCCTCTCTTTCTCCTTTGTGTCTCATTTCACCTCCCCTCTCCCTCCCTTGTGTCTCAATCCTCCCCCTCCCTCTCTTGTGTCTCATTTCCCCCTCCTCTCCCTCCCTTGTGTTCTCCCTTCCCTCTCTTTTGTCTCGTTTCCTCACTGTTTCCCTCCCTTGTGTCTCATTTACCTCCTCTCCCTCCCTTGTATCTCATATACCCCCTCCTCTCTCTCCTTTAAGTCACATTTCCCCCCTTCTCTCCCTCCCTTGTGTCTTATTTTCCCCTCCTCTCCCTCCCTTGTGTCTCATTCCCCCCTCATCTCCATCCCTTGTGCCTCATTTCCCCCCTCTTCTCCCTCCATTGTGTTTCATTTCCCCCTCCTCTGTCTCCCTTGTGTCTCATTTTCTCCCTCCTCTCCCTACCTTTTGTCTCATTTCCCCCTCCTTTCCCTCCCTTGTGCCTCATTTCTCCCCTCTTCTCCCTCCATTGTGTCTCATTTCCCCCTCCTTTCCCTCCCTTGTGTCTCATTTCCTCCCTCCTCTCCCTCCCTTGTGTCTCATTCCCCCTCATCTCCATCCCTTGTGCCTCATTTCCCCCCTCTTCTCCCTCCATTGTGTTTCATTTCCCCCTCCTCTGTCTCCCTTGTGTCTCATTTTCTCCCTCCTCTCCCTGCATTTTGTCTCATTTTCCCCTCCTTTCCCTCCCTTGTGTCTCATTTTTGCCTCCTCTCCCTCCCTTGTATCTCATTCCCCCCTCATCTCCAACCCTTGTGCCTCATTTCCCCCTCCTCTCCCATCCTTGGGTCTCATTTCTCCCTTCCTCTCTTGTGTCTCATTTCCCCCAACCCTTGTATGCCCTTCTCCCTCCCTTGTGTCTCATTCCCTCATCCTTCCCCCTCCATTGTGTTTCATTTGCACCCTCTCCCTCTCTTGTGTCTCTTATACCCCCTCCTCTCTCTCCTTTGTGTCTTATTTTCCCACAACTTTCCCTCCCTTGTGTCTCATTTCCCCCCTCATCGCCCTCCCTTGTGTCTCATTTCCACATGCTCTCTCTCCCTTGTGAATAATTTCCCCCTCCTCTCACTCCTTTGTGCCTTATTTCCCCCTCCTCTCCCTCCTATGTGTCTCATTTCCCCCCTAATCTCCCTGCCTTGTGTTTCATTCCCCTCCCTCTCACTCCCTTGTGTCTCATTTGCCCCTCCTCGCCTTACCTGGTGTCTTATTTCCCTCATCCCTTGTGTCTCACCCCAACTTGTGTCTCATGCCTCCCTTGTGTCTCACATCCCCTCTCCATTCCTTGTGTCTCATACTCCATTCCTTTTGTCTCATTTCCCCCTCCTTTCCCTCCCTTGTGTCTCATTTTTGCCTCCTCTCCCTCCCTTGTATCTCATTCCCCCCTCATCTCCATCCCTTGTGCCTCATTTCCCCCCTCTTCTCCCTCCATTGTGTCTCATTTCCCCCTCCTCTCCCTCCCTTGTGTCACATTTCCTCCCTCCTCTCCCTGCGTTGTGTCTCATTTCCCCCCTCTTCTACCTCCCTTGTGTCTCATTTTCCCCCTCCTCTCCCTCCCTTGTGTCTCATTTCCACCTCTCTCTCCCTTGTGTCTTATTCCTCCCTCTCCCTCCCTTGTGTCTTACCTGGTGTCTCATTTCCCTCATCCCTTGTGTCTCACCCCAACTTGTGTCTCATCCCTCCCTTGTGTCTCACATCCCCTCTCCATTCCTTGTGTCTCATACTCCATTCCTTGTGTCTCATTTTCCCCTCCTTTCCCTCTCTTGTGTCTCATTTTTGCCTCCTCTCCCTCCCTTGTATCTCATTCCCCGCTCATCTTCATCCCTTGTGCCTCATTTCCCCCTCCTCTCCTTTCCTTGTGTCTCATTTCTCCCTTCCTCTCTTGTGTCTCATTTCCCCCAACCCTTGTGTCTCACATCCCCTCTCCATTCCTTGTGTCTTGTATGCCCTTCTACCTCCCTTGTGTCTCATTCCCTCATCCCTCCCCATCCATTGTGTTTCATTTGCACCCTCTCCCTCTCTTGTGTCTCTTATAACCCCTCCTCTCTCTCCTTTGTGTCTCATTTTCCCACACCTTTCCCTCCCTTGTGTCTCATTTCCCCCCTCATCGCCCTCCCTTGTGTCTCATTTCCACATGCTCCCTCTCCCTTGTGAATAATTTCCCCCACCTCTCCCTCCTGTGTGCCTAATTTCCCCCTCCTCTCCCTCCCATGTGTCTCATTTCCACCTCCCTCTCCCTTGTGTCTTATTCCTCCCTCTCCCTCCCTTGTGTCTAACTTCCCAACCCCTTGTGTCTAACCCCCCTTGTGTATCATTTCCCCCTCCCTCCCTTGTGTCTCGTTTCCCCCTCCCTTGTGTCTCAACCCCCTTGTGTCTCATTACCCCTTCCTCTCCCTCCCTTGTGTATCCTTTCCCCATCCTTTATTTCCCTTTTCTCTTATTTCCCCCTACTCTCCCTCCCTTGTGTCTCATCCCCCCTCTCCCTCCCTTGTGCCTCATTTCCACCCTCCTCTCCCTTCCTTGTGTCAGATTTCCCCCTCTCCCTCCCTTGTGTCTCATTTCCCCCTCCTCTACCTCCCTTGTGTCTCATTTCCCCCTCTCCCTCACTTGTGTCTTATTCCCCTTCTCCCTTCCTTGTGTCTCATTTCCCCCTCCTCGCCTTACCTGGTGTCTCATTTCCCTCATCCCTTGTGTCTCACCCCAACTTGTGTCTCATCCCTCCCTTGTGTCTCACATCCCCTCTCCATTCCTTGTGTCTCATACTCCATTCCTTGTGTCTTATTTTCCCCGCCTTTCCCTCCCTTGTGTCTCATTTTTGCCTCCTCTCCCTCCCTTGTATCTCATTCCCCGCTCATCTCCATCCCTTGTGCCTCATTTCCCCCTCCTCTCCCTTCCTTGTGTTTCATTTCTCCCTTCCTCTCTTGTGTCTCATTTCCCCCAACCCTTGTGTCTCACATCCCCTCTCAATTCCTTGTGTCTTGTATGCCCTTCTACCTCCCTTGTGTCTCATTCCCTCATCCCTCCCCCTCCATTGTGTTTCATTTGCACCCTCTCCCTCTCTTGTGTCTCTTATACCCCCTCCTTTCTCACCTTTGTGTCTCATTTTCCCACACCTTTCCCTCCCTTGTGTCTCATTTCCACATGCTCTCTCTCCCTTGTGAATAATTTATCCCACCTCTCCCTCCTGTGTGCCTCATTTCCCCCTCCTCTCCCTCCCATGTGTCTCATTTCCACCCTCATCTCCCTGCCTTGTGTTTCATTCCCCTCCCTCTCCCTCCCTTGTGTCTCATTTGCCCCAACTCCATCCCATGTGTCTCATTTAACCCTCCTCTCCATCTATTGTGCCTCATTTCCCCCCTCTTCTCCCTCCATTGTGTCTCATTTCCCCCTCCTCTCCGTCTCTTGTGTCTCATGTCCTCCCTCCTCTCCCTGCCTTGTGTCTCATTCCCCCCTCTCCCTCCCTTGTGTATCATTTTCACCTCTCCCTCTCTTGTGTCTCTTATACCCCCTCCGATCTCTCCTTTGTGTCTCATTTCCCCCCACCTTTCCCTCCATTGTGTCTCATTTCCCCCCACATTTCTTTCCCTTGTGTCTCATTTGCCCCCTCTCACTCCGTTTAGTCTCATATACCCCCTCTCTTTCTCCTTTGTGTCTCATTTCACCTCCCCTCTCCCTCCCTTGTGTCTCAATCCTCCCCCTCCCTCTCTTGTGTCTCATTTCCCCCTCCTCTCCCTCCCTTGTGTTCTCCCTTCCCTCTCTTTTGTCTCGTTTCCTCCCTGTTTCCCTCCCTTGTGTCGCATTTGCCTCCTCTCCCTCCCTTGTATCTCATATACCCCCTCCTCTCTCTCCTTTAAGTCTCATTTCCCCCCTTCTCTCCCTCCCTTGTGTCTTATTTTCCCCTCCTCTCCCTCCCTTGTGTCTCATTCCCCCCTCATCTCCATCCCTTGTGCCTCATTTCCCCCCTCTTCTCCCTCCATTGTGTTTCATTTCCCCCTCCTCTGTCTCCCTTGTGTTTCATTTTCTCCCTCCTCTCCCTACCTTTTGTCTCATTTCCCCCTCCTTTCCCTCCCTTGTGTCTCATTTTTGCCTCCTCTCCCTCCCTTGTATCTCATTCCCCCCTCATCTCTATCCCTTGTGCCTCATTTCTCCCCTCTTCTCCCTCCATTGTGTCTCATTTCCCCCTCCTTTCCCTCCCTTGTGTCTTATTTCCTCCCTCCTCTCCCTCCCTTGTGTCTCATTCCCCCCCTCATCTCCATCCCTTGTGCCTCATTTCCCCCCTCTTCTCCCTCCATTGTGTCTCATTTCCCCCTCCTCTCCCTCTCTTGTGTCTCATGTCCTCCCTCCTCTCCCTGCCTTGTGTCTCATTCCCCCCTCTCCCTCCCTTGTGTATCATTTTCCCCTCTCCCTCTCTTGTGTCTCTTATATCCCCTCCTCTCTCTCCTTTGTGTCTCATTTCCCCCCACCTTTCCCTCCCTTGTGTCTCATTTCCCCCCACATTTCTCTCCCTTGTGTCTCATTTGCCCCCTCTCACTCCGTTGAGTCTCATATACCCCCTCTCTTTCTCCTTTGTGTCTCATTTCCCCCTCCTTTCCCTCCCTTGTGTCTTATTTCCTCCCTCCTCTCCCTCCCTTGTGTCTCATTCCCCCCTCATCTCCATCCCTTGTGCCTCATTTCCCCCCTCTTCTCCCTCCATTGTGTTTCATTTCCCCCTCCTCTGTCTCCCTTGTGTCTCATTTTCTCCCTCCTCTCCCTGCATTTTGTCTCATTTTCCCCTCCTTTCCCTCCCTTGTGTCTCATTTTTGCCTCCTCTCCCTCCCTTGTATCTCATTCCCCCCCTCATCTCCATCCCTTGTGCCTCATTTCCCCCTCCTCTCCCATCCTTGGGTCTCATTTCTCCCTTCCTCTCTTGTGTCTCATTCCCTCATCCTTCCCCCTCCATTGTGTTTCATTTGCACCCTCTCCCTCACTTGTGTCTCTTATACCCCCTCCTCTCTCTCCTTTGTGTCTTATTTTCCCACAACTTTCCCTCCCTTGTGTCTCATTTCCCCCCTCATCGCCCTCCCTTGTGTCTCATTTCCACATGCTCTCTCTCCCTTGTGAATAATTTCCCCCTCCTCTCCCTCCTGTGTGCCTCATTTCCCCCTCCTCTCCCTCCTATGTGTCTCATTTCCACCCTCATCTCCCTGCCTTGTGTTTCATTCCCCTCCCTCTCACTCCCTTGTGTCTCATTTGCCCCAACTCCATCCCATGTGTTTCATTTAACCCTCCTCTCCATCCATTGTGCCTCATTTCCCCCCTCTTCTCCCTCCATTGTGTCTTATTTCCCCCTCATCTCCCTCCCTTGTGTCTCATGTCCTCCCTCCTCTCCCTGCCTTGTGTCTCATTCCCCCCCTCTCCCTCCCTTGTGTCTCATTTTCCCCTCTCCCTCTCTTGTGTCTCTTATACCCCCTCCTCTCTCTCCTTTGTGTCTCATTTCCCCCCACCTTTACCTCCCTTGTGTCTCATTTCCCCCCTCATCGCCCTCCCTTGTGTCTCATTTCCACATGCTCTCTCTCCCTTGTGACTAATTTCCCCCTCCTCTCTCTCCTGTGTGCCTCATGTCCACCTCCTCTCCCTCCCATGTGTCTCATTTCCTCCCCCCTCTCTCCCTTGTGTCTCATTTGCCCCCTCTCACTCCGTTGAGTCTCATATACCCCCTCTCTTTCTCCTTTGTGTCTCATTTCCCCCTCCTTTCCCTCCCTTGTGTCTTATTTCCTCCCTCCTCTCCCTCCCTTGTGTCTCATTCCCCCCTCATCTCCATCCCTTGTGCCTCATTTCCCCCCTCTTCTCCCTCCATTGTGTTTCATTTCCCCCTCCTCTGTCTCCCTTGTGTCTCATTTTCTCCCTCCTCTCCCTGCATTTTGTCTCATTTTCCCCTCCTTTCCCTCCCTTGTGTCTCATTTTTGCCTCCTCTCCCTCCCTTGTATCTCATTCCCCCCTCATCTCCATCCCTTGTGCCTCATTTCCCCCTCCTCTCCCATCCTTGGGTCTCATTTCTCCCTTCCTCTCTTGTGTCTCATTCCCTCATCCTTCCCCCTCCATTGTGTTTCATTTGCACCCTCTCCCTCACTTGTGTCTCTTATACCCCCTCCTCTCTCTCCTTTGTGTCTTATTTTCCCACAACTTTCCCTCCCTTGTGTCTCATTTCCCCCCTCATCGCCCTCCCTTGTGTCTCATTTCCACATGCTCTCTCTCCCTTGTGAATAATTTCCCCCTCCTCTCCCTCCTGTGTGCCTCATTTCCCCCTCCTCTCCCTCCGATGTGTCTCATTTACACCCTCATCTCCCTGCCTTGTGTTTCATTCCCCTCCCTCTCACTCCCTTGTGTCTCATTTGCCCCAACTCCATCCCATGTGTCTCATTTAACCCTCCTCTCCATCCATTGTGCCTCATTTCCCCCCTCTTCTCCCTCCATTGTGTCTTATTTCCCCCTCATCTCCCTCCCTTGTGTCTCATGTCCTCCCTCCTCTCCCTGCCTTGTGTCTCATTCCCCCCCTCTCCCTCCCTTGTGTCTCATTTTCCCCTCTCCCTCTCTTGTGTCTCTTATACCCCCTCCTCTCTCTCCTTTGTGTCTCATTTCCCCCCACCTTTCCCTCCCTTGTGTCTCATTTCCCCCCTCATCGCCCTCCCTTGTGTCTCATTTCCACATGCTCTCTCTCCCTTGTGACTAATTTCCCCCTCCTCTCTCTCCTGTGTGCCTCATGTCCACCTCCTCTCCCTCCCATGTGTCTCATTTCCTCCCCCCTCTCTCCCTTGTGTCTCATTTGCCCCCTCTCACTCCGTTGAGTCTCATATACCCCCTCTCTTTCTCCTTTGTGTCTCATGTTACCTCCCCTCTCCCTCCCTTGTGTCTCAATCCTCCCCCTCCCTCCCTTGTGTCTCATTTGCCTCCTCTCCCTCCCTTGTATCTCATATAACCCCTCCTCTCTCTCCTTTAAGTCTCATTTCCCCCCTTCTCTCCCTCCCTTGTGTCTTATTTTCCCCTCCTCTCCCTCCCTTGTATCTCATATACCCCCTCCTCTCTCTCCTTTAAGTCTCATTTCCCCCCCTTCTCTCCCTCCCTTGTGTCTTATTTTCCACTCCTCTCCCTCCCTTGTGTCTCATTCCCCCCCTCATCTCCATCCCTTGTGCCTCATTTCCCCCCTCTTCTCCCTCCATTGTGTTTCATTTCCCCCTCCTCTGTCTCCCTTGTGTCTCATTTTATCCCTCCTCTCCCTACCTTTTGTCTCATTTCCCCCTCCTTTCCCTCTCTTGTGTCTCATTTTTGCCTCCTCTCCCTCCCTTGTATCTCATTCCCCCCTCATCTCTATCCCTTGTGCCTCATTTCCCCCTCTTCTCCCTCCATTGTGTCTCATTTCCCCCTCCTCTCCCTCCCTTGTGTCTCATTTCCTCCCTCCTCTCCCTCCCTTGTGTCTCATTCCCCCCTCATCTCCATCCCTTGTGCCTCATTTCCCCCCTCTTCTCCATCCATTGTGTTTCATTTCCCCCTCCTCTGTGTCCTTTGTGTCTCATTTTCTCCCTCCTCTCCCTACCTTTTGTCTCATTTTCCCCTCCTTTCCCTCCCTTGTGTCTCATTTTTGCCTCCTCTCTCTCTCTTGTATCTCATTCCCCCCTCATCTCCATCCCTTGTGCCTCATTTCCCCCCTCTTCTCCCTCCATTGTGTCTCATTTCCCCCTCCTCTTCCTCCCTTGTGTCTCATATCCTCCCTCTTCTCCCTGCCTTGTGTCTCATTTCCCCATCTCCCTCCCTTGTGTCTTATTCCCCCCCTCTCCCTCCCTTGTGTCTCATTTCCCAACCTCTTCTGTCTAACCCCCCCCTTGTGTGTCATTTCCCCCTCCCTCAATTGTGTCTTTTCCCCCTCTCTCGTGTCTCAGCCCTCTTGTGTCTCATTACCCCCTACTCTAACTCCATTGTGTCTCATTTCCCCTCCCCTCCCTCCCTTGTGTCTCATTTGCCCCTCTCCCTCCTTGTACCTCATATCCACCTCTCCCTCACTTGTGTCTTATTCCCCCTCCCCCTCCCTTGTGTCTCATTCCCCCCCTCCTCGCCTTACCTGGTGTCTCATTTCACTCCTCCCTTCTGTCTCACCCCAACTTGTGTCTCACATCCCCTCTACATTCCTTGTGTCTCATACGCCCCTCTCCCTCCCTTGTGTCTCATTTCCCCACTCCTCTCCATTCCTTGTGTCTCATTTCCTCCTTCCTCTATTGAGTCTCATTTCTCGATCCCTTTTGCCTCCCTCCTTCGTGTCTCACATCCCCTCTCCATCCCTTGTGTCTTATATTCCCTGCTCCCTCCCTTGTGTCTCATTCCTCCCGCTCCCTCCCTTGTGTCTCATTCCCTTATCCCTCTCCCTCCATTGTGTCTCATTTGCACCCTCTCACTCTCATGTGTCTCTTATAGCCCTCATCTCCCTCCCTTGTGTCTCATTTCCCCATACTCTTTCTCCCTTGTGACTAATTTCCCCCTCCTCTCCCTCCCGTGTGCTTAATTTCCCCCTCTCCCTCTTTTGTGTCTCATTTCCACCCTCCTCTCCCTGCCTTGTGTTTCATTCCCCTCCCTCTCCGTCCCTTGTGTCTCATTTGCCCACACTCCATCCCATGTGTCTCTCCCTTGTGTTTCATTACCACTTTCCTCTCTCTTCCTTGTGTCTCATTACCGCCCTCCCCTCCCTCCTTTGTCCTGCTCCCTCCCTCCTGGGAAACACCACCCCCCCACACTTCCTCTCTTTTTCCTTTGTGTCTCATTCCACCCTATTCTCCCTCCCTTGTGTCTCATTTCCCCCATCTCCCTCCTTTGTGTTTCATACCCCCCTCTCCCTCCTTTGTGTCTCACTCCTCCCCCTCCCTTCCTTGTGTTTATTTCCCTCCCCCTCTCCATCCCTTCTCCTTTCCCCCTCCTTTTCCTCCCTTGTGTCTTATTTCCCCCATCCCTTGTGTCCTCACCCTAAATGAGTCTCATCGCTGCTAGTGTCTCATCCCCCCATTATCTCATTTCCCCCTCACTAATTTGTGTCTCCTTTCCCCTCTCCATTGTGTTTTACCCCCCTTTTCTCATCCCCCCTTGTGTTTCATGTCCCCCTCCTTCTCTTGTGTCTCCTTTCCCCCCTCCCATGTGTCTTACCCCCTTGTGTCTCATTACCTCATTCCTCTCTCTCCCTTGTGTCTCATTACCTCCCTACTCTCCCTCCTTTGTGTCTCCTTTCCCCCCTTCTCACCCTCCCTTGTGTCTCATTCCCCCCTCCTCTCTCTTTCCCTTATGTTTCATTTCCCCTACCTCTCCATCCCTTCTGTCTCATTTTCCCCTCCTCTGCTTACCTTGTGTCTCATTTCCCCCTCCCTTGTGTCTAACCACCCCTTGTGTATTATACCCCTTTATGTCTTATCCTCGCTTGTGTCTCATTTCCCCCTTCCTCTCCTGTGTTTCCTTTCCCCCTCCCTTGTGTCTTACCCCCCTTGTGTCTAATTACCTCCTTCCTCTCTCTCCCTTGTGTCTCATTACCTCTCTCCTCTCCCTCCCTTGTTTCTCATTTCCCCTTTTTCTCTCTCTCTCTTGTGTCTCATTTCCCCATCCTCTCTCTCCCTTGTGTGTCATTACCACCCTCCTCTCTCTTTCCCTTCTGTCTCATTTCCCCCTACTCTCTCTTTCCCTTGTGTCTCATATCCCCCTACCCTCTTTTCCCCTTATGTCTAATTTCCCCCCTACACTCCCTCCCTTGTGCCTCATTTCCCCCCACCTCTTCATCCCTTGTGTCTCATTTCCCCCCTCTCCATCCTTTGTGTCTCATACACCCTCTCCCTCCTTGTGTCTCATTCCTCCCACATCCCCCCCATAGTGTCTCATTTTCTCCCCCTCTACATCTCTTGTATCTCCTTTCCCCCTACTCTCTCTCCCTTGTGTCTCATTACCATCCTCCCCTGCCTCCTTTGTGTCTCATTTCCCCCTCCTCTCCCTTTCTTGTCTCTCCTTCCACCCGCCAGCTCTCTCTCCCTTGTGTATCATTTCCTTCCTCCTCTCCCTCTTTTTGTGTCTCATTTCCACCTCCTCTCTCTCTCTTGTGTCTCATTACCTCTCACCTCTCTCTCCCTTGTGTGTCATTACCGCCCTCCTCTCTCTTTACTTTGTGTCTCATTTCTCCCTCCTCTCTCTTTACCTTGTGTCTCATTTCCCCCTCCTTTCTCTTTCCTTTGTGTCTCATTTCCCCCTCCTCTCCAACCCTTGTGTCTCATTCCCCCTCCTCTCTCTTTCCCTTGTGTCTCATTTCCCTTACCTCTCCATCCCTTTTGTCTCATCCCTCCCTCCCTCTCCCTCCCTTATGTCTCATACCGCCGCTCCCTCCCTTGTTTCTCATATCCACTCTCTCTCCCTTGTGTCTCCTCCCTCCCCCTCCCTCCCTTGTGTCTCATTCCCCACCTTCTTCCTTTGTGTCTCATTTCCCCCCCCTTCCCTTTCATGTATCTCATTTCCTCCCCCTCTCTCTCCCTTGTGTCTCATTTCCCCCTCTCCCCCCTTGTGTTTTATTTCCTCTTCCTCTCCCTCTCTTGTGTCTCATCCCTCCCTCTCCATCCCTTGTGTCTAATTTCCCCCTTCTCTGCTTACCATGTGTCTAATTTCCCCATCCCCTTTGTCTAACCCCCATTGTGTCTCTTTTGTGTCTCTTTATGTCTCATCCTCCCTTCTGTCTCATTTCCCCCTCCCTTCCTTGTGTCTCCTTTCCCCTTCCCTTATGTCACACTATCCCTTGTGTCACACCCTCCCTTGTGTCTCACCCCCTTGTGTCTAATTACCTCCGTCCTCTCTCTACATTGTGTCTCATTACCTCCCTCTTCCTCCTTTGTGTCTCCTTTACCCTCTCCTCTCCCTCCCTTGTGTCTCATTTCCCCCGCCTCTCCCTCCCTTTAAGTCTCATTCCCCCCCTCCTCTCTGTCTCTTGTGTCTCATTTCCTCATCCTCTCTCTCCCTTGTGTCTCATTACCTCCCACCTCCCTCTCCCTTGTGTGTCTTACCGCCCTTATCTCCCTCCTTTGTGTCTCATTTCCCCCCTCCTCTCTCTTTCCCTTGTGTCTCATTTCCCCTTCCTCTCCCTATCCCTTGTGTCTCATTTCCCCCCACCTCTCCATCCCTTGTTTCTCGATTACCCCCCTCCTCCTCTCCCTTGTGTCCCCTTCCTTCCTCTTCCTCTCATCATGTTTCATTCAACCCTTTCCTATCTTTTGGTCTCAAACCTCCCCTTCCCTCTCTTGTACTTTCTTTCCCTCCCCCCTTCCCTCTCTTTGCCTCCCCCCTCAATCCCTTGTGTCTCATATATTCCCTCCTCTCTCTCCTTTGTGTTTAATTCCCCCCCCTTGTGTCTCATTCCCTCTCCTCTCTCTAACTTGTGTCTCATTTCCACCCTCCTCTCCCTCCCTTGTGCCTTATTTCCCTCCTCCTCCTCTGTCCTCCCTTGTTCCCATTCCCCCTCTCCATCCCTTGTGTCTCATTTACCCCTCCTCTGCTTACCTTGTGTCTAATTTCCCCATACCCTGTGTTTAACCCCCCTTGTGTCTCATACCCCCTTGTGTCTCATTTCCCGCCCTCCCTCCCTTGTCCCCCCTTCCCCCCTCCATTGTGTCTCAACCCCTTGTGTCTAATTAACTCCTTCCTCTCTCTCCCTTGTGTCTCATTACCTCTCTCCTTTCTCTACTTTGTATATCCTTTTCCCCCTCTTCTCTCTCCCTTGTGTCTCGTTTCCAACCTCCTCTCCCTCCCTTTGTGTCTCATTTCCCCCTCCTTTCTCCTCCTAGTGTCTCCTTTTCCCCCTCCTCTCCCTCCCTTGTGTCTCCTTACCATCCTCCCCTTCCTCCTTTGTGTCTTATTTCCCCCCTCCTCTCTCTTTCTTGTGTCTCCTTCCCCCCGCTCTCCCTCCCTTGTGTATCGTTTCCTTCCTCCTCTCCCTCCCTCTGTGTCTCATTTCCCCCTCCTCTCTCTCTCTTCTTGTGTCTCATATTCCCCCCCTCATATCTCTCTCTTGTGTCCTCATGACCTCCTCACTAGGTGATGTCGCAAACATCACATTTTGGGTTCGCGAACAGCGCTCGGGGAACTTTACAAAATATTCGCGTACGGGCGAACATTGGCGAACCGCCATAGACTTCAATGGGCAGGCGAATTTCAAAACCCACAGGGACTCTTCTGGCCACAATAGTGATGGGAACGTTGTTTCAAGGGGGACTAACACCTGGACTGTGGCATGCCGGAAGGGGGATCCATGGCAAAACTCCCACGGAAAATTACATAGTTGATGCAGAGTCTTGTTTTAAGTTAGCCATAAAAAGCATAAATCACCTAACATTCCTAATTGTTTGGAATAACATGCTTAAAAAACATCAGGTTATGATGTTGTATCGATCAGGTAGTGTAAGGGTTACACCCGCTTCACAGTAACAGACCAATCTCCCTGTTTAATGCACCGCAAACAACCGCAAACAGTCCCTTTGCACAACCGCAAACTCCCCATTTGCACAAGGTTGGATACCAAGCTAGCCATGTCCCGTCCATGTCCTCACTGATGTCATTGAAGGTCTCTTCCTCCACCCAGCCACCAAGGGTCCCCGAAAGGTGACAACAGCCCCTGGGGACGCCTGCTGTGTTTGGTCTTCCTCCTCCTCAAAGCCACCTTCCTCCTCTTGACTCCTCTTCTTCAGACTCCCAGAGTCTGGGGGCTTCCACTGCCAGCATGAAGATTATACACAGGTCAGAGTCTGGGGGCTTCCACTGCCCAGTATGGAAGATTATACACAGGTCAGAGTCTGGGGGCTTCCACTGCCCAGCATGGAAGATTATACACAGGTCAGAGTCTGGGGGCTTCCACTGCACAGCATGGAAGATTATACGCGTTGCCTCTGTCTGCATTATTATAAGGTGTGTACTGTTAAGTACTATTCCTATCGGTTTAATCCCTGTTACGTCACTATCAGGGGACAAGTATATGGCATGGATTTTTGGAAGCGGGAGATGAAAAAAGATGCTTGGTCGGTCCCTCCCACTTCAAATTTTGGGGCACTGCGCGTGCAATCTAAGTGCCACCAGATATGAGTGTCACTGTGCACTGGCAAAAGTTGGCAGAGTAGATGCAATAGGCTTCACACACACGCCTGTAGGCAGGCAATTGCTATTCAATCTATTACAGTCAAAAAAGTGTTATTTTATGTCACTGAGCACAATATAAGCTGTGAGCCTGACAAAGGCAGGCAACTGAATTTAGATTATAGGAAAAAAATGGTTGTTTTCAATGTATGTTACACCACCAGGTATGAGTAGTGAAAATAAGCACAATATAAGCTGTTAGGTGTTAGCCTGTCACACACACACGCTGGCAGGCAGGCATAGATTACACACAAAAAATTCTAAAATAAAATAAATGATGTTCAAAATTTTCTCAATGATAAAGTATAGGGGGCAAACCGAAAAGCGCATGTGTTCGCCGTTCGCGGTGGACGCGAACATGCGAAAATCTCCGCGAATAGTTCTCTGGAGAACTGTTTGGGACATCACTACCTCCCACCTCTCTCTCCCTTGTGTGTCATTACCGCCCTCCTCTCTCTTTACTTTGTGTCTCATTTCTCCCTCCTCACTCGTTACCTTGTGTCTCATTTTCCCCTCCTCTCTCTTTCCTTTGTGTCTCATTTCCCCCTCCTCTGCTTACCTTGTGTCTAATTTCCCCATACCCCTTGTGTCTCATACTCCCTTGTGTCTCATTTCCCCCCTCCCTCCCTTGTCTCTCCTTTCCCCCCTCCATTGTGTTTCAACCCCTTGTGCCTAATTACCTCCTTCCTCTCTCTCCCTTGTGTCTCATTACCTCTCGTTTCTCTACTTTGAGTATCCTTTTCCCCCTCTTCTCTCTCCCTTGTGTCTCATTTCCCTCTTCCTCTCCCTCTCTTGTGTCTCATGTTCCACTCCTCTCCCTCCCTTGGTTTCTCATTTCCCCCTCCTTTCTCCTCCTAGTGTCTCCTTCCCCCCCTCCTCAACCTCTTTTGTGTCTCATTACCATCCTCCCCTCCCACCTTTGTGTCTTATTTCCCCCTCCTCTCTCTTTACTTTGTGTCTCATTTCCCCCTCTCTCTCTTTCCCTTGTGTCTCATTTCCCTTACCTCTCAATCCCTTGTGTCTTATCCCTCCCTCCATCTCCCTCTATTATGTCTCATACCCCCCTCTCTCTCCCTTGTTTCTCATACCCACTCTCCCTCCCATGTGTCTCCTTCCTCTACCTCCCTCCCTTGTGTCTCATTCCCCACCTTCTTCCTTTGAATCTCATTTCCTCCCCCCTTCCCTCTCATGTCTCTCATTTCCTCCCCCTCTCTCTCCCTTGTGTCTCATTTGCCCCCTCTCACTCCCTTGAGTCTCATACACCCCCTCACTCTCTTTTGTGTCTCATTTCCCCCTCTTCTCCCTCCCTTGTGCCTCATTTCCCCACTCCTCTCCTTTCCTTGTGTCTCACTTCCCCCTCTTCCCCATTTGTGTTTTATTTCCCCCTCCGATCCCTCCCTTGTTTCTCATCCCCCCCTCTCCATCCTTTGTGTCTAATTTCCCCCTCCTCTGCTTACCATGTGTCTCATTTCCCCATCCCTTGTGTCTAACCCCCTATTGTGTCTCTTTACCCGCTTATGTCTCATCCTCCCTTCTGTCTCATTCCCCCCTCCCTTCCTTTTGTCTCCTTTCCCCCTCCCTTGTATCACACTTTCCCTTGTGTCAAACCCTTCCTTGGGTCTCACCCCATTGTGTCTAATTACCTCCGTCCTCTCTCTCCATTGTGTCTCATTACCTCCCTCCTCTTCCTCCTTTGTGTCTCCTTTCCCCCTACCTTTCGCTCTCTTGTGTCTCATTTACCCCCACCTCTCACTCCCTTAGTGTCTCATTCCCCCTCCTCTCTGTCTCTTGTGTCTCATTTCCTCATCCTCTCTCTCCCTTGTGTCTCATTACCTACCTCCTCTCTCTCCCTTGTGTGTCTTACCGCCCCTATCTCCCTCCTTTGTGTCTCATTCCACCCTCCTCTCTCTTACCCTTGTGTCTCATTTCCCCCACCTCTCCATCCCTTGTGTCTCATCCCTCCCTATCCCTCCCTTGTGCCTCATACCCCCTCTCCCTCCCTTGTGTCTCATACCCCCTCTCTCTCCCTTGTGTCCCCTTCCTTCCTCTTCCTCCCTTATGTCTCATTCCCCCCTCTTCTTCCTTTGTGTCTCATTTCCTCCCCCTTCCCTCTCTTGTCTCTCTTTCCTCCCCCCTTCCCTCTCTTGCCTCCCCCCTCAATCCCTTGTGTCTCATATATCCCCTCCTCTCTCTACTTTGTGTTCCATCCCCCCTTGTACCTCATTCCCTCTCCTCTCTCTGCCTTGTGTCCTATTCCCCCTCTCCATCCCTTGTGTCTCATTTACCCCTCCTCTCCTTAACTTGTGTCTAATTTCCCCATACCCTGTGTTTAACCCCCCTTGTGTCTCATACCCCCTTGTGTCTCATTTACCCCTCCCTTGTCTCTCCTTTCCCCCCTTCATTGTGTCTCAACCCTTGTGTCTCATTACCTCTCTCCTTTCTCTACTTTGAGTATCCATTTCCCCCTCATCTCTCTCCCTTATGTCTCATTTCCCCCCTCCTCTCCCTCCCTTGTGTCTCATTTTCTCCTCCTCTCCCTCCCTTTGTGTCTCATTTCTCCTCCTCCTTTCTCCCCTAGTGTCTCCTTTCCCCCTCCTCTCTCTCCCTTGTGTTGAAATTACCTTCTTCCTCTCTCCCTTATGCCTCATTACCTCGCTCCTCTCCCTCCTTTGTTTCTCATTCCCCCCTCCTCTCTCTTTCTCTTGTGACTCATTTCCTCCCTCCTCTCTCTTTCCCTTGTGTCTCGTTACCCCCAACTCTACCTCCCTGTGTCTCACCCCCCTTTCCCTAACTTGTGTCTCATTCCCCCTCCCTCCCTTGTGTCCCATTTATTCCCCACTCTCCTTCCCTTGTGTCTAATTTCTTCCCCCCTCTCCCTCCCTTGTGTCTAATTTCCCTCTCCTCTCCTTACCTTGTGTCTCATTTACCCATCCCTTGTGTCTCATCTTTTCTTGTGTCTCATTCCCCCTTGTGTCTCAATCCCCCCTCCCTCCCTTGTGCCTCCTTTCCCCTTCCCTTGTATCTCACCTCTCTTGAGTCTCATTACCTCCTTCCTCTCTTTCCCTTGTACCTCATTACCTCCCTCCTCTTCCTCCTTTGTTTCTAATGTCCCCCCCCTCCTCTCCTTCCCCTTGTTTCTCATTTCCCCCTCCTGTTTTTCTCTTGTGTCTCATTTTCCCCTCCTATCTCTACCGTGTGTCTCATTTCTCCATCCACTCTCTCCCTTGTGTCTCATTACCTCTCTCCTCTCTCTTCCTTATGTGTCATTACCGCCCTTCTCTCCCTCCTTTGTGTCTCATTTCCCCCTCCTCTCTCTTTTCCTTGTGTCCCTTCCACCCCTTCCTCTCTTTCCCTCATGACTCATTTTCCCCTCCTCTCTCACTCCCTTGTGTCTAATTTCCCCCCTCCTCTCCCTCCTTTGTGTCTCATTTCTCCCCTCCTCTCCCTCCCTTGTGTCTAATTTCCCCCACCTCTCCCTCCATGTGTCTCATTCCCCCTCCCTCCCTTATGTCCCATTCCCCCCCCCCCCTCTCCTTCCCTTGTCTCATTTCCCCCCCTCTCCCTCCCTTGTGTCTCATTTCCCCCTCCTCTCTCTTTTCCTTGTGTCCCTTCCACCCCTTCCTCTCTATTTCCCTCATGACTCATTTCCCCCTCCTCTCTCACTCCCTTGTGTCTAATTTCCCCCCTCCTCTCCCTCCTTTGTGTCTCATTTCTCCCCTTCTTTCCCTCCCTTGTGTCCCATTTCCCCCACCTCTCCCTCCCTGTGTCTCATTCCCCCCTCCCTCCCTTATGTCCCATTTTCTCCCCCCTCTCCTTCCCTTGTGTCTCATTTCCTCCCCCTCCCTCCCTTGTGTCTCATTTGCCACCCTCTCCCCCCCTTTTGCCTCATTTCCTCCTCCTTTCTTTACCTTGTGTCTAATTTCCCCCATCCCTTGTGTCTCTTCTCTCCTTGTATCTCATTCCCCCTTGTGTCTCAACTCCCCCTCCCTCCCTTGTGCCTCCTTTCCCCTTCCCTTGTATCTCACCTCCCTTGTGTCTCATTACCTCCTTCCTCTCTCTTCCTTGTGCCTCATTACCTCCCTCCTTTGTGTCTCATGCCCCCCTCCTATCTCTTTCCCTTATGTCTCATTTCCCCCTCCTCTCCCTCCCTTGTGTCTCATTTCCCCCATCTCTCCCTCCCTTGTGTCCCACCCCACTCCATCCATTGTGTCTCATTCCTCCCCCCTTCCCTCCCTTGTGCCTCATTTATTCCCCCTCTCATTCCCTTGTGTCTCATTTCCTCACCCTCTCCCTATCTTTTGTCTCATTTCCTCCCCCCTCCATCCCTTGTGTCTCACTTCCCCCTCCTCTCCCTTGTGTCTCATTTCCTCGCCCTCTCCTTTCCTTCTGTCTAATTCTTCCCCCTCTCACTCCCTTGTGTCTCATTTCCTCTTCTCCTCACCCTCCCTTGTGTCTTATTTGCAACCACCTCTCTACCTTGTGTCTCAAATACCCAGTCCTATCTCTCCATTGTGCCTCATTTCCCCATCCTATTCTTCCCTTGTGTCTCATTTCCCCTTCCTCTCTCTCCCTTGTGTCTCATTCCCTCTCACTCCCTCCCTTTTGTCTTATTTCCCTCCTCCTCTATCTCTCCTGTGTCTCTTTTCCCCCTCTCCCTCCCTTGTGTCTCATTCCCCCATTCTCCCTCCTGTGTGTCTCCTTTACCCTTCTCCCTCCCTTGTGTCTCCTTTACCCTTCTTCATCCCTTTTGTCTTCTTTACCCTTCATCTCCTTCCTTTGTGTCTCATTCCCCCCTCCTCTCCCTCCCCTGTGTCTTATTTCCCCCTCCTCTCCCTCCCTTGTGTCTTATTTACCCCTCTTCTCCCTCCGTGGCGTCTATTCCCCCCCACTCCTTCCCTTGTGTCTCATTTCCCTCCTCCTCTCTCTCCCTTGTGCCCCATTACCTCCCTCCTCTCCCTCCTTTGTGCCTCAAGGTCCCCCTCCTATCTCTTTCCCTTGTGTCTCATTTCCCCCTCCTCTGCCTCCCTTGTGTCTCATTTCCCTCCTCCTCTCTCTCCCTTGTGCCCCATTACCTCTCTCCTCTCCCTCCTTTGTGCCTCATGTCCCCCCTCTTCTCTTTTTCCCTTGTGTCTCATTTCCCCCTCCTCTGCCTCTCTTGTGTCTCATTTCCCCATCTCTCCCTCCCTTGTGTCTCACACACTCCCTCCATTGTGGCTCATGCCTCTTTTCCTCTTATCCTCACCCTCCCTTGTGTCTCATTTGCCCCCTCTCTCTCCCTTGTGTCTCATTTACCCCCACTCCCTCCCTTTTGTCTTATTTCCCTTCTCCTCTCCCTTCCTTGTGTCTCATTCCCCCCACTCCCTCCCTTTTGTCTTATTCTCCTTCTCCTCTCTCTTTCCTGTGTCTTATTTCCCCCTTCTCTCCCTCTCTTGTGTCTCATTTCCCAACTCTCCCTCCCTTGTGTGTCTTTCCCCCCACTCCCTCCCTTTTGTCTTATTTCCCACTCTCCCTCCTGTGTGTCTCCTTTACCCTTCTCCCTCCCTTGTGTCTTCATTACCCTACATCTCCATCCCTTGTGTCTTCATTACCCTGCATCTCCTTCCCTTTTGTCTCCTTTCCCCTTCTCCCTCCCTTGTGTCTCATTTCCCCCTTCTCTCCCTCCCTTGTGTCTCATTTCCCCCTTCTCTCCCTCCCTTGTGTCTCATTTCCCCCATCCACTTCCTCCCTTGTGTCTCATTTCTTACCTCCTCTCCCTCTCTTGTGTCTCTTTCCCCCTCCTCTCACTCCCTTGTGTCTCATTTTCCCTATCCTCTCCCTCCCTTGTGTCTCTTTTCCTCCCTCCTCTCCTTCCTTTGTGTCTCCTTTCCCCCCCTCCTCTCCCTCCCTTGTGTCTCATTTCTCAAAACATGTTTAACTCCATTAACATATGGGTTGGTAAAGGGCTATGTAATTGAGTACAACAGTAATACCATGTTGAAATACTTTTAGAATTTTTGAAATAGGTTCTTTTTTCACAAAGAAATATATAAATGAAATGTCTGTTTACATGAGACTCTGACATTTTCCCAGACAAAACTACAACAGCACTTACATGCAGAGAGCTTAAGAATAAAGAGAGTTAACCCTTCACAAATTAATCTGTGCAGGGAAATGATTGCTGAATTCATCTAAAAATTACAGATGGGGGTTAAAATCTTCTGCTACATTTCTGAAGTTCAGGGAAAAACTATGAATCTTTGTACTCACAAAGTCTACTCCACTTTGTGTCAGCAGATGTTGTCAATCATGGAACAGTCATGAGTGTGCTTGTAAACAAATCTAAGCCTGCAGATTTTTACCGTTATTAGAGTAACTAAAAAACAAAAACAAATAAAAACAATAGATCATTTTAGAATTGTGTGCTCTTTCACACCATGAAGAGCACTTATAGTGAGGTAAATGGCCATTTAAGGTCTCCCATGACGCCTAAAATTAACCCCTACATCACAAGATCCATACAGACTTTTATGGTATAATTTACAATAACCATGGGAGGCCCTATGAACCTCCATGGCACCTAAAATGAACCCCTATACCACCTGGGTTCATGTTGACTCACATGATACACACACTTCAGCCCTGGATAAGTGGGCACTTCCATGTTGATTGAAATATATGTCCTCTTCTTGCTTGATTAAAGCCCTTGTTTTTCATCTTCGACCCATGGAAATGGGCCTCTGCCTAAAAATCTGTCCTCTCTATAAAAATAAAAAATAATTTAACAGAGCTCCTCCTCCGAGCTCTGTAGAAAACTTAAAGAAAAGTTCCAAAGTCTTACTGAGAATGAACAATTTTCAAGTGAACAGATATATAAGTATAAAATGTTACCATCTGAAACACTAGTTTCCTGTGCTGAAGCTGGCTATAAACAGAGTAAACAAAGAGTGACCATTCTAGCCTGTAGCAACACTACTTGTAACCACAGAATCAAAAATCACATTTATTAGAAAGGCAAAAAAAAAATGATCTTTCAAAAATGTTGCTCTAACGGTTTTCTATAAGAGTTAAAATAATGCATGGATAGAAACAGACATATTTAAATGGCAAGCTTCAGTGTTATTTTTATAAATAGAATGCTTTTAAATGCATTTTCCTACAGTAAAGTACACTACCTATCATTTTAAATGACTGCATACCTCCAATGTGTCACTAAAAATTTCTTTGTTTGCAATACTGTACTAGTTTACTAAGGCTGTAAGTCTGCTTGAAAATTGCAACATTTACAGAGCGAGTAGCATTTCAGAGCATGATCATGATCAATTAAGCAAGTACGTAACCACTGATTTAGAAACAGGCAATAGTAAATGAGACTGTCATCATGACATCAGTAAAACATGGAGGTTAAATCACAATTAGCGATTAGAAGTCTGATTTGCGATCAGACACGCAATCCGACAATGTACAAAATAATAAAAATAAATAAGGGAAATGTTATAGTCCATGTGGGTGGCTTCATATGTATTAACTCTGCCGAGATTGCGAGCTTGAGACTGTTGTGAATTATTTCTAATGTCGTTCATCGCTTTCCCCATCTTTTAAAGTTCAGTATTGATTTTTTATTTGCATTTACAGTGCTAAGATCAGGTGTTAAACTCCCTGACGAGTCCTCTCTGGTACTCATAGAATTTTCTTCTACATTTGTCTTTTAGGGGTGTAAAAACAATTGCGAGCTTGAGGAATTGTAGCAATTGAAATAATTTGCGGGTAGCTAAAAGATGCCAATTGAATAGCAAATTAGTTTATGGGCTATATTATGGGCTCCAATAACTAACAATTAATTAATTAATTAATTGATTGTGTTGCATTAAATAAATGCATGTTTAATTTTTCAGATTAGTCACAGTACACTGTGAATGTTGTAATTTAGTTGGAATGTACAGTATATGATTTTGTTGTATACACCTAATACAGTAGTATTCTTAAGTTAAATAGTTGTAATGCACACCTGATTTTATACTCTATGGGCCTCATTCAATTTGAGTCTGCTAGGTGGAAGTAATTTCCCGATTTGTTACTTTTGAGTTGCATGCTTGCATAGCTCTACTTTTATGTTCCTATTCAATTGGCCGGCACCACAAGTTAGTCCCCCTTCCCGATAATTGCAAACCATGCCATCGGAAGTACCATCTACGGGCCTGAACATGAAGTCCATAACGCCCACTATCGAAACAGCCAATGGAAATAGAGTTTGTCATCATTACATCACTGATTCAAACCTCAAAGCCCCTAGGACTTGGTACAATGCAGCCTGCAACCCTGCTGAAGTCCCCACATTACCACCATGATACTGGGGCTCCGATCAGGTCCCCCGCAGGGTCCCACCATTAACCCCTTGCTGAAGGGGTCCCGATTGGGACCCCTGCAGCATACAAACATTTAAATTCCCCGCCGCGGTCCTAAAGGGCCGCGGCAAACTAATGGCTACCCCATGTCGCGGTGGTACTGTAAGTACCTCAGCGGCAATAAACATTAACCCCCCATGCAGCAGCCCCCGGAGAGTCCACACATTAACCCTTGCAGTAAGGGTCCCGAATGGATTGAGGGGGTTAATTTTTAAGGTTAACTTTAGGTGCCGGGGGGTTACTTATGGTACCCCCACGGCAGGGGTTAATTTTTTTATTTAGCGTGGGTCCTTAAGGACTTTTAAAGTCCATTCAGGACACACGAGGCAGGATTTTTGAATTTTAAAAGCAGCGGGGGTCCCGATAGGGACCCCCAGCATAAGGGGGGGTTAATTGTAGGTGTCGCAGGGGTACTTACATTCAGAGTTAATGTGGGGACCATGTGGGGTACCCAATCGGGACCCCTGCATCTTGGGGGTTGGATTTGAGAGCAGTGGGGAGGATACATAAGGGCTTTGGAAGCACTTGCAATACCTCCTTGGTACAAGTAGGCTGGCATTGGCTTTTTTCCATTTACGGGCTTGGATGATTGGAGCAATTGAATAGCGATTTGTGATTTTGGAGGCCGCAACTCTTGCTGGCCGTGAACGATCAAAGACTTTGGGGGAAGTAAGCTGCAATTAGGCGGATCGTAATGGAAAGTAGCAAGCAGCATGTAACCCGATCGGGGCACGCAAACGAAAGGCAATTAAATAGCAACGTATCTTGCAATCATTACTTGCGACCACATATCTCCAAAATGTAGCAATTGAATGTGGCGCTATGTGCAGTAAGGTAAATACTGTAATACTGTGAATGCCTTGCTCCACTTACAACATTTTGTACAATACGTTCAACCCTTTTTCTTTTGCAATTTTCTACTTTATTGTAATAATGTAATTATATTCCAATGTGTTCTAATCTGCAGTGTTTTTCTTACTTTGTAGTATTGCATGCATGTAACTCTAATAACACTAGTTTCCATGTTAACTGACATTATGATTAACCTGTAGCATGATTGTCCTGTGTACTGTAGGCTAGATGATTGAGACTCTTTTATATTATTCTAATTAATTTATCCATATACTTGCACAACATGGTTGATTGGAAAATAAAGCTGTGACAGTATATTTTAAAAGTAACATCATTGTTCTATAAGAGTTGCTAGATATAATCCAATATACCCAATCACTTCCTCCCACTGGGTCGCATATATGCCACTTAGGTTAGATTAAAAATATTTTTACAAAACTGTGTGTATACCTGAAATCAACAGGAGTACACTCAGTTAGAACAAAATGATACTATTAAAACAAATTATAATATTATATTAATATAGTAATTTAGTAATTATATATATATATATATATATATATATATATATATATATATATATATATATATACTATCGACTTGCCCGTCAAAAAATGACGGAAATAAAAAGTTAAGGCTGGGAATGCTGTTTGCCACACAATGTGAGTCTCTGACACTCCTAACCTTTTACTTATCTACAAAAAAGTACAACAATTATATTAAAAGTGTTTATTTTTTTAACATGCAAATTGTAATTGAACAACTGGTAAACCATTTTTTGTAACAATATTAATTTTTGTAATATTCAGGTATGCATGAATAATATAACAATGGATACATTTTGCATGAATCAGTATTGTAAACCATTACATATTGCTTTTTAACAAGCACTGTGTAGTTCAATGAGTGGTAAACTTTTTTAACAATATTAAGATTTGTAAATTGTTAATTATGGAGGAGTAATATAACAACTGGTCAGCTTGGTATGAATGAGTATAGTAAAACATTACATAATGCTTTGTAACCTGCAACTTGTTGTTCAACTACTGATAAACCACATAAAGTAGGTATTGAATCCAGAGGAAGGCCAACAGAAAAAAACGCAGTGAAACTTATCCAATTGTGTGAAAGGGGGAAAAAAAATAATTATTTCCTGACCCCATTAACTGGTGATCGGATTAGTCCCTGGATAAATACTATCTATTTAATTATACATTTCAATGTAGCAAAACATATTCATCATCCTACTGACATAAAGCCTTAATTATATACAACTAGCGACTTGCCCGTCAAAAAATGACGGTCAATAAAATTTTAAAGCTGGAAATGCTGTTTGTGACACAATGTGATTCTCTAACACTCTGAATCTTTTTCTTATCTACAAAGAAGTACAAAAATGTATATTATTATTTTTTTTTTTTTTAACAATGTACTGTTAAACCATATCAGAATTTTTAATTGTTATGTATCGAATAATAAAATAACAATCCATAACATTTCTCAGAATACATATTGTGAACCATTACATAAAGGTTTCTTAGATGCAACTTATATTGTAAACAATGGGTAATTATTTTTTTTTAACAATACTAGCATGAATTTGTTGAACTTTTTCTAAATGAGTGTCTTCAACCATGACAGAACGCCTATTAACATACAACTTGTATTTAAACTCCTGGTAAAGCACATAGGTAATGAATCCAGAGGAAGGCAAACAGTAAAAAAAAACATTGCAACTTGGCCAATTGTCTCAAAAGGGGAAAAAAAGTAATTTCTTCCTGACCCCATTAAATGGCGATCAGATTACTCCCTGGATTAATCCTTTCTATTTAATTATACATTGAATTTTGTTAACAAATGTTTCTGCTGCAAATCACATAAATCTATAGTAACATTCAATAAATGAACTTTTCAAACTTTTTAACATACAATGATAACAATGCAAACATTAACATAAGATAATAACATTTACCCTGAATTTATTTTAAACTATAGTGATCTTGAATATTGAATACAGAGGAAGGCAAATGTCAAAAAATGTAATTTTATCTTTGTACATTTGTTGAAAGTGTTGGCAAAAAAGAATTCCTTCCTGACTCCATTAACTGGCAATCGGACGCGTCCCTGGATCAATAATCTATATATTATGAAACATTTTAATTTTACCACAAATGATGATGCTGCTACTAACATTAAACCTTAATTACATAGAATGCATCAGCTTATCAGTCATTTTCAAACAGAATTTTAAGATTACAAAGCTGAAAGAAACATATTAAATTGTAAACAGTAAAGGTAATAAAATGCAAGGTAACTGTTTTGTGGGGCCAATTATTGCGAAAGTGACTTTCAAGACATTCCATTTTTTTTTCCTTGAAAGTGGTTTCCTTTCAAAGAGCCCAGAAGACTTCTATTTGTGCCTATGTTATATAACCCCTGTTTTTTTTTTTTTTTTTTTTTTTTTCCTTTCTTCCCTTTTTGTTGGTTATTACTGTATTTTTCTGAAATTGTAGATATAGTTTTGTAACTTAAATAATGTTCCTCTAAGAAGAGGCCAAGAGACATTCAATTTCTTACTTACAATGAAACCATTATTCTCTCTGATTACAAAACCTCGTAGTACACAATGTTTTTCGTGTAGTAGATCACCCTGACTTGGGTTGTCTTCAAATGAAACGTTAATCTCATCTGAATTTGTGAACCTTGAAAAAGCAACATAGAGTTGTTTATATGCAAATCAGGTTCTTGTAAAAACATACCCACAGTTTGTCCTTGGAATTTATTAATGGTCATGGAAATTGTCTCCTTTGAAGGACAAAAGGCAAACCACTCTCACTTGGAGCTAAATCAATTCTTGGTATAAAAACTCATTCACCTTTATGGGTCCCAGTCATAATTTCTGCATATATAAAATTATCTTTTAAATCGTGTACAATTAATCTGGTCCCATTACAAAGTCCTTTTTTGGGATTCATATTTCTCAATAGCATGACAATTGCCCCTTTTTTCAATTGCAAAACATGTGGTGGCATTCCAGATGGGGTTAAAGAATTAATAAATTCTATGCTAAAATTTTATTCACTGTCTTTATCGTCAGCCAGAACTGAATCTGCACTGTAATAATTATTTTGTGGTGCGTTGATGAATTTTGAAATGTCGATATTTAGATTCAAGGCATCTATATTTTTTTATGTTAATATCACTTTGTTTGCAATGTCTGAGTAATTGGCGTTATTCAGAGTGTTTAGAAAGATTGCTGATATGAGTGATTCCTTGCAAACCATTATTGATGGAATTTCAATGGTATCATTGGGTAAATCATGTATTTGTGGATGTTTTCCTTCTCCAATTTGAATGAGCCAATCATTGAATTCATTTGGCATTCATATCTCATATTTAGTTCTAATTTGAGATGTGTAAATGATATCAGTTATATTTCCATATGGCACAACAGGTAATGTTTGCCTAAAATCTCCTCCTAACAACATCCCCTTTCCACCAAATGGCAAATTAATATCCATCACTTCTTTTAAGAATTTATCAATACATTGCAAAACATGACATGACATCATTGTTGCCTCATCTATGATAATTAATTTACTTCCTTATTATTTTTTTGCTTGTAAAGAATGAATTCGAATATCTGACACTGATATTTCTAAAATGGGAAGTGGCAGTTTAAATGCACAGTTCTACCACCTTTTAACAAAAGTGCTGCAATTCCAGTTGTTGCAAATGGCATTGCTATCTGACCCTGTGCTCGAATGTAACTCATCAAACAATTGTACAGATAATTTTATCCTGATCCAACAGGGCCATCTATATAGAAATAAAGTTTTCTTACCATTTCCTCATCATTAGTAGCATTTGTGATGGCATTAAATACTTGTGATTGTAAAGTATTTAAAGTTGCCAGTTTTTCTTCTGTTTTTTATTTTTGTAGCTCAGGGTCATAATCATCAAAGTTGATGTCATCTATAAGTCCTGGATCAGGCAAAATAAAACTTGCACAATTTAATCCATGAGCAAGAAATATTTCTTGAATTTCCATTAAAGTTTTTAACAGGCTCATTGTAACGTTTAGAGAAGTCTTCGGACATATTTAATTTAAATGTTTCCCAAAAATTAAATGCGTTAGGTAAATTGCAAAAGATGAAAATGAACGCAAATTGTTCTCTCATTTGCTTGGGCATTTGACATAGTGCTGCTTCTTCCAGACACCTCTCCCATTCTGTATCATCTGCTATGAAGTTTTGATGTCTTGCAACTAAAAGGAAAGTCTCATAAACTAGGTCATTAACTGTGCTCAAATGTTCAAAACTTTGTGCACCGGGAACATGTAAAAGAAGTAATCTTAAACTGAAACGTTCAATGTCTCTTGGACTGACGGTATAAATTTGTGGTATAATTTTATGCATATCTCTTTTTCGTTGTCGCCATAGACCATTTACAAATACATAGTGATATGGAATCTCAATGTTTAAAAATTGTCTGGCCTGCATGTCCTGGCAGTTTAATTTAAACCATAGAGTAAGTGTTGTATCTGTGTTCACTTTGAGCTAAGGCAGTTCTTTCTTTGCCTGCAGTAAAGCAAACAAACAGACTTTGTGGCAAATGTACAGCTAATCGATACACAGCATTTGATCGATCATGCATCTCAAATTTCAGAAGCCACCACATTGCTTCTGGAGCACTGACATAGCAAGCATCTAAATAATTAGAAAGTTTGTCATGTAAAATTGGATTTTCCTTTTCGTTTGCTGCACCTTGCACAACAACAATTGCTGCATCATATCCTTTGTATATTTATTTATACACATATTTGATGGATTTAATAGAAGTGCAAGCTTCAACATTTATGTGTGCATTTTACTTCATGAGCAAATGTGGATTGTATGGAACGACAAATCTATTATCAACGTTTTGTCCACGTATAATAGCAATGTGTCCTTGTCTTCTTTTATACAAAGGGTAACCATCACAATTAGCATAAGTTTGCATTTGAAATTATTTTGGAAATACATTTGTACATTTTTATTTTCCAGACATTGTGAATTTGGATTCATATCTCCACATGGCCCATGAATCATTCTGTGTGTCACAATCTCAAATAGTTTGGAATATTTTTTCTGAATCTGGCAATTCAGCAGTAATGACTAAATCCACTCTCTCTGCAGTATTAAACTTATCTTTTTCCTTCAGGATTAAAAGTATGTGAGCATGTGGCAGTCCTCTTTGTTGAAATTCAATGGTATAAACAAAAGCCACACATTTTCCAAATGACTGTGTTTTAGTTATATCATGTATTAATGAATTGAGTTTGATTTTGAATACTCTTGCTACTAAATCTGGTCGGTCAGAAGTAGTGTGTCGCAGATTCAAATTTCCCTTGATCTCTGGCAATTGTGGATTACATGTAAATGTAATGAATAAATCTGGTTTTCCAAACTTTGTGACAATAGCCATGGCATCATTATATCTTTCTCGCATATTGAGAGGAGATCCTTGGAAAGTGGATGGCAAAATGATTGCTCTTCCAGCTGGAATGTCTCTGCTGGAAGTCAATTCAGCAACATAATCCATCAATCCACAATACTGTTCTACTCAAAGCTTATTTTGTTGAAATTTTATAAAATTTAGATTATTTGCTTTGACTTGTAGATAGGAATCCATAATCCATTGTTGTGTGAGTTTGCCTCCAAAATAAAATTGGATTAAAAGAATCCTGAATAGCAATTTGTGCCACTTTATATTCCAGCATAGAAATATTTCATCTAACACGAACTTTAGTATTGGAATAACTTTGCAATTGTAATTTTGGTTCCCATCCAGGTTCACCATTTGGAAAGAAAATGGTATATGTCATTGGATCTAAATTACAACTTAATATATATTAATATATTCTAATATCCCGCTGAAAAGGTGGTTCACCATCTTCATTTTTAAAGACCATGGCAACCTCATTTAATGTTGGTAAATTATACCGTCTTTGATCCATGTGGCAATCTCTTTTTAACACCATATTTACTCTTGAAATTGTCAATTGATGTCTTTGAGCATGTTGCTGTTGTTCTTTTTTAAACTGTGCTAATTGTTTGTATGCTTGACTGTATGGGTTGTTGGCCATAATTTTATCCAGCTGTTCAAAGATTATGCGCAAACACTATTTATTTTCTGGAAGCGTCATTCTTTGTTTAACAGCTTCCATTGTATCTAAGACATATAACTGTGCAAATTTCCTATGCTCTCCTTCTTGTGGTTCGTGGTACATTTGTCCTTGAATTCTAAAACAGTAAGGACCATGTCCTGGGACATGTTCTGCTAATGTAGCACCCATTGAAACAAATTAAATTGCATTGTTATAAGACCTTATGGGTTTTTTTTTTTAATTGGTATAATTTGGAAATTTTGGATCGCTCATGATACTTTGTAAGTAATCTGGAAATGTGTGTCTCTGTGGAAGTCTTACCTTTCCTTTCTGACAACTAATGAAGTCTCTGTCAGTTGGTCTTTCCTTGAGAAAATGATAGGCCCCACAAAACTGACAAACAACATTGAGTAATCCACAATAATGAGTGTCTACTGTTATTGCTCTAATAAAAGCAGTATCCTGAGCTTCCTCTACATAGATATCACTAAAACTTACTTTTTAGTTTCTTTAAAGCTCTAGCACACACACTTTGTGCTTTCTTACTCATTTTTCTTTTATTTAAAAGTCTCTGTCGGTCTTCTTCTCTTAAGCGTTGGGAAGATTCAGGTGACTGTACATCTCTCCACCTTTGCTCCCTTTCCATTGCTAATATTCTTTTGCGTTCAATGTTTTCTTCTCCATTATCCGCCATTGTAATCTGAAATTGTAAATACAGGTGTAAGATGTAATGTTTTTTTGTTCTGTACATATTGTTTGTAGCTGCTCTCAATCCAAAGTTAATAGCATTAATGAAAGAATGCAAATATGTGCAAATCTTTTTGATTTTCTCTCTGCTATCAATGAAACCATTTTTGTGTTGTTGTTTTATTGGCATACATTAAAAAAGCAAAGCACTGCACATATATATATATATATATATTGATATATATATTTATAGATATTTTTTTTGGACTAATGAATTATTTCATCATTACAAAATGAATATACGTTACTGAATTAATCCAAAACTGAGATCAATGGTATACCTAAAAAGTTAATTATATTGTCTGATGAAGCAGAAACAGCTATTATCAAAGTATAGATGTGGCCTAAAATAATGTTAAATTTTCTTAACGATACAATTAATTTAGTTATGATGTATAATTTAGGTTCTTTAAAAGGTAATTAGTTAAGCATATATATATATCTTCCTATTTTTTTTTTGTTTTGTTATTGTAATGACAAATGAAATACTAAAAACCTCATTCATTTTCCTTTGTTTTTTTTTGTTATTGTAATGAAAAATTAAATCTTAAAAACCTCATTCATTTGCAAGTTGTTCAAAGCAATAAGGCACTATATAAGCACATAGCCTTTTTTTTTTTTTTTTAAACCTTAGTTTTGCATAGATGTTCATTAACTAAAATGTCAAAATAATATGCTATGTCATTATATTGAGCCCTATTACATTTTTCAAATTGCAAATTAATGAATCCCTAAATAAATATAGTTTCATGAATTAATCATTAAGTGTCATCAATTCCAAACCATAAGGGCATGCTCAAATCATATACCTGTGAACTTGCTGTTGTTTGTGTAAAAATCCTTGCAAATTCACTCTCTGTCTTCAGTCAGGTGCAGAGATGAGTAATCTGTGAAATAACATGAAAACATGTTTTAATCATTGTATTCCATTAATTCTTGATTGAATAAAGTCCATATATTTAAGTGCTTAGTAAAATGTACATTTTTTTAAACTTTCTAACCCCACCTTTTTTTATATTATTATTATTATTATTATTATTATTATTATTAATAATGAATAGTTCCAAAAACAATGTACATGAATGAGCAGTAAGGCAGATATATAAGTGCATTTTAAAAATTGTTCTTACTTTTATTGCAGTCTAAAAATTTTTTTAAGGATGACTAATTATTAATTAATTAAAATATTAATATACGTTAATTAATCAATAACTGTTATCCATGTTACCAACAAAAAATGAAGCCTTTTTGTTCCATAACTTCATCATTAAATGATATACCTATGAAGGTGATCTTTATGGTGTTCAAAGGCTGAAAACGTCACTCTCTGTGTTGAGTCAGCTGCAGAGGCGATGAAACTGTGAAATAAGATTGAAATAATTTGTAATATTTGCTTCTTCTCTATCAGGCAATCAGCAGCAACACAGATATATTGGCATAGAAGCAAAACATAAAAGCATATTCATCAATGTATTGTTAAATCAAACATTTCTTTGATTACTAATTATTGATTAATTAATGTATTAATATACATTAATTAATCAATAACTGTCATTAATTCCAAATAAAAAGACTTTAATCCTTTTTTTGTAACAAAAGTACATAACATAATTTAATGATATACCTGTAAAGGTGATGTTTATAGTGTTGAAATGCTGCAAACGTCACTCTCTGTGTTTAGTCAGCTACACTGAAACTGTCAAATAAAAGGGAAAGCATTTGTAATATTTGGATTAATCCCTATGAGGCAATCAGCATCATCACGGATATGTCAGTGTATCTTAAAATATATATCTTGTTTGAGGTCCTTTTTTTTTTTTTTATATTACTAATTACAAATTAATAAATTAATGTACATTAATAATCAATTAATCACTGACTAAACGTATTATAAAGATCTAAGCATTAATATATTCCTAAAGTAAAGGCATTGTAAAATCTCCACCTTTTTTTTCTAATGATTACTATTAATTCATTAATAAAAAATGTACATTAATAATTAATTAATCAATGTGTAAATTGTATTGTTTTGAATTAATGTATTAATAAACTTTAATGTTTTTTTCTTAATGATTACTAATGACTAATTAATAAATTAAAGTACATTATTAATGAATTATTCAATGAATTAATATAGTACAAACAGCTAAGCATGAAAGTATTGCTAAAATAAATGAAGCGTAAATTCGTGTTTGCTCAATTTGTTTAACTAATCCTTTTTTTTATTAATAATTAATTATTGATTAATGATTATTAATATATTGTACCTTTTTGTATTTAATATTCATCAATCAGTATTCTGAAGAGCTTACAATCGCTTTTGATTTTCCGGCAGCAGAAAATGTGCAGTCAGACTGCCATTACCTGAGGAGAACGTGTCAGTTCTGTGGCAAGTGTGCACTATATATAGGCTGCGTGCGTGAGACAAAACCGTTGGTTTAGGCGGGAAATCCACCATTTCACAATGTTAATGTGTAAATGTGTAAGTTAGTATTGTAAAATGGTGATGTTAGTCTTGGTTTTCCACGTTGCAGGATAATTTTACGTCCTTCCTATTAGTATTTGTCAGCAGCGTACGTTGCTGGCTGTGTTTTGTGGGTATCAGGGTCGTGTAGCCTACTTTTCATTTTTTTCAGCCACAATTTTTTTTCTCGCTTAGGCAATTTTCAAGTACCGAACTTACTTAAATTCAACCTTAAATTTGCGTTTCACCTCACTTCTAGACGTCCTGGCTGTTCTCCTGTGATATTTTTTGTGTTTTATATTTTGTTTTTGTTGTATTTTGGTTTCTGTGGTTCGGCCATTAACTTCGTATATTTGGTAGGTCGTAATTTTTTTTCTCAAAGTCTTGCGTCTCATATTTTTTTTTGTAAGTCCCGCAATCGTCAACTACTTTCAGCCTAAGGCTGTTTATATGAAGGCTAATTTGTTTGTAGGCTAAGTTTTATTTCCTCCACTGCTCTCCTCGCTTCGCGAGGCTCGCAGGCAATGAGTGCCTTCGGCGCACATCACCTAAGTGCTCTGAGTTTAACGGCTAAAGGCTCCGAGTTTAATGGCTCGCCTCGCTATGCGAGGCTCGCCGGCGATGATCGCCTGCAGCACTCATCGCTAAGTCGTACGCACGTAGCAAAATGTGACGATGTCTCGTAGTTAGACAATTATAATATGGGATAAAACATTTTTCTAATCCTTGCAAAATGCTAATTTAACAATGTAAACATTAATATAATGTAATAACATTTAAAGTTGATTTGGTGAAAATGCATTTATCTTGAATATTGAATCCAGAGGAAGGTAAACCAAAAAAAAAAAAAAAACTCATTGCAACTTAGCCAATTGTGTCAAAGGGGAAAAAAATAATTACTTTCTGGCCACATTAACTGGCGATTAGATTACTCCCTGGATCAAAAGTCTGTATTTAATTAGACATTTACAATTTTCCAACAAATGCTGATCATTCTACTAACATGAAACCTTAATTACATAAAATGAATCAACTTTTCACACCTTGTAACATTCAAATTTAACATTAGATACAGTAACTTAATGTAATAACATTGAAACTGGAATTTTCAGAAAATGCATCAAAAATGTTTTGTGGGACCAATCCTGCCAACAGGTAACTTCCAACACATTCCATTTTTTTTTTTGTATGTCCAAGTGGTTCCCTTAAAAAGAGCATATCAGACTTGTCAGTTTGTCTATGGGATATAACTACTGTTTATTGTTTTTTTGTTTGTTTTTTTATGAATTTATTTTATTATTACTGTAATTCTTGTAAATGGCACATAGAGTTTTCTATTTGAAATAGTGGTCCTCGAAAAAAAGACCACCATACATAAATTTTCGTACGCGGGGTATAACCACTGTTCTCTATGTTTTTTGCTATTTTATAGAGTTTCTTATTGAAATAGTGGTCCTCTAAAAAGAGTCCAAGTGACATGAACTTTCTTTCTCAAAATAAAACCACTGTTCTCTATGGTTACAAAACCTCATAGTAGACAATGTTTGTTATAAAAATTCTGCCATCATCCAATAAATCACTCTGGCTTTGGTTTTCTTCAATAAGAATTTTAATTTCCTCTGGATTGTTGCATCTGCAAAAAGCAAAATACAGTTGTCCATGGGCAAATACAGGTTCCTGTAAAAAAAATACCAATCAGACTTTGTCTTTGTGATTTATTAATGGTCATGGAAAATGTCATGACAATAGGAAATTGTTTCCTTTGAAGGACAAAAGGTAAACCAAAATCACTTGGAGCCAAATCAATTCTTGGTATAAAAACTCATTCACCTTTATGGGTAACAGTCATAATTTCTGCATGTATGAAATGATCTTTTAAATCCTGCACAATTAATCTGGTCCCATTACAAAGTCCTTTTTTGGGATTCATATTTCTCAGTAGCATAACAATTGCCCCTTTTTTAAGTTGCAAAACATGTGGTGGCATTCCAGAGGGAGTTAAAGAATTGATGAATTCCCATCAGCGAGAATAGAGTAGGCACTATAAAAATATTTTGTGGGTGCATTGATGAATTTTAAAATTTCATTATTTAGAATCAAGGCATCTAAATATTTTGATGTTAATATCACATTATTTGCAATGTCTGAGTAATTGTCATTATTGATCGTATTGAGAAAGTTTGCCGATATTAGAGATTCTTTGCAAATCATTTGTGATGGGATTTTAATGGTATCATCAGGTAGATTAGTCATTTTTGGATATTTTCCTTCTCCAATTTGAATTAGCCAATCATTGAATTAATTTTGGCCTTCAGATCTCATATTTAGTTCTAATTTAAGGTGTGTAAATATTTGTATACATGTTTTGAACAATTTAATTCGTGAGCAATAAATATTTCTATGTGGCAAAACAGGTAATGTTTGCCTAAAATCTCCTCCTAACAACATGACCTTTCCACCAAATGGCAAATCATTATCTATAACTTCTTTTAATAATCAATCAATACATTGCAGTGCATGACATGACATCATTGTTGCCTTATCTATTATAATTAATTTATTTTTTATTTTATTTTTTGGTTTGTAGTGAATTCATTCAAATAACCGACACTAATCTTTCTAAAATGCGAATTTGCAGTTTAAGTCCTCTATGCACAGATCCGCCACCTTCTAACAAAAGTTCAGCAATTCCAGTTCCATTGCAACTTGACCCTGTGTTCGAATGTAACTCATCAAGCAATTATACAGATATGTTTTTCCAGATCCACCAGGGTCATCTAGATAGAAATAACAGTATTTGACCTTGTCATCATCTGTTGCAATTGTGATGCTTGCGATTGTAATGTATTTAAAGTTGCAAGTTTTTCTTGTGTTTTTTGATTTTGATGCTCAGTGTCAAAGTTGTCAAAGTTTATTTCATCTATAAGTCCTGGATCAGGCAAATTCAAACTTGAACAATTTAATCCGTGAGCAATAAATATTTCTTGAATTTCCATTAATGCTCTTGATAGCGCAATGGTCTCATTGTAATATTTCAAAACGTCTTCACACATATTTAATTTCAATGTTTCCCACAAAGCTAATGCATCAGGTACATTGCAAAAGATACAAAATTAATGCAAATTGTTTACTCATTTACTTTGGCATTTGACATAGTGCTGCTTCTTCCAGACACCTCTCCCATTCCGTATAATCTGCTATGAAGTTTTAATGTCTTGCAGCTAATTGTAAAGTATCATAAACTATGTAATTCACTGTAAGTAAATGTTCATAACTTGTGCAACAGGTACATGTAAAATAAGTAATGTTAAACTGAAACGTTCATTGTCTCTTGGACTGACAATATCAATTATTTGGATAATTTTATTAGTATTTTTTTTCGTTGTCGCCATTGGCCATTTATGAGTACATAGTGATATGAAATATCAATGTATAAAAATTGTCTGGCCTCAGTGTCCTCACAATTTAATTGAAACCAAGCAGTAAGTGTTGTTGCTCTATGTTGATTTTGTGCTAGAGCATTTCTTTCATTACCTGCAGTAAAGCAAACAAATTGACTTTGTGGCAAATGTACACCTAACCGATACACAGCATGTGACCGATCATGCATCTCAAATTTGAGAAGACGCCACATTGCTTCTGGAGCACTGAGATAGCGAGCATCTAAATAACATGAAATTTCATCAAGTAAAATTGGATTGCCTTGTTCATTTTGTGCACCTTGCACAACAACAGTTGCTACATCATATCCTTTGTATATATATTTATGTCCATATTTGATGGATTTGATAGAAGTGCAAGCTTCCACATTTATGTGTGCATTGTACTTCATCAGCGAATGTGGATTATATGGAACTACATATCTAATATCGACCTTCTGGCCACGAATAATAGCAATGTGTCCTTCTCTTCTTTTATACAAAGGGTATCCATGACAATTAGCATAAGTTTGCATTTGAAATTTTTTTGGGAACTCTTTTGTGCATTTTTTATTTTCCATACATAGGGAATATGGATTGATATCTCCACATGGATCATGTATCATTCTATAGGTTACAATGTCATTATATGCGATATATATATATATATATATATATATATATATATATATATATATATATATATATATATATAATGAGTATTGCAGTATATTATGATACCTTTTGTATTGGACAAATGCCTTATTTTTACTGACAAGCTTTCCAGAGATTCAACCTCACTTTATCAAGTCTGAAGCAATACTAACAGTTTGAATAAAAACAGCAGATGCAGATAGAGTGGAGACAACATCTGACAGCTTCAGGTAAATACATATAGGGGGATTAAACACAACATAGAATAGGAAACACACACACATATATATATATATATATATATATATATATATATATATATACACACACTATATACACATATACATTAATATATACATGACAAATCAGAGCACTATAGTTCACAGTGATATCCTTCCTGCTGGACAAACACCTCACTAAGAGTGACAAGCCTGTTATTGTAAAATAAGTTAAAATCACAAGAAATTGTGATAATGTGTCAGAAAACTCAAGTACATAAATAAGTCCTGTATTTTTAGTTTTGAAGAATGTGATCATCTTCATTTCAAATGCTTTTCTCTCTTGGATGTTTACAATATTGATTTTTAGGTTTTGGATTGAGTGATCAAAAATGGTATCATATCTTGATGTATATAGTATATATATATATACTAGCGACTTGCCCGTCAAAAAATGACGGCAATGTGATGTATATGTTTGTGAAGTTGTTTAGTTATTTAAATATATTTTTGACCCTTGTAAGTATTGTGATATGAACATGTATTTTTGTAAAACGTTGATGTAATGGTTTTTTAAAATGAAATTTGTATCTGAAGAATTGTTCACTTTAATATACATAGAATCCAGAGAAAAGTAAAAAGTAAAAAGACTTTTTTAAACGTGCCGAATTTTAACATGAAGTTTGAAATATATGTAAGCAATAACCTTGAAAGTATATATTTTTAAAATTGAACTTTATTTTTTATGTAACTTTGTAATTTTTGCAAAACATTTGTCTAATTTTGAACATTATAAACAGGAACATAGTAAATACAGTTTGTAACATAATTTTGAATTAAAAGTATTAACATTTGAATGTAAAAACAGTTTAACTTTAAATTAATCAGTATTAACATGCAATTTATATCAGAATAATTGTTAAGTCTAATATACATTGAATGTAGAGGAAGGCATACAGTAAAAACTCTCCTTAAACCGTACGTAATTAAAGTAATTCATTACTGAGCACATAAACTGGCGATAAACATTAATGTAGGTAGTAATCTTAAGATAACATAGAATATTTACATTGTGACTTAAAAGGTGCTTGAGCTCTTAACATGAACTTTGTAATATGTTGAATGAAATAACTTGAAAATATTGTTTTTAAACTTGTAACATTAGAAACATTAACATAGTGACTTAACATTTTAACATAATTTTTCATAGAAATGCAAGGCAAGTATTTTGTGAGGCGAATTATCCATAAACATGACTTCCATTAATTATGACTGAATTAAACAACCAATTGTTTTGTATTTTTGAATCTTTTTCCAAAATGTTTGCATGGCTTTAGTTTGTATCCTGCAAAGTTATAGTACTTCATAGTAGACAATGTTTTTAGTAAAAATACGTCCATCTTCTAATAAATCACCTTGACTTTCATTGTTTTCAATGTAAACTTTAATAGCCTGTTGATTTTTGCAGCGTGACAACGCAACGTACAATTGACCATGTGCAAAAACTGGTTCTTCCAAGTAAATACCCACAGATTTGAAAGTTTGACCTTGTGATTTATTAATGGTCATGGCAAATGCCATAATAATGGGAAATTGTCTTCTTTGAAGTATAAAAGGGAGACTACTTTCACTTGGTGCTAAATCTATTCTTGGTATGAAAACTCTCTCTCCTTTATGGGTCCCAGTTAAAATTTCAGCATCTATAAAATGGTCCTTTAATTGTTGAACAATTAATCTTGTGCCATTGCATAGGCCTTTTTTGGGGTTCATATTTCGCAGTAACATGTTTATTGCACCTTTCTTTAGCTGCAAAATATGTGGTGGCATTCCAGAAGGAGTTAAAGAGTTAATGAATTCAGTTGAAAAGTTTGCCTGACTTTCATTGTCATCAGCAAGTACAGAATCAGCACTGTGATAATTTCTTTGTGGTGCATTCATTTTTTTTAAGATTTCATTATTGAGTATTAATGCATCTTTATTTTTACACGTCAGTATAACTTGGTTGGCAAGCTCGGAATATTCTTCGTTATTTATGCTCCCTTCAAATATAGCCGATATAATATCTTGTTGACAAATCATATGAGGTGGGATCTCTACAGTGTCGTCAGGTAAATGTAGTATTTTTTCTGTTCTGCCTTCTCCAATTTTAATAAGCCAATCATTGAAATCAGTTTGGCCTTCTGATCTCATATTTTGTTGCAGTTGAAGATGGGTAAAATGTTTCCATACTGTACTTGACTTTATACATGTTTCAATAATGTCTGTTCGATTTCCATGTACAACGACAGGTAATGTTTGTCTAAAATCGCCACCCAACAACATTACCTTTCCACCAAATGGAAAAATATTATCCATGACTTCACGAAGCAAATGGTCAATACATTGGAGGGCATAGCATGACATCATTGTGGCCTCATCTATTATAATTAATGTACATTTCTTCAATTTCTTTGCTTGTAAGGATGTCATGCGAATATCTGACACAGAATTTTCCAAAATAGGCACTGGCAGTTTAAATCCACTATGAACAGTTCTTCCACCTTCTAATAAAAGTGCAGCAATTCCAGTAGTGGCAAACGCCATTGCTATTTTTCCTTGTGCTCGTACTGAACTCATTAATAAATTGTACAAATATGTTTTCCCTGATCCGCCAGGTCCATCAAGATAGAAATAACGCTCTGTCACCATGTCATCATCTATAGCATTTTTAATGGCATGAAATGCTTGCAATTGTAGTGTATTTAAAGTTGCAAGTCTTTCTTCTGTTCTTTCTGCTTGTAGTTGAATGTCATAGGGCCTCATTCTATTATCGGCCGTAAATCGGCCGTAAGGCTGCGATTCCTTGCGGGGGTTCAGTTAACTCGCGATTCTATTATACGGCCCCGCAAGGATCTCCTTTTACGGCCGGCCGCATATCTTGGAACCGGCCGTAAGCTGTGAAATATAAAAACTGAAAAATAAATTCAAGCCTGCACTGTACAGCTCTGTAAATGCTAGGGATCATATTGGGGGACATGAGGATTAAAAGGAACCCACTCTCAAGCTTGCACATCTGCCCAAACCCGAGTTCAAATTAACTGTTTATTTTCCGGCTGCGGCGTGGGTGTGTCTGAGGTGCTCCAAGCACTCTGGACTTTTTACATGGATATTTTACGGATATTAAAAATAAAATATTTTACGGATTTGAGTACAGGATAATTATGTGCTATTTTTTCGAACACCTAAAATCCCTTTATAGTCTTCTCAAAGTGCAGGATGGCTTTATTTGAGCTAATTTATGTGCTTAATTGGTGCTAGCGAGACCTCTTTCCTGCAAGTAAGCTGCGGCTCGCTTTTAGCCTTGCAGAGAGGTTTCCCGGAGCAATTGAATTGCAAATCTCTTGCGGCCGCAAGAGATAGCAAGGCACTGGCCGCAAGCCTGCCGGAATCCCCGGCCGTAAGGGAATAGAATAGCAGAATATCTTGCGGCCGGTCCTTGCGGCCCCGCAACGGCTGCGGCCGCTAATAGAATGAGGCCCATAGTCTTCAAAGTTAATGTCATCTATTAGACCTGGATCAGGCAAATTAAAACTTGCACAACTTAATCCATGAGTTAAAAAGACTTCTTGAATTTCCATTAACGCTTTTAAGTGTGCAATGGGTTCATTGTATCGTCGCATAAAGTCTTCAGCCATATTACTTTTAAAAGTCTCCCACAAAGCTAATGCATTTGGAGCATTTGAGAAGATACAAATAAAAGCAAATTGTTCTCTCATCTGTCGTGGCATTTGACATTGTGCTGCTTCTTCTAAACATCTTTCCCACTCTGTATCATCAGCGAGTAAGTTTCTATGTCTTGCAGCTAAATGGAAGGATTCATATACAATGTCATTAACAGTTCTTAATTGTTCAAAACTTTGTGCTCCTGGAACATTTAAAAGTAATATCCGTAAGCAAAAACGTTCAACATCTCTTGGACTGACTGTGTAAATTCGTGGAATTATTGTATTGCCTCTGGTTTTTCTTGCTCTCCATAATCCATTCACAAAAACATAGTGATATGGAATTTCAATATATAAGTATTGTGTTGCTTCAGCATCAGTGGAATTTAATGCAAACCATGCAGTTAGTGTAGTGTGACGATCTTCACTTTGGGCCAATGCATTCATTTCATTTCCAGCATGGAAATAGACTAAATGTCGTTGTGGCAAATGTACTGCTAACCTATATACTGCATGTGATCTATCATGCATTTCAAATTTTAAAAGCCGCCACATAGCTTCTGGTGCACTGACATAGCGAGCATCTACATGAGATGCAAGTTCATCATGTACTAACTCACTACTTTCAGGGTTGTCTGCACTTTTGACGACTACAGTAGCTGCATCGTAACCTTTGTAAATATATTTGTAGACATATTTAATGGATTTGATGGAAGTGCAGGCTTCTACGTTGATGTGGGCGTTGTACTTCATGAGTAAATGTGGATTGTAGGGTACTACATATCTATTGTCCACTTTTTTTCCACGAATAATGGCACTATCTCCTTCTCTTCTTTTATAAAGTGGATATCCATCACAATTTGCATATGTTTTGTCTCTATAATCTTTTGGAAAATCTTTTGAACATTGATTATTTTCCATACATGGTGATTGTGGATTAAGGTCTCCACAGGGTCCATGAATCATGCGATGAGTAACAATCTCATAAAGTCTACCATATAGTTCTGGATCTGGTAGTTCAGCAACTATGACTGCATCCACTTTGTCCGAAGTATCTAATTTATCTTTCTCTTGAAGTATTATGAGAAGATGTGCATGTGGAAGGCCTCTTTTTTTAAATTCAATGGTATATACATAAGCAAGACATTTGCCAAATAACTGATTTATAGTTAAGTCACGTATTAATTCATTTAATTTGATCTTAAAAACTCTGGCTACTAAATCTGGTCGATCTGAAGCACTTTGTCCAAGAAGTAGATTTTGATTAATTTCTGGCCATTGTGGATTACATGTAAAGGTCACAAATAAATCTGGTTTTCCAAATTTTGTCACAATAGCCATAGCATCATTGTATCTTTCTCTCATATTTCGAGGAGATCCTTGAAAGGAAGATGGTAAAATGATGGCTTTGCCAGCTGTCATGTCTCTGCTTGTAGCCACGTCAGCAACATAGTCCATGAGTCCACAATATTGTTCTACACGTAGTTTATCTTGTTGATATTTTATAAAGTTTAAATTATTTGCCTCAACTTGCAAATATGAATCAATAATCCATTGTTGTGTTAGTTTCCCACCACATAAAATTGGATTAAATTCATCTCTAATGGCAATTTGAGCAACTTTAAATTCAAGCATAGAAACATTATTTCGGATTCTGGCTTTAGCATTTGGGTAACTGGGAAGGGTTAATTTTGGTTGCCAACCTGCTTCTCCGTGTGGGAAAAAGATGGGATATGTCATTGGATCTAAATTTGGACTTAAGATATTAATATTAATAAATGGTTGCTCCTCATTTCTGGGATATACTCTAATGTCTCTTTGAAATGGTGGTTCTCCTTCATCATTCTGAAAGACCATTTTCAACCTCATTTGATGTTGGCAAGTTATAACGACGTTTATCAGTATGTCTGTCTCTTTTAAGCACCATATTAACCTTTGGCATGGGTAATTGATGTCTTTGTGCATGAAGTTGTTGTTCATTTTCTACTTCTGCCAATTTTTTGTAAGCTTTACTGTAGGGATTGTTGTCCATAATGTTATTTAGCTCTATAAAAACACTGGGTAAGCATTTTTTATTTTCTTCCATCTGCATACGTTGGTCAACAGCTTCCATTGTATCTAGGACATATAGTTGAGCGAATTTTCTTTGCTCTCCTTCCTCTGGATGTAAATGTGAAGTCCGATGATAAATTTGTCCTTGGACTTTAAAACAGTAAGGACCATGTCCTGGTACATTAGCAGCCAATGTTGCCCCCATAGATGCAAATGATATGGCACTATTGTAGGATCTTATGTTTGTCTTAAAATTTTTGTAATTTGGAAAAGTAGGTTCAGTCATAATATTTTGTAAATAGGTTGGAAATTGTTTCCTTTCTGGAAGTTTGAACTTTCCTTTTTAAAACAACTAATAAATTGTCCATCTCTGGGTCTCTCCTGTTTAAAATAATAAGCCTCACAAAATTGACATTGAGTAGTCATGTCCCCACAACTATGAACCTCTACTGCTAAAGACTTCAGTAAAGGACAATTTGCAAAGCATATCGGATGTTGACTTTCATATTCATCAGATGAAAAGTCATGAAATGTTTCAACAACAGGTTCTAAATGTTTAGTTTTTTTCGTGGATTTTCTTGGTATATGTTGTACTTGTTTGGTTGAAATGTCCTGTAAGTTTTTAGTAAGAGTTTGTAAATGCTTTGTTTTTGTAGTTGCTTTTTTTGGTCTGTCTTGACTGGTATCTTGTAAAATGTCATCTGATGTTTTAGGAACAGTTTGTAAATGCTTTCTTATCTTTTTATTTTTTTTGGTTGTATCTTTCATTTTTGCAGCTGATATTCTTTTATTTGCAAGTCTTTTGCGTTCTTTTTCTCGTCGAATTTCTTTCTCCTCCGGTGTCTGCTGGGCGGCCCATCTCTCTTGTCTTTCTCTAGTTTGACGTCTTTTCTTCTCTTCTTTGGTCTCGTTATCAGCCATATTAATCTGTAAAGGAAAAAAAATATATGTAATTGTGTATATTTTAATTTGTAATTCCTGTTAAAGATTCTTGTGCACAATTGGTGAAATAAAAGGCAAATCATTAATGTATCATTTATATTTAGTTAAATTTATAATTCCTGTCCTCACTGGCTAAGAATTTGGCCAATGGAATACTGCTGTAAATGAGCATGTAACATATTTTTTTTAAATAATGGTTTTATTTATTAAAAACGTTGTTTGTGGATAGATATTTACCACTGCAAAACTTCTTTGCTAAAAAAAAAAGTGATGTGGTTATTGAGCTATGTATTGCATAGTAGCAATTTAAATAAAATAAGGGAGATAGTAAATTAATTATTTTATTTTTCTGTTGACACGGATGCAACTGAAAGCAGTTTCTTTAGTTTTATACTTTAGTACTTATTATACTTTACCTTGGTTGAAGTGTGATTTAAAACCGAATGTTTGTTGGTCCTCGGTTCAAAATCGTTGTCCAATGGTGTGGTCCTCTGTTGGAAGTCCTCGTCCGATGGTGTGGTCCTGTGGCGATAGCCCTCATCCGATGTTGTGGTCCTGTGGCGATAGCCCTCGTCCGATGTTGTGGTCCTTTGGTGAAAGTCCTCGTCCGATGGTCTGGTCCTGTGTTGAAATTCCTCGTCTGCTGGTCTGGTCCTGTGTTGAAATTCCTCGTCTGCTGGTCTGGTCCGAGTCCTCGTCCGATGGTCCGGTCCTGTGGAGAAAGTCCTCGTCCGATTGTCTTCACGCAGTATCTGTTGTAATATAAAATAGAAAATGTTGTTTGAGTGAAATGTCTTTTAAATAATTTAAAAATTTATGAATTTGGCTGTATTGTATCAGTTATGGTTATTTTTTTTCTATCTTTTTTTTTTTTTACTTTCTGTACAATCCCACGACTTTTGTTATTCTTATTTCAGGTTCTTAGTAAGGCTTGTGGGTTGTGATATATTAAATAAGAATATAAATTTATTTTGCTATGTGTTTATGTTATTTTTCATACAATCCTGTTTTGTGCACACCACTTGTGGTATACTTATTTAACCTTTATTGGGATGCTTATAGTTAGTGAAACATGAAATAATATAATTAATGTAGTTTGCTATGTGTTTGTGTTAGTTTTTGACAATCCTGTTTGGTGCGCACCACTTGTGCAAAAGTTATTTATTCTTGATTGTACTGGTTATAGGTTGTTAAACATTAAAGAAGAATGTTAATGTAGTTTCCTATGAGTTTGTGTGATTTTTTGTACAATGCTATTAGGTGCGCAACACTTTTGTTATTCTTATTTTTGCTTCTTTGTAAGGCTTATAGGTTGTTAAACATTGATTAAGAAATTCAGTTTTGTGTGTAGCAGTTTGTGTCTCATTCAATTGCGATTTGGCAAATTGAATCGTGCCCTAAATAAGCACATAGCATATTTTTTTTAATAAGTTTTTAGTCATTTCAAAACTTTATTTTGGATAGATTTTTAGTAACTAAAAACTTCTTTTAAAAAAATTGTTATGTTGTTATTTAGAGCCCTATTCAATTGGGCAAATTGCAATTGAATGAGGGCCTTTGTGTGTACCATATGTTGCATAGTTTGCCCCTCATTCAATTGCATTTTTTACAATGTAATAGTACTCTAAGGCCGTCATTGAATTGCAATGTTGAAAATTGAATAGAGTTGTAAATAAGCACATCACATATATTTGTTAAAATAGAATAAGGGCCTAAAAGTGCTTATTTATAGCCCTATTTAATTGTCCAAAATAGCAATTGAATGAGGGCCTTTGGTTACTGCATTTGTTATATTGTGAGCTCCTCATTCAATTGTGTTTTGGCCAATGGAATAGAGCTCAATATCAGCACAGAACATATTTTTTTACGGAATTTTGTATTTAGTGAACTTGTATCCAAAAGCAACGTGTTCACAAAATAAAAAGTTCCTTTAAAAAATATGCTCTGTGCTTATATAGAGCCCTATTGAAATGGGCAAATCACATTTGAGTGAGGCCCTTGGCCATTAAAGATATATAGGTCCTCATTGAATTGCAATTTTGCCAATTGAAGAGGGCTCTATATAATCACATAACATATTTATTGAGCAAAGTTTTTAGTTATTGAAAACCTTGATTGTGGTTAGAAGTTCAGTAACTAAAAAGTTCTGTATAAAAAATATGTTATGTGCTTATATAGAGCCCTATTCAATTGAGGAAGTCGCAATTGAATAAGGCTCATGGTTCTTTCTTGTTTATACTTAATACTTTACCTTGATTGAAGTTTGGAATGACAGACGGTCCCCTCCTGCCAATCTTAATGCGCCGGTCTTCTTGTAGTGTCTGTTTGAAAAAGAAAGTGAAATAGTTATTTGTATATTTATAATTTTTCATCTAGCAAAGCATGGCCTTTTGAGCATGTAATGTCTTGTTGTATCTTACCTCTTCTTCTTTGTTGGTGTTCTTTAAAAGGGATTGTGCTTCACAGTGCACGGTGCAAATTGTTGAGAGACGCTATTGATGCAGAGTGTGTTTGAATATTAAAAGAAATAAAAAGATTCAGCTTTATATGATCTATTGAATTGCAGTAAATGAATGTCATTTAAATATGCTTCTGTAATTTTTTTCAATTGACCTTATTTTTTGTTGGGGGCTACACACATATGTCACATACATGAAGCACATTCCATAGTTTAATGTAATTATTTTGTGTACGTGTGACATATCAGTATACATGACTCATATTTAAATGGTTAAATTAACCTTATATTTTTTTTTTCCAACACACATAAATGTGTGTGTGTGAGATGTAACTATAGATGATACACATATATGTGCGTGTGACATATCAGTATACATGACATATAATGTCATTTAAATGTAGTTGTTTACTGATTTTGTTTTAAGCTAATTTTGTTGCAGTGACAATACACATAAATGTGCGTGTGACATGTCACTATACATTATACACATATATGTCCGTGTCACATGTCACTATGAAGGGGCAATACACAGAAATGTGCGTGTCACATGTCACTATCCATTATACACATATATGTCCGTGTCACATGTCACTATGAAGGGGCAGTACACATAAATGTGTGTGTCACATGTCAATATACATGATACACATATATGTCAGTGTCACATGTCACTATGCAGGGGCAATATACATAAATGTCCGTGTGACATGTCACTATACATTATACACATATATGTCCGTGTCACATGTTACTATGAAGGGGCAATACACAGAAATGTGCGTGTCACATGTCACTATACATTATACACATATATGTCCGTGTCACATGTCACTATGAAGGGGCAGTACACATAAATGTGTGTGTCACATGTCAATATACATGATACACATATATGTCCGTGTCACATGTCACTATGCAGGGGCAATACACATAAATGTGCGTGTCAGATGTCACTATACATTATAGACATATATGTGCGTGTCAGATGTCACTATACATTATAGACATATATTTGCGTGTCACATGTCACTATACATAAACCTCTGTTTAATATTGAATTATGTTTTTTTGTTGTTTTGTGAAATGAACCGTATTTTTTTTTGAGCCTATACACATAAATGTGCCATATATGTCACTACATAAATCCTATTTTTTTTTTTTATTTGTTTGACCTGTCCTGATAATAAAATGTAATATATTATAGCTTACCTCTCAGTTGTAATTTGCACAATGCAAAGTAGTAAATTAGTAAAGAATTGTCTTCTCAAGTAAAAGCAGCAGTTATCTCAGAAGTCACTCCGTTGATCACCTGAGGAGAAATGTATTTTTTTGTTTGAAATAGGCAGTATTTATAAACTTGTAGAAAGTTCTGGAAAGTGAGAACGTTAGAACGCAATACGCATGCGCTATTTGCGTTCCAGCTTACAATTTGCGTTCCATCCGCCATTTTCTGCGTATTACTGTTCAAAATGGTGTTTAATATGATTGTGATACATTCCGCATAGTATGTGTTTCATTATTGCGAGTAAGTGTAGTGTAGTTACGTGTGAAGCCTCGTTTTCGTTTTGTTCGTCGGCCATTTTTTCTCTCGCTTAGCGATGGTATTAGTGTCTAAAGTGTTTTATTTTGATTTAAATGTAGGTGTAACTTGTTTTTTTGAGGTGCTGGCTGGTTCCTCTTGCTGTAGGTAAGCTTTTTATGTGTTTGTTTTGTGTCTTTCTTAAGTTTTAAATGTTTGTATGTCGGCGTGTTGCGTCCTATGTTTGCGAAGTCGTAATGTGTGGTAACGTGTCTCGTATGGTGTTTGCGTGTGTAGCCTCGTTTTCGTTTTATTCGTCGGCCATTTTTTGTGTCGCTTAACAAACTATTTAGTGTCTAAACTCTTTTATTTTGAGTGCAATTAAGTTGTAAGTTGCATTTTTGCTGTCCTGCGTGCTTCATGTTTGTGTAGGTAAGGTTTTTATGTATGTGCTGTGTGTATGTATTGTGTTTTTAATTTTGTAATGTTCGCGAGTTGCGTCCGAGTGTTGCAAGGCCGTAATGTGTGTGAACGTGTGTCGTATGTTGTTTGCGAGCAACTGAGAACCTGGCACAGTGCCAGCGCTTCGCGAGGGCCGCGGGCTCGCTACGCGAGCCCGCAGCGTTAGCAACAACTCGTACGCTCACAACTATATATGAGGACAGGAAAATTAAGTTGTAAGTTGCATTTTTGAGGTCCTGGGTGCTTCCTGTTTGTGTAGGTAAGGTTTTTATGTATGTGCTGTGTGTATGTATTGTGTTTTTAATTTTGTAATGTTCGCGAGTTGCGTCCGAGTGTTGCGAGGCCGTAATGTGTGTGAACGTGTGTCGTATGTTGTTTGCGAGTGTCGTAATGTGTGTGAACGTGTGTCGTATGTTGTTTGCGAGTGTCGTAATGTGTTGCGACGTGAACTTTTTTTGAAATTTTGCAAGGGTCGCAGTTGCTGCAACTGAAGACCTCGCTTTGCGAGGTCCTCAGGTGCTGGCATGGAGTATATAGTATATTTATGCTTTCCATTGCATATTTAATACATATAGGGGTATATAATACCCCTATATGTATTAAATATGCAATGGAAAGCATAAATATACTATATACTAATATACTTTTTTAAACTGGGTGGAAGATTTATGTGTTGACTCCAGCTCAGTGAGGTGTATTATATAGCTTGCATGCTCTCTTTACTTTTGCAGTAAATCTAATTGGGTTGCTGATAAATTGATGCCTTTTTTTTCTACTTTGTATTGACTTTTAGTTCTAATTCCTGCAAGGTTAATGTATATTCCTTGATGAATGGGCAGACAAAGATGGCATGCGTACAACACAGAATACTGTTCCTGATTGTATTACAGTAAATATTTGCAAGCATTTTTTTTGTCAAGGATTCACTTTCCCTTCTAAATGAAGAGATGGAAGCTGCAAAAGTGCAATAGTAGCAACACTAGCTATCCCTTGCATAGACCAACTGGTAAAATATTAATAGCATATGTTTCTCTTCAAGTGAGGTCTATTTTAACAAAATACTTAACAGTGTTTTATAAATTAATTCATGTCAGAAATCAAACAATTTAATTAATCTACATACTTTTTGTCAGCAAAACTAAGATGGCACAGATAGTCTAATGCCCCTTTCTCTGCATAGAGGCTTTGAAACATACATGAGTCCTCTCATCTGTTTGCTAATAGTATGCACTTTTTATTGATTGCTGAAAAGTTTATATTTGGTTCATTTGGTTAGTCATGTTTAAAAAAACTTGTTTGCCAACTTCAAATTACCTGGAATGTATGTTGTATAACCCTCATATCATAAGGTAGATTACACACTTAAATATTATAGAGGAAATAAATGTATATATCAATCCCAGTAGGAGTACAGCACATGTGAACCCTTTTCAAATAAAGTATAGTACTATACTAACCTATAACCAACTCGGTGCGCAAGGCAAAAATAAATAATTATCTCCATTCATTCATCTACTAGATTTGGCTGTTAGAATTTACTGGTAGTGTCAACAGAAAATATCAAGAAAAAAGGGAATGAAAAGTTTGCACTTTTTAATCAGAAAGTCTCTTGCAAGGTATTAAATATAATTTACTGTGGTACATAGTACTAAGAGTGCTTAACTATAAGTTTAAAGAGCTTGTCACATGGGAAATGATCATATATGCCGCCAATGTCCCATGCGGTTATTGGCATACATAGTATTAGAAGTGATTGGTTTCTTTTTTAATACTTAACTTTTATTGGAAAAAAAACAAAAAAGTTTGTAACACATACAATTACATTTTTAAAATCCAACATTTTTTTTTTTTTTTAATTATCTCCACATACTTCTGTAGTTGTCTGTAGAGTAAATCACATATATAATTTCTACAAATCAGAGTATGTAGTGGCAGATATGATTCTAAAAATCCTCTGTTATACAATATAACAAATAGGGTAGTTTTTTGATATACAAGACATTGTTGTGTATCTCTGAAATGATAGTCCCTGCACTCTCAATAAAGCCACAGATGTCAAAAGTAGGTGGAATATCTCATATCGAGCAAAAAAAGAAGAAACAAAGGACACCTTTAATAGTCAGAAAAAGCCTTATTTTACACATAAGAGTATCTCAGAGTGCTACACATAAGGGCAAATGCACAACCTCCCTATTAGGAGGACAAAATGAGGGGGGGTCAGATTTTTTTATCGGCATATAGGATGGACATTTGCATAAATCTTAGCTTTTATTGTATCATAAAAAAACACACAAAATATAAAAACTGACGATTAAAAAATATATGTACAAATATAATCTATAGCTGGTAGCTTCCCAAAGTTGCATTATATAAAATAATAACCTAGAAACTGCTAGGGAATGCCTTGCATAAATAACATCTGACTATCCACATATGGTTGCTATCACCATGGGTCTGTCTTTCAAGCAGCAGGACTCCTACCGTCACTGAGGAGTTCTATATTCTCTATTAGTCAGTTAGATATAGATGAGCACAGATATGTCGCTGTATCCATATAGTGGTAGTGCCCTGTTCTCTTAGCACTGCTGCATTAGTAGGACCTGATATTAATTCTCTAAAGGGTAATGGACTACACTGTATACTTTCCCTAGGTGTTCTTGGACCTTGTGTGTTACCCTTGCGCATCGTGTGCGTGCACTGTCGGGACTGAGGGATGCTGTATATCCCTCTCACTGGCCTCAGTTGTGTTAAGGTGGATTACTGCAGTTAGCAGCATATATATCAACAATGATATAGAAAGAGTGTTATAAAGATGGGGAACCTGGGGGAGTAGTGTTGGGGGTAGGAGATCTGAATGGGCCCCGGGGGGGGGGGGGGCGGTTGGGGGGTAGGAGATCAGATTGGAGGATATTGAGGGGGTGGGTTTGGGGGGCAACAGAATGTACATCTGCCAATCGATCAATGGATTTTTTAGGTTGCAGACAACGCACCTCACACAATCGAGATATACACCCTCGCCAAGAGGCACACATAGATTCCAGCCGCACATGGAATCTAAGAGACCGCTAAAGATGGGGCTACAGATGGGGAGAACAATCAAGGAGAAATCAGGGTTGGTCCAGAATGATGCAGTGGTAAAACAAAGGGATTTATACATTATTAACCTCTCTGTAAGAGAACTAACGCAAGATCAAATTTTAGTTCTAGAGAGAGGCCTTTCCTTCTCTCCATCTGATAATTTTGATTTCTTTACTGTAGCAAAATAAATATTTCTCCAAAAGCAAAGGGGTAGTTATGATTAAGGATATTTCTATCAGTTCAATAGATGAAAAGCCAGCTCATGACTCTTGATGAGACAAAGGGCAACTCAGAAATAGATACCAGTCTGGTTATGGATATAGTAGAGTTATTGGAGGAGAATGATCCCCAAAGATTGTTAATGGGTAATTGGCAGGACAACTTGAAAATGAAATCTAGTTTTAATCCTCCATCCTACACTTGTCCAGCAGTTGATATCTACACCAAATTAGTAGTACAAGACTTGGAAAAGTTACTCATACAATAAACGTCTAACATATCTAGTAAGGACGGTAGAGCCATTAAAGAAATTAGCACACGGGATGATGTTGTTCTTAAAGCCTCAGATAAAGGAGGCAATATTGTAATCTGTACCTAAATGCACGTTTGAGATACTTTGTTTTAGTCCTACCTTCATACGTTAGGGACACAATGGATGTTCTCAGTAAATTAAATGGTATATCCATCAACCCAAGTTCATATTTAGCAACATGTGATGTTGAGGCCCTTTATATATCTATTAACCATATTAAAGGGTGTGAGGCAGTATCCTACTTTTTGAGAATGGAATCAACATCGAACTATGAGAAAAAAAATGATTTCCTGGTACATTTATTACAACATAATTATTTCACCTTTTGAAGGCAAATTTTTACTGTAGCAACGTGGCACTGCCATTGGGACAACTTGTGCCCTAACATATGCAAATAATTTTCTGAGATGATGGGAGAGAGATAATGTATTCTGTGATTCCAACATCAAATGCACAGATAAGATCACATTATGGCTTAGGTACATACATTATCTGCTAATCCTTTGGGATGGCAGTGAAGAGGATTTTGTAAAATATATTGAGTCACTTAATGAGAATGATCTAAACTTAAAATTGACTTATCAAATTGATTTACAACAAATTGATTTTTTAGATCTTACCATCAAGAAGGGAGACAATGGAGAAATACAGATGGATTTATTCCGTAAACCTATGGCCACAAACAGTACACTACACTTCTCTAGCTCCAACCATCTGGCCACTAAAAAGGCAATATGTATAGGAAAATTCCTGAGGTTACATCAAAACTGCTCAGATATTTTAACCTTCAGAGATCGGTCAAAAGATCTCAGACAAAGATTGACAGAAAGAGGATATAGTCACACCTTTTGTAAAAAAGCTTACCACAGAGAACTATACACCAATAGAGATCAGTTATCAACACCAAAAATACGATCTCATGAAGATGAATCAATTAGATTTGTGGGGACTTTTAACCAACTAATCTATTTGCAAATTTCCATTTTTGGGAATAAATTACTATTTTGACAGCAAAAGAACAAGAGCCCTCTATGTCCAAATAAGAGCATATCATTTGATTCTATATCAAATTATAACATCTATTGATCCCTCTACAAGTAAGCTAATATATATATCCAATCAATACTGAGATATTATTACAACATAATCATTTTTATTTTCAGTAATCCACCTTAAGAATAGAGAGACATTGTATTTAAAATTCTGAATAAGTATTTTTTTTATCTCTCTGGGAATTCCCATTGATTGAAAAATAAGAGCATTATGATTAATCTTTTTCCATAAGTCATCCTGAATATGATACCACTTGTACTATGTAGCATTACATTCCATAGTGAGTATATGTAGTGTACATCACAAAACTACAATTCACTATATGGGAATATTTACTATTTTTTTGTTTTAGTTCTATATAAGATCATATTACTAGGATCCATGTTAGTTTACAACCTCCACTGTGATAATAGATTTTGAATCAATACTGGGACATAATTATAACTAGCGACTTGCCCGTCAAAAAATGACGGCAATAAGACTGTAAGGCAGGTAATGTTGTTTGCGTGCAAAATTAATTTTGTTTGTGTCTTAAGATCCTTTGGCGCTCATTGCGAGCCTCGCGCTGAGCGCCTTTGGTGCTCATTGTGAGGCTCTTGGCTGTTTGTGTGCTATGAGCAGCGTTGGTGTTTTTTTTGGGTATGGCAATGAATAATTAATAAAATAAGAAATTAATATACTTTACCTACTGTGAAGTAATATATGCAGGAAGCATTGTGTTGAAGAGCTGGCAATCTGTTTTCATGTTGTGGCATCATCAGTGCTGTGGAGCTGCTGTGTAAGCGTCATGAATGTGTGCAGTGTAATAGTGTGCGTGCGCGAGGCAAATCCGTTAGGGTAGTTGTGTACTTCTGGATTGTATAAGTTAGTGTTCTCAAATGGCGCCTAATGTGTGGTATGCGGCTGTGGCTGATTTAGCGTCCTTGTTTTCGGATCTTTTTCGGAAAATCAGTAGGTGTTTGGTAGTGTTTTGCATGTTTAGGGTCCTTTAGCCTTGTTTTAATTTTGTTTGGAGGCCATTTTGCCACCCCTTGCTGTGGGTAAGCTTTTTATGTGTTTTTTGTGTGTATTTATTGTGTTTCTAATGTTTTTGGGGTCGCACGTGTTGCGTTCTTGTTTTCGGATCTCTTATGTCTTTTTCGGAAAATCCGTAGGTGTTTGGTGGTGTTTTGCGTCTTTAGAGTGCTGTAGCCTCGTTTTCGTTTTTTTCGGCGGCCATTTTTTCTCTCGCTTAGGAGATTTTGGGGTATCTAAACTCTTTTATTTGGAGTTAAATTGAGGTGTAACTTCAGTTTTCGAGGTCCTGGGTGCCCCCCCTTGCTGTAGGTAAGCTTTTTATGTATTTGTTGTGTGTATTTATTTTGTTTTTCATGTTTTCAAGTACGTGCATTTCGGCTGTTTTTTGCCCGTTTTTTTAATGGGTTGTAACGTGTCTCGTATTTTGGTTTCATAACTCCGTAAATTTTACGAGGTCCGCAGTTACTGCCAAGGAGCACGTTCTAGGTTACTATGGTATATAATGCAACTTCGGGAAATGTATGAGATGTAGATTATCAGCTTTATTAATTTGAGATTCGGCCAATTAAAAAGCGCTCTATATAAGCACAGAGCATATTTTTTTACAGAAGTTTTTAGTTAGTGAAGACCTTGCTTTAGGATAGAAGTTCACTAACTAATAACTTCTGTAAAAAAAAAAAAAAATTATATAGAGCCCTTTTCAATTGGCTGAATCACAATTTAATAAGGCTGTATATTTGTCCATATATTTTTAATCGTAGTTTTTTATATTTTGTGTGTTTTTTCATTATGATACAATAAAAGCTAAGTTTTATGCAGAAGTCCATCCTATATGCCTATAAATAGAATCTGAACCCACCTCAATTCTTTTGTCTTCCTAATAGGGAGCTTGTGCATTTGCACTTATGTGTAGCACTCTGAGATACTCTTGTGTGTAATGTACTTTACTTATTCAAGGTGTCTTTTGTTTCTTCTTTTGCTTGCTCAATAGTTCTCTACACTACTAATCAGATTGGGGGTAACTTGTCGGGTTTTGGAATATATTAATACAATGATGTTCCTAATTGCCAAAGACATTTGAAGTAACTTGTCTTTTCTTATAAATACTGACATTTTTTACACCCTTTTTTACATTTGAGGAATTTCTCATATCCACAACAATATCTATAATAAAAGTACCTATGATGTTTAATATATTCTTTTATAGCAGAAATTCTTACCAATTAGCATAGACTAGGCTTGTAGGACCCACTATTTATCCTCTGTCTTGTAGTGATACTATCTGCACTTTCTAATATGCAAATCAGAGTGTGCACTGGCAGATAAGATTCAAAAAATCATCTGTCTGTTATGCAATTTAACCGGAATTTAACAGGATAATTTAGTGATATACAGAATATTCTTGTGTGTCTCTAGATGAGAGCCTCAGATATCTCATGTCCACAGCAATGTCTTATGATGAGAGTACCTATAGACTATATTATATTCTGTTATAGCGGAGTACCCTACTTATTGGCATGGACTAGGCTTGTAGGACCCACTATATATCCTCTGGCTAGTAAAGGTACTGTCTGCACTATCTAACATACCTGAAATTTTCTATCATCTGCGATCTTGGCGAGTGCCAAAAACTACATGAACAGCAGTAGTGATGTCAGGAGAAAGAGTCTGATATGCACATTTTGCGTTGCAATGCTTCTACGGAGACTGAAATGAGTTTAGAAAGAGAAGGAGCCTTATAAAGCAAAATCCTGGGTGGGGTTCAAAGGATGAAACATTTAACTGTTTCTCCTGAAACTCTTAAAGCTAATATGAGTGACATATCCACAAAGTCTTATTATAAACGACATGGTATCATATATGATAGGCTTCTTTATAAGCATATACTAATAGAATTTACACCTAATTATAGGTGTTAAAAATATATTAACTATAACAATGTCTGTATATTCTAAATTATAGCAGCACCATGTGTGTATACATATATATATATATATATATATATATATTTATATATATATATTTATATGGGTGTGTGAGTTATAGAAATAGATATTATTGTCTATCATAGGTATGTATCTTGCTATTTGTGGTCAACCCTCATTTTCGTGCTAATATCCATGTTGTTTATTTGAAAAGCCCCTGATATTTCCATGAGGCCTCTCATCCTGACCAGGCCTGACCTTGCTTAGCTTCCAAGATAAGATAGGATCAGGTGCATACAAGCCAGTATGGCTGTAGGCATAAATGATTTTGACCACATAAAGTATCTTTCCAGGTAGTCATAAAATCATTCTAATCATAACGCTGAAAATTTGTAAAAGCTAAGTAAGTCCTAATATTTTTGTGTATGCTAATTCACAAATATATTTTTATTAGCTTTATTTAGGGTACACAGCTGTTTGGTCCAGGGCAGATGTTCATCGAAAAAACATAAAATTGACATTCTTATTCCAGCCCTGAGGGATAAAGGTATTTAGCAAAGTAATCCACTTTCAGCTTTAAGGAGCTCTTGTTCTAAGTTGACACTTCTTATCCCTAAATTGTTTTTTTTTTTTTTAATCCAACATTTGACTACAGGATTTGCGTCATGGTATGTCATAACATGATGGGCAACTGTTGTTAAGGTCTTGTTCTTATCCTTTGGGCATTTTTAATGTTGTTTATGTGTGTTGTTTAGCCTGTGTCTAATATCAAAGCTTGTCATACCAATGTATTTAAGGTCATAAGGACATTACAAACAGTAAATGACACCTCTGGTGCTACAACTGTAGCAATATTTTACCCTGGGTATTTTTCCAGTTCTATCTGTTACTTGTATGCCTTTAACCATATGATTGCACAATTTGCAATGTCCACATTTATGTTTACCGTTATGTTATGTCTTGTTCTTTCTTCGTCTAGAGAAATGACTCCTTATGATCATGTGTCTTATTTTGAGGGATCTCCTCCATCTAATGTCAATACAATCCCATATATACCTATTCAAATAAGGATCTAATCTTAGAATATGAGCATGTTTATTTAATATCCAGATTATCTCATGCCATTGCTGGCAGAATGTTCCCACAAATCGGATTTTTCCATCTTCTTCCTTTGATTTTTTTTAGGTGTCAGAAGTCCTGTCAGTATGCAGGGCTCCGTGATAGGCCCTTTTTATTATGTTATTGCTATAACCTCTGACTTTGGGTCTTTGTCTAACTCAGAGGAGCGTTGATTAAATGTCGACATATCTGAGCAGTTGCGTCTAAGTTTAATAAATTCTCCCATAGGTATTGCTCTTTTAGTAGCAGGATGGTGTGAACTTGTTTAGTGAAGTGTGCTGTTTGTGGCTGTGGGTTTACAATATAAATCTGCCTGTATTACACAATTTTCACTGTCTTTAATGGTATTATCAAGAACATCTACAGAATACATATATGATGTGTTAATTTGAGATTATACTTGATAGCATTAAGAATTGTAATAAAATCCTCAAGTTCTTGTTGACTTCCTTCCCACAGGATGAACAGATCGTCAATATATGAGATCTTTTCAGTATGTTTACACAAAAGATTACTGAACACTACTTCTCGCTCCCACCACCCAAGATACATATTGGCATATGTGAGGGCACAAACTGCCCTCATAGCCATACCACTTTTCTGCAACATTTTTTTACCATCAAAGGTAAAATAATTGTGGTGTAAAATAAAGGACGACATTCTGATCAGAAAGTCATTCTTTTCTCGGTTTTGAGTGGATTCCATGCTCAGAAAGTATGCTATGGCCTTGCACAGTATCTGATGGTCAATTGAGGTATATAGGGCCTCCACATCGCAAGTCACTAAAAGTGTATTAAGGGTTATACCATCAATTTTACTGAGAATGTCCATGGTATCCCTGATATAGGAGGGAAGGCCCACTACAAAAGATCTTAAACGTCTGTCCAAGTACTAAAAAGCTTTCTCACAAAGGCTCCCATTACCTAATATAATGGGCCTAAATGGTGGTCTTAGTAATTTTTTGTGGACCTTTGACAACATAAAAAATTTTGCTACCCTAGGTTTATCCACACTCAGAAACTTACATTCTTTTTGAGAGATCAGGTTCTCACATTTAGCAGAGCTTTTCATTTCATTATATTGTTTTAAAAAGTCAGCAGTGAGAATACCCAAGAGTCGTTTATAACACTCACTGTTGTTTAGGGGCTTCCTTCACATATTTGTCAATCGGCCAAATCACAACAATTCCCCCTTTATCTAATGGTAACACATCCTCCCAATTTGTAATTTCATGAATGGCCACCCGTTCTTGTTTAGATATATTTGAAATTCCTATATGTTGTAACTTTCTAATTCTTTTGTTACCTTTAACATAGATATTTACGACTGGACATGTGGATAAAGGGGGATTAAATTTGGATTGGACCTTTAGTCCCTGAAGCCAATTGCTCTCTAATTGATTATTACAATTATTTTCTTCCAATAAGTCTAATTTATAACCAACCAGGTCCACAAGGTAAAATTAAATAATCATCTCCATTCATGTGGAATCTACTAGATTTGGCTGTTAGATTTTACTGGTAGTGTCAACAGACAATATAAAAAAATAAAAAAAAAGGAAAGAAAAGCTTGCATCTTTTAACCAGAAAATCTCCCCCAATGTGTTAAATATCATTTGAATTTAAATTTTGGAACATATTACTAAACATAATTTATATAAACTGTGGTACATAGTACTAAACTAACAGTGCTTGTCACATGCATGGGAAATGATCATATATGCCGCCAATGTCCCATTCAGTTATTGGCATACATAGTATTAGAGTATTTGTAGGACCTGCTATTTATCCTCTGGCTGCTAGTGATGCTATCTGCACTTTCTAATATGCCAATCAGATTGTGCACTGGCAGATATGATTCTACAAAATCAACTGTCTGTTATACAGTTTAACCAACAGGATCGTTTGATAATATGCAGAGTATTCTTATGTGTCTCTAAATGAGAGTCTCAGTGCTCTCAATAAAGCCATAAATGTCCAAAGTAGGCAAGATGTCTTATTTCCACAACAATGTCTTATGATGAGTGCCTATAGGCTGTAATGTATTCTTTTATAGCGGAGTTCCCTACCAATTAGCATAGACTAGGCTTGTAGGGTCGCTATTTATCCTCTGGCTGATAGTGATACTATCTGCACTTTCTAATATGCAAATCAGAGTGTGCACTGGCAGATAAGAATAATGATTTTTGGAATCTTAAAGGGACATAGAAGGTTTCTGGATTTCACTAGAAGTATAATATACATAAGTATCTATTTACTTGTGCTCCAATTGTCTGTTTTAATTTTTCTGCTTAAAATATTACAAATAGTTCCTAACTACTACTACTTGTAAGTACAGTGGTTACACTGTATCATAGCAGCCAATCAGTGGAAACATTCTTCAACATGCTACTTAAGGGAAATCACTGACTGGTTAATTATAAAAAAGGCACTTCACACTCTGTGCATTCATGAGCTGCATGAGCTACAAAGGGCAGACCAAAATATGTAAAATAGTATTTTAAGCCAATTTCGACTTTTATCACACGAAAATCGCCTAAGCGAGAAAAATAATGACCGGCTAAAAAAAACGAAAACGAGTCACGACCCCGGACCTTGCAAAACACTGCCAAACACGTAGCACTTTCCCACAGCAACAAACAAAATACACTATTACAAAATACGGAAAATGCATGAGAGACGCGTAACACATTAATAACATTACCAATCTACAATGGCGATTTACACAACTACACCAACGGATTTCCCTCGAGCACACAAACCATTTAGAATGCACAGTTGGCACATTCATTACACTTTATCATCAGAGCACCAACACTCACTGTACATTGTATGGTGCAGGAAAATATAAACAGATTGTTTGCTCTACAGGCTATTGATTGCTGAATATAATTACAAATACCGTAGATACTCGAGTATAAGCCGAGTTTTTCAGCCCTTTTTTTAAGGCTAAATAGGGCCCCCCTCGGCTTATACTCGAGTCACTCTTCCCCCCCCCCCCCTTGTCTTTCTAACCCCCCCCCTTGTGTCTCTCTACTCCCCCCTTGTCTCTCTACCCCCCGTGTCTCTCTACACCCCCTGTGTCTCTCTACCCCCGTGTCTTTTTACCCCCCTGTGTCTCTTTCCCTCCCCCCTCCTCATCCTCAACCCCCCATCTCATTATAAATGTGACGTCACAGCATTAGCATATACCGGGTGCCGGCACCCAGTATATGCTAATGACGCGGCGCGCATGTGATGTCACATGCGCACCGGATCAAGGAGCAGAGGCCGGAGCAGAAGCAGGTAAGTGAGGGGAGAGGGTGAGGTATTTAGTAGGGTTTAGGTTTAGGAGGGGGTTGAGGATGGGGGTTGAGGAGAGAGGATGAGGATGGGGTTGAGGAGGGGGGTTGAGGATGGGGGGGTTGAGGAGGAAGGTTGAGGAGGGGGTTGAGGATGGGGGGTTGAGGAGGGGGTTTGAGAAGGGGGTTGAGGAGGGAGGTTGAGGATGAGAAGGAGGGGTTGAGGAGGGGGGTTGAGGAGAGAGGATGAGGATGGGTGGGTTGAGGAGGGGGGTTGAGGATGGGGGGTTTGAGGAGGGAGGATGAGGAGGGGGATGAGGAGGGGGGTTGAGGAGGGGGGTTGAGGTTGTGGAGGGAGGTTGAGGGGGGTTGAGGAGGGAGGTTGAGGCGGGTTGAGGATGAGGCTGAGGAGGTTGGTTGAGGTTGAGGAGGGGGGTTGAGGAGGGGGTTGAGGAGGGGGTTCAGGATGAGGATGGGGGGTTGAGGAGGGAGGATGAGGATGGGGGTGTAGAGGAGGGGGGTTGAGGAGGGAGGTTTAAGAAGGGGTGAGGATGGGGTTTTGAGGAGGGAGGTTGAGGAGGGGGTTGAGGAGGGAGGATGAGGAGGGAGGTTTAGGAGGTGGTTGAGGATGAGGAGGGAGGTTGAGGATGAGGAGAGAGGTTGAGGAGGGAGGTTGAGGAGGGGTTTGAAGAGGAGGAGGGAGGTTGAGGATGAGGAGGGAGGTTGAGGATGAGGAGGGAGGATGAGGAGAGAGGTTGAGGATGAGGAGGGAGGTTGAGGATGAGGAGGGAGGTTAAGGATGAGGAGGGAGGATTAGGAGTGGGGTTGAGGAGGGTGATAAGGGAGGGGGGAAGAGACATAGGGAAGGGAGAGGTTGGAAGAGACACAGGGAAGGGAGAGGTTGGAAGAGATACAGGGAAGGGAGAGGGGAGAAGAGACACAGGGAAGGGAGAGGGGAGAAGAGACACAGGGAAGGGAGAGGGGAGAAGAGACAAGGGAGAGAGAGAGGGGAACACAAGAGGGGGACACAGAGGGCACAAGAGGGACACAGGGGGCAGCACATTTCCCACTATCGGCTTATACTCGAGTCACTCATTTTACCCAGTATTTTGTGGTAAAAAAAAGGTGCCTCGGCTTATACTCGGGTCGGCTTATACTCGAGTATATACGGTAGGTAAAGTATATTCATTTATTCAAGAAATAATTAATTAATTATTGATTAAGTAAATATAGATGAATATATATCTCTCTTTATAATGAGTGCCGAAGGTGCTCAAAGGAGCAAAAAGAGACGAGACAAGAGGTTCGCCATGTTTGCCAAATGGTGAGCCACGTGATAAGCGCTGAAGGTGCTCATGGCGAGCCACGTGATGAGCGCTGAAGGCGCCCAGTGCGAGACTCGCAGTGAGCACCGAAGGCCCTCACAGTACAAAAATGTTTACATTGTGTGTCAAACAGCATTCCCAGGGCTTCAAATTGTATTGCCCCGGCATTTTTGACGGGCAAGTCGCTAGTCACATATTATAATTGTCGAACTATGAGACATCGTCACGCTTTGCGTGGTGCATACGACTTAGCGATGAGCGCCGAGAGGCGAACCGTTAGCACGGAACACTTACGAGACATGGCATTGGCGAATTTAAGTGGAATTTAACTTGTTTCGGGACTTGAAAATCGGCTAAGCAAGAAAAAAAAATGAAAACCAGGCTACATGACCACGAAATGCACAAAACACAGCCAGCAAAGTACAAGGTAGAAAAATACTAATAGGAAGCAGCTTATATATAGGGCACACTTGCGACAGAACTGACACTTTTTCCTCATGTGATGACAGTCTGAGTGGACATTTTCTGCTGCCGGAAAATCCAAAGAGATTGTTAGCTCTTCAGGATACTGATTGCTGAATATTAAATATAAATAGGTAAAGTATGATCATTTATATTTTTAATCATCAATAAATAAATAATAAATTAATTATTCTTAAAAAAAGATATATATATATATATATTATTAGTTAAAAAAATTGAGGAACAACCTTATAATTTACACTTGCTTAGTTTATCAATACTTTCAAGCTTAGCTGTTTGTAATATATTAATTCATTGAATAATGAATTACTAATGTAAATTAATTTATTAATTAGTAATCTTTATAAAAAAAATTATAACTTTTTAAAATGCCTAAAGTTTATTAATACATTAATGCTTACCTATTTCAAAAATATTTCGACATTGATTTAATTATTAATGTACATTATTTTATTAATTAATTTTTGAATTGAACAAAGGATGACGCTTCCAGAAGAAAACATAGTGTTTGCGCATAGTCTTTGAACAGCTGGGTAAAATTATGGCCAACAACCCATACAGTCAAGCATACAAACAATTAGCACAGGTTGAAAAAGAACAACAGCAACATGCTGAAAGACATCAATTGACAATGCCAAGAGTAAATATGGTGTTAAAAACTGATCGGAACACTGATCAAAGACGTTATAATTTACCAACTATAAATGAGGTTGCCATGCTCTTTAAAAATTAAGATGGTGAACCACCTTTTCAGCGGGATATTAGAATATATCCACGCATTGATGAACAACCTTTTATAAACATAAATATATTAAGTTGCAATTTAGAGCCAATGACATAGCGGGATATTAGAATATATCCACGCATTGAAGAACAACCTTTTATAAACATAAATATATTAAGTTGCAATTTAGAGCCAATGACATATGCCATTTTCTTTCCAAATAGTGAACCTGGATGGGAACCAAAATTACAATTGCAAAGTTATCCCAATAGTAAAGTTTGTGTTAGATGCACTATATCTATGCTGGAATATAAAGTGGCACAAACTGCCATTCAGGATTCTTTTAATCCTATTTTATGTAGGGGCAAACTCACACTACAAGTCGAAGCAAATAATCTAAATTTTATCAAATGTCAACAAAATAAGCTTTGAGTAGAACAGTATTGTGGATTGATGGATTATGTCGCTGAATTGGCTACCAACAGAGACATTCCAGCTGGAAGAGCAAACATTTTGCCATCCACTTTCCAACAATCTCCTTGCAATATGCAAGAACGATATAATGATGCTATGGCTATTGTCAAAAAATTTGTAAAACCAGATTTATTCCTTAAATTCACATGTAATCCACAATGGTCAGAGATCAAGGAAAATTTGAATCTGGGACAAACTACTTCTGACCGACCAGATTTAGTGGCAAGAGTATTTAAAATTAAACTCAATTCATTAATACATTATATAACTAAAGCACAGTTATTTGGAAAATATGTGGATTTTCTTTATACTATTGAATTTCAAAAATGACGATACATTCTCACATACTTTTAATCTTGCAGGAAAAAGATAAGTTGAATACTACAGAGAAAGTGGATTCAGTAATTACTGCTGAATTGCCAGATCCAGAAACATATTCCAAACTTTTTGATATTGTAACACACAGAATGATTCAGGGGCCATGTGGAGATATGAATCCAAATTCACCATGTATGGAAAATACAAAATGTACAAAAGAATTTCCAAAACTATTTCAAATGCAAACTTATGCTAATTGTGATGGATACCCTTTGTATAAAAAAAAGACAAGGACACACAGCTATTATCTGTGGACAAAAGGTTGATAATAGATATGTTGTTCCATACAATCCAAATTTGCTCATGAAGTACAATGCACACATAAATGTAGAAGCTTGCACTTCTAATAAATCCATCAAATATGTGTATAAATATATATACAAAGGATATGATGCAGCAACTGTTGTGAAAAATGCAGCAAACGAAAAGGAAAATACGATTTTACATGACGACCTTTCTAATTATTTAGATGCTCGCTATGTCAGTGCTCCGGAAGGAATGTGGCGGCTTCTGAAATTTGAGATGTATGAACGGTCACATGCTGTGTATCGATTAGCTGTAAATTTGCCACAAAGTCAGTGTGTTTGCTTTACTGCAGGCAATGAAAGAACTGCCTTAGCTCAAAGTGAACACAGAGATACAACACTTACTGCATAGTTTAAATTAAACTGCCAGGACACGCAGGCCAGACAAATTTTATACATTGAGTTACCATATCACTATGTATTTGTAAGTGGTCTATGGCGACAACAAAAAAGAGATATGCATAAATTTATACCACAAATGTATACCATCAGTTTAAGAGACATTGAACGTTTCAGTTTAAGATTGCTTATTTTACACGTTCCCGGTGCACAAAGTTTTTAACATTTACGCACAGTGAATGACCTAGTTTATGAGACTTTCCTATTAGCTGCAAGACATCAAAACTTCATAGCAGATGATACAGAATGGGGGAGGTGTCTAGAAGAAGCAGCACTATGTCAAATGCCAAAGCAAATGAGAGAACAATTTGCGTTCATTTGCATCTTTTGCAGGGTACCTGATGCATTAACTTTGTGAGAAACATTTAAATTAAATATGTCGGAAGACTTCTTGAAACGTTACAATGAGCCAATAGCACTGTCAAAAACTTTAATGGAAATTCAAGAAATATTTCTTGCTCATGGATTAAATTGTGCAAGTTTTAATTTGCCTAATCCAGGATTTATAGATGGCATCAATTTTGATTATGACTCTGAGCTTCAACAACAAAAAACACAAGAAAAACTGGCAACTTTAAATACTTTACAATTGCAAGCATTTAATGCCATCACAAATACTACAGATGATGAAATGGTCAAAGACCATTATTTCTGTCTAGATGGCCCTGGTGGATCAGGAAAAAACTATTACATACAGAAAGAAATTATGCAATTAATAAGGTACGTTTCACCAAATACACATTCATAATTATTTTTAGAACCATTTATTATTAATTAGTATTTAGTAATTTAGTTTAAATGATTTTGGGCACAAGAGAGCTTATTTCTAAGGGTTTTAGATTATTGTTTATTAGTAACATTTGCTTGTTGTTTCGATATAGGTTAATATTTTTGTAATAAGTATTTGGTTAAAGCAAAAGGTATCTGTTTACACTCAGAGAGAGAGCTATAAAACAGTAATTTCATCTAATAGATAAAACAAAATGCACAGATGGTAAGGTATAATAAAGTTGATTGAGAAAAATAATATGGGTCTACTTTGTATTACCAGCTTTATGATATAGGTTTTGTGAGGCTGAATAAAGTTGAATGAATTGATAAAACGTGACGTCCTCACGTAAACATTATGACGTAACAACGCTCACGCGCAACCCGGAAGTAGCAGGGCTTTAAAAGCCAGAGGAGAAGCCAGTGAATATAGCCTTAGAGAAAGTCCTCTAGAAGGATGAAACGGACCGTTGGCATTTTATTTTTCTAGTGGGTCAATTTCAACTTCAGGGAAAAATGGTTTACAAGTCAATTTCTTTAAAGAGAGAAGTTTGGCGAGAAGGAAACTGAATCGCAAGTATTTTTGTGATTGCTATATGTTATTTCCCTCCCATATGTATATTCTCTAATTACCTGTATATTTTTGTTGAATTCTTTTGCAATACAGATAGCCTTTATATTTTGTGAATTCCTCGTTTTGGAGTTATTGAACACCTGTTTTCCACTATTTTTTTCTTTTTTGTTTTTAACAATGTGAATATTTTGTGTTTTTTTTTAATAAATACTTAACAACTCGGTGATTATCAGTATATCCTGTATTAACAGGACTATCAGTATAGTCTGATATATGAGAGTTGTTTAGCAATGGTCTATAGTAGTAGTATAATACCAGTTAATTGATAGAATGGCCTAGATTTATCTATACAGACCATACTACTCTTATGTGAAAATACATTTTTGTGCTGATATTATGAGAATTTGCAAGCACTTTTTAATCACTTCTAGGCGTTGTTTCGGATCATGGGTATCCAAATAAAGTTATTTTTGATGATCAGGAAAACCTATCTGTACAATTGTTTGATGAGTTACATTCGAGCCCAGGGGCAAATAGCAATGCCATTTGCAACAACTGGAATTGCCGTACTTTTGTTAGAAGGTGGCAGAACTGTGCATAGTGGGTTTAAACTGCTAGTACCCATCAGTATCAAAAATTCAACTGAATTCTTTACAAGCAAAACATTTAGAAAAAAAGTAAATTATCATAGATGAGGCAAAAATGATGTCATGTCATGCCTTGTAATGTACTGATAGATTATTAAAATAAGTGATGGATAATAATTTGGTGGAAAGGTGATGTTGTTAGGAGGAGATTTTAGGCAAACATTACCTGTTATGCCTCATGGAAATAGGACTGACATAATTGAAACATGTATCAAGACAAGTAAACTGTGGAAAATATTTACACATCTCAAATTAGAATTACATTTGAGATCTGAAGGCCAAAACAAATTCAATGATTGGCTCATTCAGATTGGAGAAGGAAAACCTCCACAAATACATGATTTACCCAATGATACCATTGAAATTCCATCACAAATGGTTTGCAAGGATTCACTCATATCAGCAATCTTTCTAAACACTCTTGATAACGCCAATTAATCCGACATTGCAAACAAAGTGATATTAACATCCAAAAATATAGATGCCTTGAATCTAAAAAATGAAATTTTTAAATTCATCAACTCCTCCCCAAAAGAATTATTACAGTGCAGATTCAGTTCGATAAAGACAGTGAATCTAACTTCAGTATAGCATTTATTAATTCTTTAACACAACTGGAATGCCACCACATGTTTTGGAATTTAAAAAATGGGCAATTGTCATGCTATTGAGAAATATGAATCCAAAAAAGGACTTTGTAATGGGACCAGATTAATTGTACACAATTTAAAAGATTATTTCATATGTGCAGAAATTATGACTGCTACCCATAAAGGTGAATGAGTTTTTATACCAAGAATTTATTTGACTCAAAGTGAGAGTGGTTTACAAAAAAACATTGTGTACTATGAGGTTTTGTAAACATAGAGAATAGTGGTTTTATTTCAAGGACGAAATTTAATGTCACTTGAGCTCTTAATAGAGGACCACTATTTCACATATAAAACAATATGTATAATTTTACAAAACTACAACAATAACAAAAAACAACAACAACAAAAAACAACAACAATAAACAGTGGTTATAACCCATAGACAAAATTAAAAGTCTGCTGGGCTTTTTAAGGGAACCACTTGAACACACAAAAACAAAGTATTGGAATGTCTTGGAAGCTGCCTTTTGACAGGATTGGCCCAACAAAACACTTATGTTGCATTTTATCACTTTTACTGCCCTACAAAACACTTATGTTGCATTTTATCACTTTTACTGTTTCAATTTTAATACATTTACTTCATGTTTGTAATGTTAAAAGTTGTTTTATTGTAATTAAGGGTTCATGTTAGTAGGAGGATGATCATTTGTTGTAAAAATGAAATATATAAAGAAATACAGAGTATTGATCCAGGGCATAATCCGATTGCCAGTAAATGGGGTCAGGAAGTAATTAATTTTTTCCCTTTGATACACTTGGCTAAGTTTAATGTTTTTTTTTGTTTTTGTTTTTTTTTACTGTTTGCCTTCCTCTGGATTCAATACCTATGTGGTTTAACAGTACTTAAAATAAAAGTTGCATGTTACAAACCATTATGTAATGATTTAATATACTCATTTATATAAAATTGACCTAATGTTATGTTACTCATCCATACCTCAAAAATCTTTGTATTGTTAATAAAAATGGTTCACTAATGCTTCAAATATAAGTTGCATGTTGCAAAGCATTATGTAATCATGTACAACAATGTATTCATACAAACTTCATCCATTGTTACATTATTTCTGCATACATGACAATTAAAAAGTTTAATATGGTTAAAAAATGTTTGTTTAACAGTTGTTAAAATACAAGTTGACTGTTTAAAAAAAAAAAGTTATTATTACTGTTGTACTTCTTTAAACATAACAAAAAAAGTTAAGAGTGTCAGAGAATTACATTGTGTCAAACAGCCTTCCCAGCTTTAACATTTTATTGACCGTCATTTTTTGACGTGCAAGTCGCTAGTTTAATATATATATATATATATATATATATATATATATTCAAAATACATAAACACAAGGAATTCTACAGTTTATTTCATTTCAAAACTGAGATTGTACAGATATTAAATTAATGACAAGCATATTTTCAGCTGAATTGAAAGCATAAAAATGATTCTAGATTGCTGATGCATGAATAAAAATAATTAAGTCCTTATCTTAGAACAATAAAACCATGCAATTTCTTATCCTTCAAATGAAATAAGTAATAGAGGTAAAAGCCATACTTTTCAAAGACAGAGTTATGGTCTAGGTTTGAATTTCTATGTAATGTAAATGTGTTATGGTTAGAATGTCTATGGATTTTGAATCATTCCAAACTACTTGATCTAATATATAAATAGCCACATAGAAAATAACAAAATGCTTAGCAAATGTTATACTGCAACTGAAAGTTAGTGCATCAAACAACAATAAAATACAGTCAGACACATTAAGCAATCTATTTAAATCAAGCAAAATGAATTGGTTTCCAAATTACCACTTTATCCTCAAGAGATTGTTTTGACATGCTTATTGCCAGAAGAAATGGGATGTGACCTAGATATGTCCAGTCTTATATATGTAACTGTTCATATGTACTCTATAAAGACAGTGTGTTGAATAACTTTACATACTTGTTCTACAGGAATACAAAACAATGTAAATGGTTTTAAGATACATTTAAATATGAACATGGTATTCACTTCTGATTCTATTAAAAATAAATTCTTGTCAGGTATCTACACATTATATCATAACATTTTCAACAGGGTATGGTTTAATTCAGGTTTAGATTCTTAAATCAACAAAGAAACATAATAATAAATTAACACTGTAGCTTAGAATTAATACAGAAAACTTTCTAATCTCGTCTGATCTACGGTATGTTTTTTGCAACATATCAAGTAAAAGGCAAACAAAAATTGGAAGACTACTAGTTAAATCATGTTACGAGGGGGAAGGGGGGTCTCTATCATAACTGGCATAAACCTGTATACAGTTTTGATTGAAAATGAATTCCATATCATTTTATTGTTATCAAATCTGCTATCGTAACTTTTTTTCTGGTAATGAGTTTTACAACTTTCCTACCATTATTGTGAAGAGCTTATTTCTTTGTTGGAAAAAAAATACCTATATTACTCCAATCTTAATCGACAATATCTTGTTCATAGTCAACTTACTGGTTTATCCCCCATCACTCCTAAATAATTTCCTATCTCTTCGCCCTTAGATTTCTGCTTTTTCAATTATAAATAGCATGCTTATTATTCCTTCATAGATTAATAACTTTACATTAATCTGTGTGAAATCGCATCTAGCATTTGATTCTCCATTCTTCTAGTAAATGTACATCCTGGTAAGATTTAGTTATTTTGCACAACTTGGTGTCATCAGCAAATATGGACATATTACCCTCCAATCCTACCCCAGATCTTTAATATACATTAAATAAGTGAGACAAATACTGAGGAACTCCACTTACCACTTTAGTCCACATTAGCTTCAATTTAATTGTTTCCCAAGCTTTCACCAGTTGTGTTTCTCAATGACAAGATATTTGCAGCAGTTTACATATCATAACAATTGTTTTTAAGAAATACTTAAGAAATTTTGGGCCCTATTAAATTCGAGCTGGTAAATAATAGGTGAAAACGCAAGGCCTACGTATTTGAAAATTGAAACCGTTTCCGACGCTATTAAATTCAAAGTGCTGCGAGATACGAGCGATGGATGCGAATGCGTACACATTAGGATTTGCGCATGAGGTACGCTATCTCGGATAACTTTGCGTATGAAAAGAGCGCGAAATACGTGATACGTATCACTTAACCAGACGGCAGTATGCCTTTAAAAGGGAGCCAAAACAGAAAATAATTGACTGTGCTGGAGCTTTTGCAAGTAGACCCACAGGTCTAGGCGTTGGTGGGTTTTTGGTGAGCAAGGAGAGAGGAGGAGGGAGAGGAGGAGGAGGAGGGAGAGGAGGAGGAGAGCAAGGATGAGAGCAGGGGGGGAGGGAAGTCCCCCCAGAGCTAGGAATCCAAGTTGAAGGGGCAGAGGGTCAGTGGCCTGATCCCTTGGTGGGAGGTAGTGGGGATGAGGGAGAGGCCCCGGGGATAGAAGAGGAAGAGCAGGCACCGTCTGTAAGGCAACGGGTTGTGGCAAGGCCCAGGGCCCCCAATTATAGCCCAGAGGAGATCCAGGTTCTCCTCAGGGAAATCTGTGCCCGCCAGGGGATCATATGTGGTGGGAGAGACATTAATGCCAGCCAGAGGCGGCAGGCCTGGTCCCAAATTGGCAGAGCTGTGTCGGCAGTAGGGGTCACTAATATGGACTGGAGGACAGTGCGTCACAAGTTCGATGATCTAAAGATGGCTGTCAAAAGAAAGATGTCCAATGAGGCAGCAGCAGCACGTCAGACTGGTGGTGGGCCCGCGGTCCCTGTTGTTTACAAGCAATGGGAGAGGACAGTGATGCGCTTTATCCCTTGTGAATCTGTGGTGGGAATACCAGGCCAGATGGACACAGATCGTCCTAACACCCTGCAACGTGAGTATCATATCACACACATGGTTGGCTGAGATTGTGGGGGGATGGGCTGTCCAAAAGCCTGAGGATAACTTGCTGTATGTATGTATGTATGTATAAATAGGCTTGTGTTCTGGCTGTTGTATATAATGAGCTGTATCCCTCTAGAAAAGGGGTGGATAAGGAGGGCCACATACATGCTGACCTTTCAAGATATCATGCTGCTTGTATGTATGTATAAATAGGCTTGTGTTCTGGCTGTTGTATATAATGAGCTGTATCCCTCTAGAACAGGGGTGGGTAAGGAGGGCCACATACATGCCAGCCTTTCAAGATATCCTTTTTGGGCACAGGTGAGTCAATCAGGATGACTGAAAAGGCAATTGGCTCACCTGTGTGGCCCTCCATGCCCGAACCTGCCCACCCTTGCTCAAGAATTATATGGCCTCCTACACCCCTGCCCACACACAGGGATAATTCACATACAATAGCACTGTAAGCACTATGGTTGACTAAAAATGTATGGGGCGACAATAACTATTTCAGTCCTGGTAGCAAACCTATCATGTTCATAATTTGTCTCCCTGATATGTCAATTTCTAATTATATCCAGATTGATTGCAATAGAGCAGGGTGTCCAAAGTCAAACTTGCTGGACTGCGCACAGGCCTGGATATGTGGATTTCCTTTATATGAACAGATGAGTCAATTAGACTTAATGACTTGGAGAATTATATTTTCAGCTGGGTGCAGCATGGCTTTCCACAAATGCAGGCCTGACTTTGGCCTCCACTGCGATCGCGAAAACTTTTTGGGCTGTGCGGCATATGTGGATACAGAATCTGTAGCACTGCATGTGTGTCATACACTGTCCTAACCAGGCCCATGTCTCAGCTGCATATTAACAACCATTGCTGGAAACTTGTCAGATTGGTCAGTCTCACACACTGCACAGCAGATGCAGCAGAGCACGTATCTGAGGCACATGCAGTACACATTCATATGAGCCATGATCCACAAAGCTCATTATGCAGCCCGTGGCTCATCTGTGTAACACAAGCACCACAGTCACTCACAGGTGACCATGATGTCAATGATATGTAAATGCATAGCTGGCAATTGTGTATGGCAACCAACTGAAATATATGTTTATTCCATTGCAGTATCCACAGATTCAGAAGAGGAGAAGGCAGGAGTGGCTGAAGTGGGCCAGGACATTCAGTCCTTCGTCATGGCCACCTCAGGGCCTGCAAAAGCCACACCATGCTGTGCCTCCCTCAGCGGCTCCCCCCTCAGCGGCTCCACCCTCAGCGGCTCCAGCCTCAGCGGCTTGGCCCTCATCCTGGGCTCTGCCCTCATCCTGGGCTCTGCCCTCATCTGGGGCTCCGCCCTCATCTGGGGCACCACCCTCATCCTGGGCACAGCCCTCATCATGGGCTCCGCCCTCATCTGGGGCTCTGCCCTCATCCTGGGCACCGCCCTCATCCTGGGCACCTCCCTCATCTGGGGCACCGCCCTCATTCTGGGCACAGCCCTCATCATGGGCTCCGCCCTTCTCTGGGGCACCGCCCTCATACTGGGCTCCGCCATCATCTGGGGCACCGCCCTCACCCTGGGCTCCGCCCTCATACTGGGCTCCGCCCTCATCCTGGGCACCGCCCTCATCTGGTGCACCGCCCTCATCCTGGGCACTGCCCTCAGCCTGGGCTCCACCAGGGACCCCGGGAGGAAGTACCCCGGCCCCAGGAGGAAGTGCCCCGGCCCCAAGTGCCCCGGCCCCAAGTGCCCCGGCCCAGGGAGGAAGTGCCCCGGCCCCGGGAGGAAGTGCCCCGGTCCCAAGTGCCCCAGCCCCAAGTGCCCCGGCCCCAAGTGCCCCGGCCCCGGGAGGAAGTGCCCCGGCCCGGGAGGAAGAGCCGCGGAGTCCCCGGCCGTGGAGTCGCCGGCCGCCCAGTCGCGGCTGCCCAGTCGCCGGCCGCCCAGTCGCCAGCCGCCAGACAAGCACCTCCAGGCCCTCTGCCACCGCTCTCTGGCCAATTACGGAACATCATGGCGCACATAGAACAAGAGGACCAGGCACAAAGCCAGAGAGCACGGCAAATGCTGGAAAGACAATTGGCTGTTAGTAGTGCCATCCTGGCTGGCAACAGGGTGATCTCAGCCACCACCCGTGCTATATATGCTGAGATGAGGAGGCACAACCGAAGGATGGAGAGATATGAGGAACGCGCAAGCCTGGAGAGACGCGCATTGTTGCGTCAACTACGTCGCCAGCCCATACCTCTCCAGCCTTCGGTTGTACAATCGCAACCTGAGATGTCTGCCTCCTCATCTCAGACATCGCCCACTCTTGAACCACCTGCTGTAGTGGCACCCCCTGCTCCCACACTACGTCGTGGAAGAGGGAGATGGGCTGCGGGCACAGACGGTGGGGGCTGTCATGACTATCAGCCAGGGGCCATATTGGATTTGGTGTGAACTATGCTGGGTTATCTTCCACATGCTGTTGCCATGTGGAAGAACAAAAGGTTTGGGCTCACAGAGTCACTGCTTGTGAATGGTATGAATAGGGGGTTCCACTGTCACCAATAAATAAAGTCAGCATTACTCAATAAAATGGATTGACGTGGAAAACTTGCCCCACCCTGATACCATGTGGGAATGGAGAAATATGGTTTGGGTTGTAATGATTAATTACAGTATAAGCTTGTATATAGTACTATGGAGTGATTGTATTTAGTTAACCATCCCCCATTAGGTAAACACGGAGGCAGGAGCTGAGCAAGATCCTGAACAAGATAAACCTCACAGGGTGTCGCCAGGACTTGAACAAAGGGCCAGTATGGGGTTTCCCCAGGGGCATAGTCCAGGAGGAAAAACAGGAAGTATCCACTGGGAGAGTCTGGGTTAGAATGAGCTTAATAGCCATGCCTGGGGTTGGACCATGGGAGGAGTCTCATGGTTCCCACGTAGGGACCCTGCATGATTGGCCAGAAGCAGTTAGGGGCTGACTAAAGGTAGCCCCTCCTGGTAATGTGGTATGCCTGCTTAAAAGATGTTGTTTTCCAAATAAAGTTGTTCATAATTCTCACCAAGACGTGGTGTGTAGATGTATTATTTACCCGGGGACATATGCTTGCAGTAAGATTCGTCAGACTTACTGTCAATATTGCTCAGTCTAAACCAAGGGCTGAGACATGATGTTCCTGTAATCAAAACTGCTGAAGGTCCAGAGTAACCCAAATCCGGTCAGCAGACCCCAGCCAGAGAGTGGGTCATGACAGGGGCCCGCTAACTCGGAGTAGGAGGTGTTAGGACCATCCGAGAAGGCCTCCTGACCACTCCTCACAGAATACTGATTGTTATAGATGTTGACATAGTATTGGCTACAGAGTGTGTACATGTCTGGTTATGTTTAACATTTTAACAATTGATGTTCAATGTGGATTGACCTTGAGCTTAAATGCTGTATTTAATCATAATATTGTTCGGAATGATACATTGTTTTTGTCTTTGTAGGTGTTAATAGCCAAATCTCACAACTATGAAGACATTTTCTTCATCTTCGAGCAGTACAATACCATCATGTGAGTAAACACTCAACCCAATTCACAACGGGCATTCTATCAGGGTTATTCACCACTGCAGATGGCGCTGAAATGCAATATATGACTACATATCTTTTCACTAAGAAACATGACTGTGTGATCTTCCATTATAATGATCAGTGTCCCGGCTATAGAGTTGCACAGTCCCATTACCATCTGCTAATCCAAACCTGCAATTCCACATAAGTTTTTGTAGCATTCCATCCCGTTAACATTATGAAATTGGATTCAGTTTTTTCATGTCATCCAAACCAAAGTGGCAATTTCCTTGGTTTGACATCATCATCAATGTGCATGTGTTTAGGGGTAATGTGAACAGTGTAATCTGTCTGGCCTTGGTACCACCCATTTAGAAGTGAGATGTGATATCAGCATGGCACAACTATTCCATATAGATAGTGATAGTACATTTTGCTGAAGGATTGTGTTCACAGTGAAGCATGCCTTGTCGTATTCCACATCCTAAGCATATTCCTGGAAGGCTGACTGAACAGGATAGAATAAATATGGTTATTACTGCTCGGAGATAATGTTCATGTTAGTTGGTTTATAGTAGTGTCAAAAGCAAAAACAATGTACTCTAATAACAGCTTATGATTGTTCTAACACCTCCTACCTCTGTTTTCCAGATTCACATCATCTATTGACCAATTCACACTGTGTGTGAAATTGCTTAGTATCACATGATCCCTGTTTTATAGTGTCTGTTTATTCTGGCAACCATATGGTTGTTGTATGCACATTAATGGTTATGTTCATTAAATGTCATGTTATATGCTGTTGGTTACTGTGGGTTTCTGGCCACATGTGGCCCTAGGAGATGCTATGCATTACCCTCATGATGTTGTCTGTTTCCTCTTCAGATGTCCTCAGATTTGACACAGCCCCTTGCCATACTAGGATCTCTTCACAACACACACATGATATTAATGCACAGTCTTGTCCATTTCTGTTTGTACTCTGTGTATGAAATAAAGTATGATTATGTTATACTGTTATCACTGTTTCTGTGTGTTTGTACCATATCATGCTTTCTAGTTGAGAGAATACAGATAGAATGAAGTGTCATTGTTCAATACATATATCTGTGTGTGTTTACATAGATACATATGCTACATTAATCTGTACCTTGCCAATATACATGTAGGTGCAAGTCGGAGGGGTGTGAATTCTGAAATCATGTCTATAGACATGCAGGGTTGTATATAATGACTTGAAGGGCTCAACTTGAATGATATTAATCGACATTCATGATTATGTAGTAATGTAAACGCAGATTGAACAGAATAGTTACACCACTAACTGATGGTGCTGAGCACATCTGACTTTCAGGGTAATTTACTTGTTACATGGTAAATATCCAGGATTACACAAACATTGAGTGAAAAAAAATGGTTTAATTGTTCACAAAGCCACACAGTGACAAATTACCACAGGCCTGCTCAGTATCATGGTGGAGGTGGGTAGGATACAGAGTTCCAGTAACACACGAATAGGGACATGGGGCCAGAATGCAGGCAGGGGGGATGACATTGGTATAGATGATCAGTTGAGGGGGGATATACAGTGCATCATCCAACATGAGGCAATATCAGTTATATTATTAAATATATCAGGATAACATTCAATATTCAAACCCAACAATACAGAAGGAGATATGCTCATGGGGAGAAGTAATCTGTAGTCTTGTGTGTGCGCGCAACACACATTCCTATGCAACTGCAGAGGTAGAAGTGCTCAATCAGTCAATGTTAGAACCCCCGTAGGTCATGTCACTGGAAATGGCACTATGAGAGAAGACTCTACATACCTAAGTTTGGACACTCAGATGGGAACCTGACCAGGACCATAGCAGTGTGTTCAAACTAATTTCATGTGTTAGCAGAACTATTAACAAACTGGCCAGTTTGAGGTGTATTCTGTTCTGTGAATGAGCATCTCTATTATCTGCTGTTGCATATTCATAACTGAAGGTAAACAGAACCTCATTAACAGTTATGTTCCAAGGCTAGAGTTACTCTTCCCCATATGTACAGGGAGGATCACATCAGCACTGAGGAAGAGATCTGGAAGGAAGTATGATACAGGCTTCCCAATAGTCCAAGTAGAGGAGAGAATGGCATATCTAAAGCAATAGGTACATATAAATCGATGTAGAGGATGTGATATCACACCCGATGCAACACATGATGACTGACAGATGAACATACATGATGCAATGTGACAAAAGCATAGTCCTGGAACGTGGGAATGCTCATCATTCCTTGTTCTGACCGTGGAAAGGGACTCATCTTTGCAATCTGAAACATACAAGGAACATGTCAATATTTACATTGCACATGCTCCCGGAGAACTTACTTCGTCACTTACAGTGGTTATAAAAAGTCTACACACTCCTGTAAACAAATTAGCCAATGAAAAATCATTTCAGAACTTTATCCACCTTTAATGTGACATATAAACTGTACAACTCAATTGTAAAACAAACTGAAATCTTTTAGGTGGAGGGAAGAAAAAAACAAAGAAAACTAATGTGGTTGCATAAGTCTGCACACTCTCTTATAACTGGGGATGTAGCTGTGTTCAGAATTAAGCAATCACATTCCAAATCGTGTTAAATAGGAGTCAGCATACACCTGCCATCATTTAAAGTGCCTCTGATTAACCCCAAATTAAGTTAAGCTGCTCTAGTTGGTCTTTCCTGAAATGTTCTTAGTCGCATCCCACAGCAAAAGCCATGGTCCACAGAGAGCTTCCAAAGCATCAGAGGGATCTCATTGTTAAAAGGTATCAGTCAGGAGAAGGGTACAAAAGAATTTCCAAGGCATTAGATATACCATGGAACACAGTGAAGCCAGTCATCATCAAGCGTAGAAAATATGGTACAACAGTGACATTACCAAGAACTGGAGCTCCCTCCAAAATTGATGAAAAGACCAGAAGAAAACTGATATGGGAGGCTACCAAGAGGCCTACAGCAACATTAAAGGAACTGCAGGAATATCTGGCAAGTACTGGCTGTCTGGTACATGTGACAACAATCTCCTGTATTCTTCATATGTCTGGCGTATGGGGTAGAGTGGCAAGACGAAAGCCTTTTCTTACAAAGAAAAACATCCAAGCCAGGCTGCATTTTGCAAAAAACACATCTGAAGTCTCCCAAAAGCACGTGGGAAAAGGGGTTATGGTCTGATGAAACCAAGGTTGAACCTTTTGGCCATAATGCCAAAAGATATGTTGGCGCAAAAACAACACTGCACATCACCAAAAGAACACAGTACCTACTGTGAAGCATGGTGGTGGCAGCATCATGCTTTGGGGCTGTTTTTCTTCAGCTGGAACTGGGCCTTAGTTAAGATAGAGGGAATTATTTTTCAGTTCCAAATACCATTCAATATTGGCACAAAACCTTCAGGCTTCTGCTAGCAAGCTAAACATGAAGAGGAACTTCATCTTTCAGCATGACAACGACCCAAAGCATACATCCAAATCAACAAAGGAATGGCTTCAGCAGACGAAGATTACAGTTTTGGAATGGCCCGGCCAGAGCCCAGACCTGAATCCAATTGAAAATCTGTGGGGTGATCTGAAGAGGGCTGGGCACAGGAGATGCCCTCGCAATCTGACTGATTTGGAGTGATTTTTCAAAGAAGAGTGGGCAAATCTTGCAGAGTCAAAATGTGCCATGCGGATAGACTCATCCCCAAAAAGACTGAGTGCTGTAATAAAATCACAAGGTGCTTCAACAAAGTATTAGTTTAGGGGTGTGCATACTTATGCAACCATGTGATTTTCTTTTTTGATTTTTTCTTCACTCTACCTAACAGATTTCAGTTTGTTTTTAAATTAAATTGTCCAGTTTATAGGTCACATTAAAGGTGGAAAAAGTTCTGAAATGATTTATCTTGGTCTCATTTTTTTACAGCACAGAAACATGACATTTTAACAGGGGTGTGTAGACTTTAGACCTTTTCGATCCACTGTACCGATATATGTTGCTCATTTCATACAAACGTCTTCACTGTTCTTTCCCTACATATGAAACGAGCTACTCATCTGGCTAATGATGTAGGAATATCACATAGATTACACATTAATGCATCTTTGGAGAGCCAAATGTGGTGTTTTACCTTGGACGCAGTCCCAAGCTCATCCACGAGGTGATTTGTTCCACCAGGACACGTGCGCTGTGGATCATCATTAGTTATCACCGCTTACCTATCTGATGTATTCTGGAAAGAGATAGGCCGATATTAATAAAGTGATTGATGTGTTATTTGTGTCCTTCAGCATACGTGGCCATATTATTACACAAATACTCACTATGTAGTTCACATTGATGTAGCAGTTCTGTTGCTGGTCATGTTTTTCCATGTCTAGGTTGTTGAAAGAAGAGTTGACACACGACAGCAACTCTGTAAGGTTAATATGATGTTAGGATTACAGTTACAAATTAGACAAAGCATGTGTTCTATTCGTATTGGATATCTCTTATTAATAAGAAGTCATTGCCGGTTAGTGAGTTATGCCATGTTGCTACAGGGTGCCAAAATCTGGATTTCGGCATGATCTCATGTAAACAAGTCTAAAAAGCTGTGTCTGGATATATTTCAGTAGTAGTCACGTCTCCAGCCAGTCAGCAGCAGCCACCATGTTGGGTTTGGCTGGTGATCCATATTGGATTAAACTGAATAAAGTCGAATCATGAGGAAATAACCAGAGGACTCGGTTTTGTCTTATCGTGACTGGTTCTTGATCTCCAAAGTATGTGTGTATGGTATTTATCTACGACATTTTGATCCCATTTCATGTGGTTTGGCAGGATCAGACAATGTGAACAATCCTGGTCCGTAGAGGTTGTAGGTGACTTTAAAAAGGAATTGGGTATATTTTTACATTAAAAAAACAAACAGGCATTAGGGGCTATCCTGGATAAATAGAGAGGGAGTATTGATCCAGGGATGAATACGATCACCAGTATCTGGGGTCAGGAAGGAATGTTATATTTTTCTGCCCTGTGTAGACAATCGTCAAAGTTTCACTTTTTGTTTTTCTGTTACTTCCTCTGGATCAATTAACAATAAATCTGCGTATTGCAGATCATAGATCTATAGAGGTTGAACCTGATGGACTAAAGTATTTTTTCAATCTAAATTACTAGATAACAATGTAATGTGGGGCATATATACATTGACATAGTGGGATATATAATCCACTCAAATTATCTATGCCATTGATGTTTATAACCGTCAGTACTTAAGATGTGTATGGGAATGTGTGCTTTCTTACCTGTAACTGATCATGTGGCTTGTTCCAGTGTACAAACATCGACAAAGTCAGGGAACTCTCCTCTACTGTGGACTGGTTGGAATTCTGTATGACAAGGGCGATGGATAAAGGTGGATTTGGGAGTTAGGCATAATCCAGATACATTAGACTGTGTTCCATGCATATTGGGTATGTACTTACATGTGAAGTACTCACGAATTAGGCGGGCACGTTGTTGTGACCCCTGCAGATTATCCACTTCAGGGGGAAATAAAGGCTCTTCCTCCCCATGTAGCGGAGCCGCATCAATGTCCCCCAGACAGTTGGCCTGTACTGCTATATTGTGCAGACAGCAGCAGGCAACGATGATGCGACAAACTTTCTGGGGCTTGTATTGTAGAGCACCCCCAGTGGAGGGTAAACATCGGAAGCGCATCTTTAGTACACCAAATGTGCGCTCAATTACATTCCGGCAGGTTTTATGCGCAGCATTATACCGCACCTCTGCCCGAGTATGGGGATTGCTCACAGGGGTCAACAACCACGGCAAACACCCATATCCTGCATCACCTGGTGGAAATAAAATATGATGTTGATATGAATAGGATGTTGTGATGTTTGACAAAGCATATGGCCAAATATCGTCATCATGACCTATCAACACATCTCTGTGGCTAATACACAGTTAAAGATATATGTAAGGGAGATGGATCATGAATGCATCTGATAGGATAATTAGTAGTGTATTAACACATGTATTCTATATGAAGCTTCAGATCAATTACAATGTGATTTCCACAAATGTAAAATCCAGATGTTCACACCCACAGGACGCTTACATGAGGCGGAGATACAAGGGAAATACAACAGGGTACATATTGCGACCCTACTGGTAGAGAGCAGGAAGTCACTGTTGCAGTTCTTGTACCGAACACATGCCAGAGGTCTGAGGTGTAGAGTGATAGTGTATTCATGTGAACGTAAATGTGATGCTAATTCAGGTGGAATTTCCCAGGGGCGTACACGATCAAACGCAAATGCCAAAAGACTTTGGAGATTTTGATAACTTCAAGGTAAGCTAACTTTATGTTTATTCCGGGATATATTCATGCAAGAAAAAGTTTGCCAAACACTATTAATTCTCCTCTATCAGATGAATTCTGAAGTCATCTCACTTACATAGCCCTTCCAATAACACACAACACGTTATGTAGACTAGAGATGTCCATGTCACAGGATACAAGGGAATGCATCAGAACATAAACCTAATGATTAATCAATTGTGGTTTTTGTCATATGTTGTTGTGAACTGCATACTGTTTGGCCAAGCTAACACAGGGTTATGGCCAGCAATGAGCTATTATGTTCTGGCTTTGTGAGTATTACTCCGTAATGCACATGTGAACATCATAGCAATAGAGGGAAACATGATGTACCATATGTGTTATTGTATCCAGTCATAGTAAGATATGGTTGACTGCCATTACTAATGTGTACTCACCCAGTCGCCATCCGGATGGAAATCTGCCGGACTCAAATATGTCACATATTCGGATGCACGCAGGATATAGGTGTCGTGAGCACTTCCCGGGAAGCCTGCATACACACCTTGTATGCGCATGTTCGCATCGCAAACAACCTGGACATTGATTGAATGATAATGCTTACGATTGCTGTACAGCGCTTCTTGCTCTCTAGGAGGTATCAGTGCCACGTGTGTACAGTCAATAGCACCAAGCACATTGGGGATACCTCCTAATTGGAAGAAATCGAACTTCACCTTCGAGATCTCTTCAGCAGTGTTAGGGTAACTGATGTATATGGCAGCTTTCCGACCAATAGCACGGAGGAATGCACTCAGACAATTCGAGAGGCTTGGCTGAGACATTCCTCCGGCTATGCTCAGGGTGTTCTGAAAGCTACCAGAAGCAAGGAGGTGTATTGCAACTAACATCCGTGTCATTCCTGGGATGGCTCTATTTGCCCCTGAGCGAGGCTCAAGGTCCGCTCTGAGAACCTCATAGAGCTCCCCAAGACTGGCACAGGTCAGCCGAAAACGCTCATACACCTCCCCATCAGTTAACCCCTCTAATGTGAGTCTCTCCCTGTACACATTGGGTGCCCTTCGCCTCCTCACAGGCTCCGGGCCAGGCTCCTGGCCAGGCTCCTGGTCAGGCTCCTGGTCAGGCTCGTGGCCAGGCTCCCCCCTTCTGCCTGAGCCACCACATCCTGTACTCCCCCCCAGCAGCTGATCACCGACAACATTGTCAGCCTCCCTGTCTGCAGGTGGCCCTATATCCCTCTGTCCCTGTGCTACTGGAGCTCTCTCTCTCCTCCCTGATCCACCCCCACGATACTAGGCATGGCCTGTGGTAATTCCCTTGCCTGGCTTGGTTCTGCCCCAGCATGGATCACATCACCACTCACACCCTCATTCACTCCCAGACACTCCTCTCTGCCACTCCCCATCACCCCCTCAATCACACACCTTGCTTCCTGGTCTTCATACTGTGCTAGGTGAGATGCACAAAAGCATCTCAACCTCATCCGCCCACTCATCCTGTCCATCATCCCTCTCACAGGATCATCCATGCTGTTTCAGACATGCTGATGACTTGTTGGGGATGTGGTTATATAGCTTGGTGATTGCATGACCTGGTATTAGGCACGTTAATTTCTGCTTTGCCATTGGTCACCTGTGGATCTTTACATGGCATTCCAGCTGATGATTTTACGTCAAGAACCCTCTCAACCTATTACATACGCACTTGGCCGCATGTAATTGGCTGTCCCAACACGGGCCGCCAAGTGCGTATGTAATAGGTTGAGAGTCCCAGCGCAGGCCGCCCAGTGCGTATGTAATTGGCTGAGAGTCCCAACGCGGGCCGCCAAGTGCGTATGTAATTGGCTGAGAGGCTTTTGGCGGGCCAACGTGGCAATGGCGATGGCGCAAAAACCCGCCAAAAGCCTTTCAGCAAATTACATACGCACTTGGCGGCCCGCGTTGGGACTCTCAGCCAATTACATACGCACTTAACGGCCTGACACTATAAGTGCGTATGTAATTGGCAGAGTCTGTTGGCGCACTCGCAAGCTGATAAGGGGACGTCCTAGCGAGACACGCCTCTCAGCCAATCACGTACGAGCTAAGAATTTGATTGACAGTATGAGCTTATAAATGTGATTGATACAAACCCATGCGCTGAGTGTGTTGTAAGAGCCATTGGAGTTAGCACGCAGTTCCAGGAGCAGGTGGGAGAGAGTTTTATTAGTACTTTGGAGAGAGGGAGATTAGTTTTTTTTCTTTTTTCATTGTCTATTTCATAAGTCCTTCCATTTAAACAATACACATATTTACAGATTTCACATATTTGCAAGACACATAGATTAAATAACACAAATAGAGACATATATATAGTTAGGACACACACCCCACACACCCACCCACCCCACCACACCCTATCCCCCAACACACCCCATCCCCCACCACTTATTAAATACACATAGCACACACATCTTTTCTTTCCAACAGACATTCCAGTAATACTTTTATTTCTTTATCGTTATATTGATTTGTAGGCGCACTCTTTTTGATTGTTTTGTATTTTATTAATAGCATATTTACATGTAAGAGTTACACATATTTACACATTACACATATTTTCCTGACACATAGATTAAAGACACATAGAGACATACATAGCGTTAGGACACACACCACACACCTCCCCCCGCCCCAACCTTTGCACCGCATCCCCCAACAGTTATAAAAAAACACATAGAACATACACTTTTTTTTTTCATCACCTATATAACAGTTACACTTATTTTGAGTTAACCTTATTTTGTTATTATTTCAGCATGGAGGGAGGAGATAGGTGGAGAGAGGAGGAGAGGAGAGGAGCGGAGAGTGAGAAGAGTGAGGAGAGTGTAGTGGAGGGTGGAGGAGAGGTGGAGGAGGTGTCCCCGGAGGGGGTGGAGGAGGTGTCCCCGGAGGAGGAGGAGGTGTCCCCGGAGGAGGAGGAGTGGTCCCCGGAGGGGGAGGAGGAGGAGGGGTCCCCGGAGGGAGATGCCAGTGCAGGCACTTGGAAAGGAGGGACAGAGGGGAAGGTGCCTGTTCCCAGGGTGCGGGGTAGTTTGGGGAAGGGACAGGCCTCAGGAAGAGTGCAGGGAGGCCAGGGTCCCCGAGCACAGTCGAGAGAGCAAGGGGCTATTGGCAAGGGCAGGCGCAGGGCCCGTAATTATACACCCCAGGAGAATATGGTCCTCCTGGGTGCGATCCGTGACCGGCCCGTCATCCTTGTTGCAAGGGAAGCGAAGCCTGGGCCTCAGGCTCAGGCTTGGAAGGAGGTAGTGGAATTGATGAAGGAGGTGTCCACGGTTCCTAGGGGCTTGAGGTCCTTGAAGCACAGATATGTGGATATCAGGGCCACGGTAAAGAGGAAGATGGCCAGAGAAGCTGAGGGACACAGTGTCACCTATAAGGAGTGGGAGAGGATCGCAAGGGACTTTCTGGGACCATCGCCCGCAGCTGGAGCTTCATCCCCGGTGGCCCAGCAGGACCCAGCCTCCAGTTCAGGTGAATATCTCATACACCAACATGCCACCACATGTGAATCACACACACTACACATGGTGACCAACAAGGACACTGACATGTCAGCTCCATGGAATTAACAAGGGATGGATGGAAGTGTCATTAAATCCATGAAGCTGACAAGTCAATGTCATTCCTAGCCACCCCAAGAGTAATCAAGCAATAGAGTCCATGTACTGGTGTGCCCAATGCAGCCTATGCAGTTACAGACCGCAGAAGAAATACAGACAGCGTTAGGAGCCAGGAGAGGTCAAGACAAGAAACCAAAGAATAGATCCAATCTAGCAAATGACAGCTAATGTGAGTTGCAATTAGGAGAATCTTCCATGTTCAGGCCTAGATGTCAGATAGTTAGGAGTAAAACCGCAGAAGAAATACAGACAGCGTTAGGAGCCAGGAGAGGTCAAGACAAGAAACCAAGGAATAGATCCAATCTAGCAAATGACAGCTAATGTGAGTTGCAATTAGGAGAATCATCCATGTTCAGGCCTAGATGTCAGATAGTTAGGAGTGAAACCGCAGAAAAAATACAGACAGCGTTGGGAGCCAGGAGAGGTCAAGACAAGAAACCAAAGAATAGATCCAATCTAGCAAATGACAGCTAATGTGAGTTGCAATTAGGAGAATCATCCATGTTCAGGCCTAGATGTCAGATAGTTAGGAGTGAAACCGCAGAAAAAATACAGACAGCGTTTGGAGCCAGGAGAGGTCAAGACAAGAAACCAAAGAATAGATCCAATCTAGCAAATGACAGCTAATGTGAGTTGCAATTAGGAGAATCATCCATGTTCAGGCCTAGATGTCAGATAGTTAGGAGTGAAAACATATCAATGTATTGATCAGCATACTAATGACATGTACCTTTCTTTTCTCTATTTCAGCATCCAGTAGGAGGTCTGGGTCCAGTGATGAGCCAGGAGCGGGGCCGTCAGCCCCCGCCCCGCAGGAGACCGCTCAGGGGGAGGAGGCTACAGGCTCATCCGAGGGCCCTGGCTCTTCGGAGGGGGAGGTCGTGGTCGTTGACAGCCCCCCTGTCCAGAGCCCGACTGTCCCCCTCCTCCAAAGACTTGCCATCTCGCCGGGGCCCTCAGAAGTAGGGGAATAAGCCACAGCTCCTCCTTCCCCACACACTGAGCCACCGGGGACACCAACATCAGAGACCCTGTCTCCAGCCAGGTCCCAGATCCTCCCCACTCTCTCCCCGCCAACTTCCCACCCGGCCCTGCCAGCAGGACCCCAGCCCCCCCCCCCCCACCACCACCAACGACCGAGGCTGCGCTGCCGGAGTTGTTGGCCCTCATGAGGAGGATTGATGCCAACATCTCTGGCATGAGGCGCAGCCTGGACAGGTGCTTTAGGGAGGAGAGGAGGCATCATCGGAGGCTGGAGCAGCATTTGGTCAGGCTGCTGGGAACGGGGCAGGTCACCAGCCAACAGCAGCCTGGCCCCTCCTCTCCTTCCACCATGCCTCCGCCGCCACCACCACCCGTGGTGCCACTACCTCCTTCAGCTCCCCCACCACCAACAGGGAGCCGGCGTCTGGCCGCGGACGATGCAGGACCTGTGCCCAGGCGGAGGAGGACCTAGGGGCTGTGGACATAATTGTGCCTTCTCAACAGCACTCCTCAGTGACCATCTATTGGTCACAATGCTGACCTCATCTAGCCTGGCTACAGAGTTTTGGATCTTTGCCTATGTGATGGTGATATTTTGTATGCAGATGGCTACCTCCCATCACATGGTCCATGATCCTATTCTCTGTGGACAGGTAGGGTTCGGTTGAACATGCCACCAATTGATGGTCACTGGGGAATGCTTTTGGGAAGGGATGCTGCAGTCCCCTTTTTTTTAGGCCCTTAGACTTTAGGTTTTCTCTTTGTTTTTCTTTCCATTTGTTTTATTTTAGGTACAATTCAGGCCCATGAAGGCATCTCCTACATCTGCAAGCATTGTGGAGGAATTATATGAGGCGTAAGTTTTTCCCAGTGCCTCTCAGGTATACATTACTCCAATGACAGCCCCCTCCTTAACATGTATCTCCCACAATCTTAAAGCTATCATATTGCCAGATATCTCAGACATGATTATTGTTAGCTGAAATGTAGACTAATACCGCTATGGCGGTGGACTTGCAAAGTCTTACAATGGCATGTTAATGACAGCCAGCATTAATATATGCACTAATAAAGCATGTGATCCTGACCTCAATATCGGTCTGAGAACAGATCTTTGGGTCTGATGTAAGAAACAGTGAATCTGGCTGCTGACCTTTGTGTCCTGTCCATATTAATGGGTATTTGCCTATATTACTCATTATCCAGAGACCTACTGTAGCTAATAGTTAGTAATGCTTGCAGATGGGAATCAGGTTAGTTGATATATTGGTACAGTATTTAGCACTTTACTGTACATGCATTGTCATTATTTTTTTTCTATCCTCCTCCTCCTTTTTGTTTTTTGTTGACCATTCATTTTTGTGTGCAGTTTCACACACCACACTGTATGTGTGAAACTGGATTGGATTACACAGTCCAGAGGTTGAATCATTTGTTCAATTGAACAGATCCAGACAAGTTGTAAGTGCCATGCACTCTAATGGTTTCTTCAGTTAAATGGAGTGATTTGTGATGATCCTTTTTCTCATCATATTCCGGTGGCAGCTGTGTACTGACCGCATGTGACCCTGGTTGGTGCTATGCATCATGCTTATTCTAGACTATTAGATTGACCCCTGTAGGTATCCCCTTTTTTTTATTTAGCCCCTTGCTCTCTCGGGACCCGCCCACACCACACCCATGATATTAATGCACAGTCTTGACCACTGCTGATTGTGGTCTGTGTCCAAAAATAATGTTTTGTTATACCGTTCTGTGAATGCACAGTCTTGACCACTGCTGATTGTGGTCTGTGTCCAAAAATAAAGTTTTGTTATACCGTTCTGTGAATGCACAGTCTTGACCACTGCTGATTGTGGTCTGTGTCAAAAAATAAAGTTTTGTTATACCGTTTTGTGAATGCACAGTCTTGACCACTGCTGATTGTGGTCTGTGTCCAAAAATAAAGCTGTGTTATCCTGTTCTCACCATGTCGGTGTGTTTTCAATGGTTGGGGTTAGGGGACATCCACATGCATCACATTAGTGTCACATTACTATAGCTGTAAACTAATGAGCATTAGTTAACCTGCAATAGATCCATACATAATAAGAGGAATAATAGTCCTAATAGAATTAGATATCATATAATGCATCTAATTGATCTACGATCTAGGCATAATAAAGGGTTAATGTACAGGCCAAGTACAATTAGCGGGACTGGAGAGTAGGAACATTCCCCTGAGGGCCTAACAGGATAATGAGTGGTGATACTGCAGTGGCTTGTCAGTTCCTTCTCCAGTGATTTGGGATTTGTCCGTCCACTCTGCTTTCACCCGCACTAATCGAAACTAATGTAAATTGATGAATAGCAGAACATAATGGGAGGTCAACAAATGGGAATGAATGGACATCTTGGCACATGGCCACCAGCAATGGCGTGGGACTTCCTTGGATAAGAGTAGTGGCGATTACCCCTGATGGAGGTGAGTTGGCTGGTGCTCATTGTGCCTCTGCAAACCCTCTGTGTGTGTTTGCTGCCCTTGTGAGTGGGAGAGTGACAGCAGAACTGACAATCCACTCCGGTCTCACCAGCATAGGAACCTTGTAAGAAAGCAGTGACAGAGGGTCAGAGACAGTCAGACCCGACCGAAAGACCAAACAAAAAGGTATTGTGTATTTCAATGAAGCTGTGAGCTATCCCATTAAGGGCCATTGTGGGTGGGAGAGTGAAAGCAGAGTGGACGGCCAAATCCCAAACCACTGGAGAAGGAACTGACAATCCACTCCGGTCTCACCAGCATAGGAACCTTGTAAGTAAGCAGTGACAGAGGGTCAGAGACAGTCAGACCCGACCGAAAGACCAAACAAGAGGTATTGTGTATTTCAATGAAGCTGTGAGCTATCCCATTAAGGGCCATTGTGGGTGGGAGAGTGAAAGCAGAGTGGACGGCCAAATCCCAAACCACTGGAGAAGGAACTGACAATCCACTCCGGTCTCACCAGCATAGGAACCTTGTAAGTAAGCAGTGACAGAGGGTCAGAGACAGTCAGACCCGACCGAAAGACCAAACAAGAGGTATTGTGTATTTCAATGAAGCTGTGAGCTATCCCATTAAGGGCCATTGTGGGTGGGAGAGTGAAAGCAGAGTGGACGGCCAAATCCCAAACCACTGAAGAAGGAACTGACAATCCACTCCGGTATCACCAGCATAGGAACCTTGTACGTAAGCAGTGACAGAGGGTCACAAACAGACCCGACCGAAAGACTGAACAGGACATATTCACATACTCCATGTGCCCCATATTTGTGTTCCCAAATGTAGATGTGATGAGCAACATGTATACAAAATAACAGGGTTAATATGGCATTATTTTGAGTTTTTTGTGTTTTTATGTAATCAGGTAGTGTGTCTTTAATTTTGCTTTATGTAAGCTGCAGCATGGCTTTTCATTCAAAATGTAACAACTTATTGGTTGTATAATGCCTTTGCTTTGGTGGGGGGAGGGGATGGTGAAATCAATTGTAATGGCCTTCCATGCTTTTCCTCTGTTAAACTCACTTTCACATTTTTAAGTTGTCTGTACGTAATGCGTTAACCATTTTATTGGTGTTTTTTGTGCACTTAGCGATTTTGCGAGATACGAGCGTCTACGCAAGGAATTCTTTTCCGCTACTTACTACAAAGCGCTTTTCGGAGGCAAATCTCGGCAAAGGAGTCCGAAATTACGCAAGTCAATCGCAAGTCGACTCGTATTACGTAAATCGCGTTACAATGCGCATTTGCGAGATACAATTTCATACGCAGCTCGAATTTAATAGGGCCCTAAGTTTTTAAGTAATACAAGATCCACATAGATAATTCAGTTGCCTTTGTCAAAAATAATTATTTGAGATCCCTCATAAAAACATTAGCCGTGTAATATTTTTAAGTTTAAAGATAAAAACGTAAAGCATACATCCACATCAGGATGAATTTTGTATCTTAAATTAGTTTTGTATCTTAACTTTACAAAATATATAAATTATACATAAACATATTATGATAGATAGGCCCAAAATATGGATACTTTTAAAATGTAAGACCACTATAGCAACCTAAAGTTTTTATGTGCAAATCTTTCATGTGTAAATATAAATCTAACTTAGTATAAATTTTAGATTCGCAGCAATTGCTGCTAAAAAGAGAATAATACAAATGAAGGACCATTGTAGTTTTACAAAAAGTTCATGTTTGTGAAATAAGTCACAAACCATTAACATTAGCAGTTATTTAAGCCATAAGCATAAAAGCTTTTTTAGATATATAATAATATTAAGTTTAGCAGACTCCACTTGTATCTTGGGGCTTTCATGCTATAAAATTGATATTGCTTAATAAGCTATGATGCAAGGGTAGTCAAATGTTCAGTGTGCTGCTACGTTACCCAAGATTTTGACTATAAGGAGGTCCAGTTGTAATAGTGAAACTTATCATTGTATATTAGCATGTGCTAATGTTCTGAAAGCATACAATTTAAAATGATGTAACAGTTTATGTTGCACTCCTACTTCTCTGCCCCCAACCTTGCCAAGCAGCACTACTTCACATCACTAATATCAACTCTGTCCTCCAACCTCAAACGTCTGTTTGCCACTTTTAATACTCTCCTCCACCCACCACCTCCTCCTGTCCCTTCCAGTCTCACGGCTGAAAATGTTTTCAACCATTTTATGCATAAAAGTGAAAAAATCTGTAACAATCTCTCCTCTCCTCTCATTTGTAGCTCACACACTTCCTCCTCTCAACTAACTGACAACACCCAGCTCTCTCCATTCCCCAATCCCACAGCCACTATAAACTGCTTTGTCAATGCAACAGACGAAGTCTCCAGCCTACTATTATCCTCTTGCCTTACTACCTGTCCTCTGGATCCTATTCCGTCACAGCTCATCCCTCCCCTCTCTGCCAGACTAACCCCAGCTCTCACACACCTCTTCAACCTTTCCCTAAAAACTTTCCATCTTCTCTAAAACATGCCATTATTACACCCATTCTTAAGAAACCCTCACCTGACTCTGATGTTGCAACAAACTACTGCCTTATCTCTCTACTTCCCCTGGCTTCCAAACTATGGGAGTGGTTAGTCTACAACCGTGTTACCAGCTTTATTTCCTCTAACTCCTTTTTTGACACCTTCGGATCCAGCTTCCGGCCCCAACATTGCACTGAGACAGCTCGCACTAAAGTCATTAATGACCTGCTCGCCACCAAGTCAAAAGGTCACTTTTCTTCTTCTTTTGAATCTCTCTGCTGCCTTTGACCATCCACAACTACACCTTATCCTCTCATCCCTTTGCATTCAAGACACAGCTGTCTCGTGGATCTCACCATACCTACAAGATCGAATATTTACAGTGCCTTGCAAATGTATTCACCGCCCATGGCATTTTTCCTGTTTTGTTGCCTCACAGCCTGGAATTAACATGGATTGTTTGAGGATTTGCATAATTTAATATACAGAACATGCCCATAACTTTGAAGATGATTTTTTTTATTATTGTGCTGCACAACTAGGACAAAATAACAGAAAAAGTCAATGAGCATAACTATTCACCCCCCTAAAGTCAATACTTTGTAGAGCCACCTTTTGCGGCAATCACAGCTCCAAGTTACTTTGGATAAGTCTCTATGAGCTTGCCACATCTTACCACTGGGATTCTTTCCCATTTCTCCTTGCAAAACTGCTCCAGCTCCTTCAAGTTGAATGGTTTGCGCTAGTGAATAGCAATATTTTTGTCTGACCACAGATTTTCTATTTGATTGAGGTCCGGGCTTTGACTAGGCCATTCCAACACATTTACATGTTTCCCCTTAAACCACTCAAGTGTTACTTTAGCAGTGTATTTGGGGTCATGTTCCTGCTGGAAGGTGAACCTCGGCCCTAGCCTCAAATCACGCACAGAGTGGTACAGGTTTTGCTCAAGAATATCCCTGTATTTAGCACCATCCATCTTTACCTCAACTCTGACCAGTTTCCCAGTCCCGGCTGCTGAAAAACATCCCCACACCATGATACTGCCACCACCATGTTTCACTGTGGGGATGGTGTTCTTTAGGTGGTGTGATGTGTTGGGTTTGTACTAGACATAGCGTTTTCTTTGGTTGCCAGAAAGTTCAATTTTAGACCAGAGCACCTTCCTCCATACATTTCGGGAGTCTCCCACATGCCTTTTCGCAAACTCAAAATGTGCTATTACTTTTTTTGCTGAAAGTAATGGCTTTCATCTGGACACTCTGCCATAAAGCCCAACTCTATGGAGCGTATGTCTTATTGTCATCCTATTTACAGATACTCCAGTCTCTGCTGTGGAACTCTGTAGCTCTTCCAGGGTTACCTTAGGTCTCTGTGCTGCCTCTCTGATTAATGCCCGGCCCATGAATTTTGGTGGGCAGCCGTCTCTTGGCAGGTTTGCTGTTGTGCCATCTTCTTTCCATTTGGCTATGATAGATTTGATTGTGCTCCTGGGGAGCATTGAACATTTAAATATTTTTTTATAACCTAACCCTGACTTGTACTTCTCAAAAACATTGTCCCTAATTTGTTTGGAGAGTTCCTTGGTCTTCATGGCAGTGTTAGGCTAGTGGTGCCTCTTGCTTAGGTGTTGCAGCCTCTGGGGCCTTTCAAAAAAAGTGTGTATATGTAATGACAGATCATGTGACACTTAGATTGCACACAGGTGGCCAAAATTTCACTAATTATGTGACTTCTGAAGGTAATTGGTTGCACCAGAGCTTTTTACTAGCTTCATAACAAAGGGGGTGAATACACACGCACATGCCAATTTTCTGTTTTCTATTTCTTAAAAAATAGTTTTATGTATATATATTTTTAATTTCACTTCACCAACTTATTGTGTTCTGATCCATCACATAAAATTCATATTAACAAAACTTAAGGCTGTAATGTAACAAAATAGGTAAAAAGTCAAGGGGGGTGAATACTTTTGCACTTTTGCATATATACTATGCATATATACTATATACTATATATATATATATATATATATATAGTATCTCACAAAAGTGAGTGCACCCCTCACATTTTTGTAAATATTTTATTATATCTTTTCATGTGACAACACTGAAGAAATGACACTCTGCTACAATGTAATTTAGTAAGTGTACAGCCTGTATAACAGTGTAAATTTGCTGTCCACTCAAAATAACTCAACACACAGCCATTAATGTCTAAACCATTAGCAACTAAAGTGAGTACACCCCTAAGTGGAAATGTCCAGAATTGGGCCCAAAGTGTCAATATTTTGTGTGGCCACTATTATTTTCCAGCACTGCCTTATGGGCATGGAGTTCACCAGAGCTTCACAGGTTGCCACTTGAGTCCTCTTCCACTCCTCCATGATGAAATCATGGAGCTGGTGGATGATAGAGACCTTGCACTTCGCCACCTTCCGTTTGAGGATGCCCTACAGATGCTAAATAGAGTTTAGGTCTCGAGACATGCTTGGTCAGTCCATCACCTTTACCTTCAACTTCTTTAGAAGGGTAGTGGTTGCCTTGGAGGTGTGTTTGGGGTTGTTATCATGTTGGCATACTGCCCTGCGGCCCAGTCTCCAAAGGGGGGGGGGGATCGTGCTCTGCTTCAGTATGTCACAGAACATGTTGGCATTCATGGTTCCCTCAATGAACTGTAGCTTCCAAGTGTCGGCAGCACTCATGCAAGCTCAGTTTGAAGGTAAACAGTGATGCAGAGAGAGTGGAGGCAGCATCTGACATCACCAGGTAAATGCATATAGGGGGAATCAACACAACATATTATAGAAAACATATATACACACTCCCCGGCACTGGGAGCTACAGTTCATATCACATACATAGTTGTCGACTACAAGACTTAGAGAATGAGCACCACAGAAGCTCATCCCGACTAGCTGCGGGACATCGCAAAATTACTACTTATTACCCAAAGCACATAAATGGACTGCGGAGCTCACAAAAATACGACTTTAACGCAGTAAAGGAAGGACCGGCAAAAATACACAAATAGGACTCAAATTAACTTACACACTCACACACAGCACAGGGGGAGAGCCAGGGAGTCTGTGAGTGAGGTTGCAAGTTAATTTGAGGCAATGAGGCAATTTGAGGAAATGGAGTCCGAAAAAAATTAAACAAGATGAAAACGAGACCGAAGGACGTAAAAAGCGGCCGAAGGATGTAAAAAGAGGATGAAGGACGTAAATACGAGCACTAAGACTTAACGCAAACCAGTAACACTTAACCCAAGGCAGTATCATTTAACCCAAGGCAGTAGGCCCCTAAACTACACTGGCCTATAAAGTACACAGGGGGATAGGCTTGCAATGAGCGCCAAAGGCGATCATCATGGAGGTTACAATGAGCGCCGAAAGGGATCATTGCAAAGCAGGAAAGTTTTGGCTTGCCAAAAACTGCAATGAACGGCTAAGCCGTTCGTTGCAGGGTTTGCCATCACTGCCGAAGGCGCTCAGCACAAGGCTCGCAATGAGTGCCGAAGGTGCTCAGAGGGGCTATAGCCTTACATTGTGTGGCAAACAGCATTGCCTTGCTTTAAATTGTATTCCTGTCATTTTTTGACATGCAAGTCGCTAGTAAATTATTAATGAGTATTGCAGGTGGGTGAAAGGCAGGGATGGAAGGCAGTGGTTCCAATAGCAGAGAGTGAGAGAGCCCGAAGGAAGATGGCTCCATTGTCTGTGGTTCAGATAGATTGTATGGTGCTTGCAATAAAAGAGAGTGTGTGTGTGTGAGAGAGAGAGAATGAGAGAGAGAGAGAGAGAGAGAGAGAGAGAGGGAGAAAGGGCCTGATGGGAAATGGCTCCTTTAGCTGTGGTGCAGATTGTGTAATGGTTCCAATAGCAGGGAATGAGATAGAGAGAGTGTGAATGAAGATGGCTCTTTCAGCTGTGGTACAGATAGATTGTGTAGTGGTTCCAATAGCATAGAGTGTGAGAGAGAGAGGGTCAGAAGAAAAATGCATCTTATAAGAGAGAAGAAGGGGGAATAAAAGAATGTTATTTAAAGAATATAATAAAAACAGGGGTTGGGGTAATATGACTGGCGAAAACCAGAGGTGATGTCTATAATTAAGAAGGAAGCAAGAGCAAACCCAGAAAATTATAGACCAGTGAGCCTTACTTCTGTAGTGGGAAAGATTTTAGAAGTGTCTACAAGGGATAATATACAAGAATATGTATATTTGAACAGGACCATAAGTAGGAGTCAACATGGATTTATGAGGGATAGGTTATGTCAGACAAATCCAATTAGTTTGTATGAGGAGGTTAGTAGAAACCTGAATCAAGGCAACTCAGTTGATGTAGGCTTTTTGGCTTTTGATACAGTGCCACATGGAAGACTATTGTGCAAACTAAGAGATACAGGAATTACAGTAAATATCTGCTCATGGATCAAGAGTTGGCTAAAAGATAGGAAGCAAAGGGTTGTGGTAAATGGAACATTCTCCGATTGGACTAATGTGGTAAGTGGTGTTCCTCAGGGTTCAGTATTAGGTCCTCTCCTTTTTAACATATTTATTAATGACTTAGAAGTGGGACTGGAAAGAAGTGTCTCCGTTTTTGCTGATGACACGAAGTTGAGCAAGGTAATTCAATCAGATAATTATGTACTTTCCCTCCAGAGGGATTTACATAAATTAGAGGATTGGACATCAAAATGGCAGATGAGATTTAATAACAATAAATGTAAATTTATGCATCTGGGAAGGAAAAATAGCCATATAATTTATAATCTTAATGTGGCAATTCTAGGGGTATCTTATATTGAAAGAAATTTGGGGGTACTTGTTGGCAATCACCTAGGTAACAGTGCTCAATGCCAAGCAGCAGCTGCAAAGGCAAATCAAATATTAGCATGTATTAAGAAAGGTATAAAAGCAAGGGAAGCAAATCTAATTCTGTCACTATACAAATGCCTAGTACGACCTAATATGGAATATAGAGTACAATGTTGGGCACCACTACATAAAAAGGACATTTTAGTGCTGGAAAAAGTTCAGAGACGGGCAACAAAACTAATAAGGGGAATGTAGGGCCTAAGTTATGAAGAAAGAGTAACCAAATTAAACTTATTTTCTCTGGAAAAAGGCATCTAAGAGGAGATATGATTACATTATATAAATACATCCAAGGCCAGTATAAAGCTTTGTCAAGTGAGCTTTTTATGCCATGAGGGTTTCACCTGACAAGATGAAATCCTTTTAGAAAAAAAAAAAAAATTCACCTTAAAGAAAGAAAAGGGTTCCTCACAGTAAGGGTGGTTAATCTGTGGAATTCTCTACCAAAAGAGGTGGTGACAGCAGATTTGAAAAATAACTTTAAAAAGGGACTGGATATATGTTAAATTAAAATGAGCAATCAGGGTTATCCTGGTTAATTAGAGAGAAAGTATTGATTAGGGCCCTCATTCAATTGCAATTTGGCCAATTGAATAGGGGTCTAAATAAGCACATACCATATTTTTTTTAAATAATTTTTAGTTAGTAAAAATGTATCCAAAAGCAAGGTTTTCACTAACTAAAAACGTATTTAAAAAAATATGTTATGTGCTTATTTAGACCCCTATTCAATTGGCCAAATCGCAATTGAATGAGGCCCATAGAGAGGAAAGTAATCACCAGTATCTGAGGTCAGGAAGTATTTTTTTTTTTTTTTCCTTTTGAGATGATTGGCTATGTTTCACTTGTTTTTTTTTTCTGTTTGCCTTCCTCTGGATCATTTAACAAATTAACAACTAATTCACATATTGCAGATCAGAGGAGATCTAAAAAGATTGAATTTAATGGACTAAAAGTATTTTTTCAACCTCAATTACTATGGGCCTCATTCTATTATCGGCCGTAAATCGGCCGTAAGGCTGCGATTCCTTGCGGGGGTTCAGTTAACTCGCGATTCTATTATACGGCCCCGCAAGGATCTCATCTTACGGCCGGCCGCATATCTTGGAACCGGCCGTAAGCTGTGAAATAAAAAAACTCAAAAATAAATTCAAGCCTGCACTGTACAGCTCTGTAAATGCTAGGGATCATATTGGGGGACATGAGGATTAAAAGGAACCCACTCTCAAGCTTGCACATCTGCCCAAACCCGAGTTCAAATTAACTGTTTATTTTCCGGCTGCGGCGTGGGTGTGTCTGAGGTGCTCCAAGCACTCTGGACTTTTTACATGGATATTTTACGGATATTAAAAATAAAATATTTTACGGATTTGAGTACAGGATAATTATGTGCTATTTTTTCTAACACCTAAAATCCCTTTATAGTCTTCTCAAAGTGCAGGATGGCTTTATTTGAGCTATTTTATGTGCTTAATTGGTGCTAGCGAGACCTCTTTCCTGCAAGTAAGCAGCGGCTCGTTTTTAGCCTTGCAGAGAGGTTTCCCGGAGCAATTGAATTGCAAAACTCTTGCGGCCGTTTTAGATCAAAGGCTTTCCTCCGGCGCGAGCGGCCGCAAGAGATAGCAAGGCACCGGCCGCAAGCCTGCCGGAGCCTCCGGCCGTAAGGGAATAGAATAGCCGAATAGCTTGCGGCCGGTCCTTGCGGCCCCGCAACGGCTGCGGCCGCTAATAGAATGAGGCCCTATGTAACTATGTGGAAAAACTAAGAACAAAGTAAGGAGCAGGTTTCAAAGTAATGCCATAGGTACACGATTTACATAGAGAGAGTTTCAATCTCCTAAGTTATAGTAACAGAGATACAATCACATATAATAGATAATAGTTGTCAAACTTTGAGTTGTCATCACTCTTTGTGGCCCTCGCAAAGCGAGGGCCACTAATGGCAACTTGCAGTTTGATAACTCCCCCTGCCACACTGATGCTCCGGATGATCGCCATAGGCGCTCCTTGCACCACATCAGCCCCCACCAATACATTGCAGGGCTTGCAGGCCCCCCCCATACTCCCTGCTCCATGTTCCGGTGGCCGGGGGGGTGGGGGGTTGCGTGGGCAGTCGTACCCTTGCACGAGCGCGCACTGGAGGCTGGGCGTGCTTGCGCATGAGCGGGGGCGCGCACTGGAGGCCGGGCGTGCTCGCACAACTAGGAGTGGGGCTCGCGCACGCACAAGCAGGGGTGCACACGGGAGACGGCTGCAGCATAAGGGGAGGGAGGAGTGGGTGAGAAACATAGGAGGGACAGCTGTGCGGAAGACAGACAAAGGGGAGGGAGGGGAAGTGCGACACAGGGGAGGTTGAGGAAAGGAGAAGAGAGACACAGGGGAGGGGGAGGAGGGGGGAAGAGACACAGGGGGGGGGGTAGAGAGACACAGGGGAGGGGGAAGAGAGACACGAGGGAGAGGAGGGGGAACAGAGACATGAGGGAGAAGAGGGGGAAAGAGAGACACAGGGGAGGGAGAGGAGGGGGAAGAGAGACGCAGGGGAGGGGTGAAGAGAGACACAGGGGAGAGGGGAAGAGAGACACAGGGGAGGCAGGGGAGAAGAGAGACACAGGGGAGGGGGAGAGACACAGGGGAGAGATGAGGGGGAAGAGACACAGGGGAGGGAGAGGAGGGGAGAAGAGACATGGGAGTGAGGAGGGGGAAGAGGGACACAGTGAAGGGAAGAGGGGGGGATAGAGACACAATGTAGGGAGGAGGGGGGAGACAGTTCAGGGAGGAGTGGCAAGAGAGACACAGGGGAGGGAGGGGGGAGAGAGACAAAGGGGAGTGAGAGGAGGTCTGGAAGATACACAGGGGAGGGAGATTAGGGGGAAGAGATAAAGAGGAGGGGGGGATATAGGGGAGAGACACGGAGGGAGCGGTGGGAGGAAGGGACACAGGGGAGGGAGGAGGGGACAGAGACTTAAGGGGAAGAGACACAGGGGAGGCGCTCATTGCGAGGCCCATGATGAGCACCGATTATGCTCATTGCGAGTCTTGTGGTGAGCGCCAAAGGCGCTCATTGCGACGCCCATGATGAGCACCAAAGGCGCTCATCGCAAGGCCAGTAAAGTAGAGGGGGAGAGGTGAAGGGGTGGAGAGGCTCGTAATGAGCACCAAAGGCGCTCATTGCGAGGCCCGTGATGAGTGCCGAAGACGCTCATCGCGAGTCCAGTAAAGTAGAGGGGGTGAGGCTCACAATGTGAGGCAAATACCATTGCCAGGCTTCAAATTTTATTGCCCGCATTTTTGACGGACAAGTCACTAGTCATACTAATATTAATAATAAAGTGCAAATAATAAAATTAATAACAGTAATGAAAATGTATATGAGTATTTTTGCAGACAATTTTTATTGGTCACATATCACAAGTCACAGTAACTACAGCAAGAAATTTGCAAGTTTCACTGAGTTATGACTTCTGACAGATGTCATTGGTCAAGAATTACTGGTCACAGTAACAGATCTGAAAGATTCACTGAGAGAGGAGTTGTGCCTGTGATATTGACAATTGTCAGTGGGCTCAAATCACAAGTCATTGTAACCACAGTCACAGTTTGGCAAGTGAACACCTCAGTAAAATGTTAAAACTCATAGCCACAAATTTGCAAGTTGCTCTGATTTTGACTTCTGACAGTAAAGAGAGCTCCTGACTGCTGGATTTGCAGCAATGTACATCACTTACTACTTGTTACTTTGAGCACTATGGGCCCTATGCTAATCCCTGAAAAAGCACTTACGAGTACCCTAACTGCAGTGTAAATCCTACTTAGCTATGTTAATCAACCATCCCTAAAACATTGTGATGTAGGATTTAATCTGCAGTTAGGGCAATCATAACTGTTTTTTTAGGGATTAGCATAGGGCCCTAAGAGCTCTATGTACATTGAGTGCTCTAAAATAGGAGACTGCCGAAAAACATCTGCAGGAGATTTTTTTTACCCAATTTATAACAGTATGCTAATGTTTGCTCCCATACATTAGGGCATACGTAAACTCTTGCGTTGCTAGTAAGCATTTTCAGTGTGGGAGTTATCACAAAAGTTAATGATGAGAAACAGCTCTAGGAGCAAATAGAAAGCCTAATGTCTTGTCCTGGGAATTTCTTCCATTTAAATCCCAGCTTGAAGGGGTTCGCAAAACTCCCCTTGCACCTGAAATTAAGACCCCCTCCGGGACTCCCTGGCATCTATTAAGTCCCTAAAAGCCAAGGAGTCTTTATCAAGTCCCTGCAGGGTCAAAACAATGAACCCTTGCCACTGGGGTCCCATTTTAGACCCCTGTGGCAACGCAAATTTAAATTTCCAACAGCTACTATTTCTCTCTACTTATAAATTTACCCCTACAGCAGGGGTACTATAAGTACCCCCCACTGCACCTACAATTAACCCCTATCACTCAGAGGGTCTATACAGATCAAGCCCTAATTAACCCCATAAGTCCCATAGCGGTCAATATAGACCCTTATGGGACAAGAATTAACCCCCGAACATTCTCACTATAAGTGCCATAAGGGTCCACCAGGACCCTCATAACACTAAGTATGAGCAAAACACTACACTATAAATCCTAATTAACCCCCTCTACCTAATAACCCCCGCTACCTAATTAACCCCTCTACCTGATTAACCCCGCTACATAATTAATCCCTCCATTAACTATTAAACCTCCCACTAATTAAATAGAGTATCGCCCACTAAGTGACTATTAACCCCATCTAATTAACTAAACTTATCCCCCTCTAATTAAATAACCGCCTTCTAATGTATTAACTCACCCTAATTAACCTCTCTATCACCCTAATTAACAATTAAACCTTCCAATTAACCTACTTATCCCCTCTAATTAACTAACTAATCCCCTAATTTAATAAAATAAACCCATTAATTAAAAAAATAAAAACACCCTACTAATTACAGAAAATAAAAAAACGACATTACCAAAAATAAAAAAAGACTTACTGAAAATAAAAAAAACATTACACAGAAAATTAAAAAGATGACATTAAAACAAATAAACACTATTAAAATTAAAGAGAAATACAGCCTGTAAAAAAGAAAGGGTTAATAATACCACTTAGCTGGCCCAACTTATCCGCCGGCAAAGTTGCCAGATGCCCTGGTTCTCAATCTTCTGCCCTGGACTAAGTGGGCTATCCAGCTGAGGGGAGGTTAGTTAGTTAATTAGAGGGAATAAGTAGGTTAATTGGGTGGTTTAATAGTTAATTAGGGGGGATAGGAAGGTTAATTGGAGACTGTAATAGTCAATTAAGGGTGGCTAATTAATTAGAGTAGGATTAGTTATGTTAATAAGAGGGGTAATTAAGTAGAGGGGTTAATAGTTAATTAGAGGGGGTTAATTTATTTAATTAGTGAGGGGTTACATAGTTAATGGTGGCGTTAATTAGGTAAAGGGGAGTTTATTAGGTAGAGGGGGTTAACTAGGTAGAGGGTTTAATTAGATAGAGCTTGTTAATATTTATTCATTGGTTTATAGTGTAGTGTAGTGCTTATACTTAGTGTCATGACGGTCCTGGTTGATCCTCGTGGCACTTATAGTGTTAATGTTAGGGGTTAATTCTTATCCCATAAGGGTCAATATAAACCCATAAGGGTCAAGATAGACCCCTATGGGACTTATGGGGTTAATTAGGGGCTCATGGGGTCTGGAAACATGAGTTAATGTTGAAGGCACTGCAGGGGGTTAATATTAGGTGCAGCAGGGGTGCTTAACACTTTAGATGCTAGGGCAGAGGTTCATTTGATGGCACGCATGCTTTAATATTTTAGAGGCAGGGCTTAATTTGATGGTGCAGGTCCTTTGACTGCAGGTGGGGGTATATTTTAGGTGTCAGGAAGTCCTGATTAGTGGTTAATTTTAGGTAACAGGGGTCTTCCTTTGCAGGAGTTGGGGTTTTAGGCAACAGTATGGTGTTTTAGAGAAAGTTCACTGTCTCTTTAACTGCTGCTGCAACACCCAGCAAAGGCTTTTAAAGCCTTTATGAATGGTCTTTGGTACCATAAATATATCTTCAGTTTTTGAGAGTTAGGGAGAGCTCTAGTTTGTAAACAATGGGAATATTTTTATTTGCATAGGGTTTGGGTGTCAAAGTCTAAAGGTCATTTATTTCCAGTGCAAAGCTCAATGGAGATTTTTGCCTTGCATTTTGGTTGTGAGTGTTTTTTCAAGGATTAGCATAGGGCCCTAACTCAGTTGCAGGTGAAAATTCACAGTCCCAGACAGAAGAAATCTTATAACATGTTCTAATTTGTGAGTTTGGGCATGTCCTAAAATGTACACTGTAGCCCCTGTTTTCTGCAGGTTCAAAACACTTTATGTCTTTATCTCAGAGCTCCAATTTTAATACCAAGAAAACCATACCCTCATTCTTGCTTTACTCTATTAAATCTCCTCTTGCCTATTTCCAGGTACATATTGTTATTCATGTAAGGAATTAAAGTATACAATTGCATGAGTAACAATGTGTGCATACACACAAAGGGAAATGATTTAACAAAGAAAGCGCTGCTTAGGGGTACCAGATATGTAAATCCAGTCATGCACTTTTGCTATTGTTATCTACATCAATGACAGTTTTCTTTATATTTATTTCATATGTTACCTAGTCCCTCATTGATTTGCCATAAGTCATACACACCATAGCACCTAATTTTTCACCTTCTGATGGAAAGCTTTATTTAGAACAGACATTTGTAGAAGATGTAATCATGAACCAGTATATTTAAAATAGCCAGGCAAATTACAGATTAGAGCTGAATCAAAGATTGTATGCACAGTCACAAACTTACTTCATTGACTATTTAAACCATGTAGCTTAATGTCTACTTATCGATGGACACAAAGCTTTTGAAAAGGTCACTGCATTGCATTTGTCTATTATGGCTCTTTATAGGCTACTAATAGAATGAAGAGAATTACATTTTTCATGTAAATTATATATAAATTATAGGTTATATAAAATATATTTTAAACACAGATTACGTTAGTTATATGTATACTGATAGTTTTCATTTTTTTTACAAGCAAGTCAATATATTTGAATAAATGGGTTTGGGCACCATAAACATGCTGCATTTCTACAGACAATCCAAATATTAAAACAGAATGACAAACTTTATTTCAGCTTTTTGTTAGTAAATAAATAGCACATCTGTGTTCACATTTAAATGTCTAAAGCAAGTTAAAAAACCTACATCTAGCTCAAAATTCCAAGAAAAAAGTTATTACACTGCATTCTAGGAAGCTGAGCTGGGACAACAGGCTGTGATTGTGTCATAAAGGAATAATGTTGTCATCATTAAAGAAGAAAGCACTCCATTTGAAATGTTTACATCATATTATGCAAAGTCTGTGTGTTGAAGTGTCTCTTATGTCTATGCTATATAGCATGGCAACTGTACAGGAATGCATAAAAGAACATAACGTAAGACAATGTAACAATGCCAGCAAACAAGTGTAAAATATGGAGCAGAGCATAATAAAAGATGTGCAGGAAATAGAAATGTGAAAAAGAGAACAAAGTAATAAAACACATCCACAGAAGAATATATAGAAAACATTTTCTAATAGTAAAAAGAAAAGAAAATGCCAAAAAAGAGAAATTAGAAAAATATCCTAGTATATTTAATGTGATGATATATCTGAAAAATACTGAAAGATGTTTCCAGATAAGGAATAATTTCTAGAGATTTACAACAATGATTCATATGCTAATAGTTCTTTATATGGTAATCTAAATTGAATATCTATGGGAAGTTCACATTTAGCTTTGCAATGGAAAGAAAAAGTCATGTTTTTTTCTCTTACATTTATTTTTTATTCATATGCTTCCTATTGATGTTTTCTTTTGTTACTATCTTTCATTTTCTGTACTCTTGCCTTTTTACATTATTTAAAAAAATATTTTGCCCTTTTTTTAAAATTGTTCTCAAAGATGCAGTTATCTTGTCCCTTTCTTATATTTAAAAAAATTACCCCACCTCTAAGACTTAACATTGGAGTCAAATATTTAAAGACATGTCTATGATTTATTATCTGAATATTTTATATATATATATATATATATATATATATATATATATATATATATATATATATATATATATATACACATATACTGTATATATATATATATATTTATCTATTTTTAACTAATGTAATAATTAAATATGTTTTCATGCAGAAAAAATAAAGTAATCAATATGACATCAGCATTTATCACAATGTAACAGATGCCATTACATTCCCATGGCACAATAACATTAATAACTTTTATTGGTCAACTCAAGCAGTATTTTTCTGTAGGATTTTCCCCCAGTTTACCTGTTATCATCCTTATAATAAGTGTAAATAAACACAATAATAAGAGAAACAGTATCTGTAAATTTGTGAAAAGTGTATATATCTGAAGTCAGTGCTGTTTTATTGTTGAGAAAATGTTTTATCCAGCTATTCAGTATTGAATTTAAAAAAATAAAAAATGTCATCTTGAAATTTAAATTTGTTTGAAAATGTTTAAGGGTCACCTAATTCACAATGGCAAAATTTGGACCACACCACTTTAAAGATCTTCTAAAAACATGTGCAAATACTTTTTTATTTTTTTTACTGACAAAAAAAATCAAATAAAATATATGTTTATATGTGTCAAAGGCTGCCCACAGCCTAATCCACTGCTGAAACAAAGTGGGCTGTGTCCTGCTTCATTAATGTGACCAATCAGGACGCAGGGGATGTGTTCAATTCAAGTCTATTTGAGTCTTTTGACTGATAGTGAGTACTTGAAGGAGACCAGTGTCATCATGGATAGAGGCTGTTCCAATCAGCAACATTCTTCTGTAGAAAGTTCCTGTCATGATCTACTGCTTCATTGGGGTTCAAAAGATCCTAGATCAATCCTACCCATTAGAATTGTGAGGTCCGTTGTATCCCTGCTAGTAGGATTCAGACCAGTAATAGGACAATTATTACCAGGAGCACCAATGATACCACAGGAAAGTAAGAGCTGTGGATGTTACCGGCTGTAATCCCAAGCAAGGATTATGTTTTTCCAAGAATGACAATCTTACTTATGTAAGTTCAAACTGGACACTGCTTTATTGGTAACGACAGAACACATTTAAACATAACAACAACCAATCGTAACAAGCCCCATCCTTCAGTAAACATTACTTGAGCCAATCCTCAAGGTCCCTACCCTGGGCCACTTGGGAGACCTGTCAATCAACTGATCATCCCCTGCAGGTCAGGAGTCTGTTTGATTGATTAAGTTAACCCCTCCTTTGTTCCAGTCCTTCCAAGGGACATTGAGTCAGAACAATGGTGGAGACACTATATCTAACTTCCTACGTGACCCTCCACACTTACCCTTATAAGTATTCATATATGTGTGTCTGGGCCCACTCATGCCTCTGGAAGGCACTCTCAACTTATCCATCCTTGCAGATCAAGTACACTGAAACATGTTGATTGTCTTTCCTGGAGCGGATGGATCTTCCAGCAGTACAATGCAACATGTCATATGGCCAGAATTGTCCGGGAGTGGTTGAAGGAACATGACAAGACTTCCAATTACTTCCCTGGACTCCAAATTCCCTGGATTTTAATCCCATTGAACACCTGTAGGACTACCTTAATTGCTGTAGGTTCACCTTATGGATCCTCCACCACCCACTCTTCAACAGCTCTCGGATGCACTGCAGTCTGCATGGCTTCAGATACTCTTGCCAAACTTTCAACATCTTATTGACTCATTACCAAGCCGTCAAGTTGCTGCCCGTGTCGCACACGGCCGTATATTTGCTAGTAGACATAATAATGTGACTCGGCTATGTATATCATATTTTGAAAATGTTATTATGGGTACAGGTGGGAATCATTAAAAAAAAAACATAAATATGACATTGCAGGTTAATTACGCTTTATAAATTAAATAAGTAGTTCAACATGCATAAAGCCTAAACTATATTTTTACATATATATTTTTTATATATAGTTATATATATATATATATATATATATATACGTATAAATATATATATATATATATATATATATATATATATATATCACATATATAGTTGTGAGCAATACGTGTTGTTGCTAATGCTGCGGGCCACAGTTGCTTCGGCGCTCCTTGCGCTGCTGATGAGCGCCATAGGCGCTCATCCCTATGAGCCCCTAAGACTTTAGGTGCGCAAATCGCGAGGGGCCGCATTTGCAGAGGTGGAGGCTTCCACGTCGGCTGCAATGAGCCACAGGCGCGACTTACACCAAAAAATTTACGGATTTAGCATCCACAAATACGAGCCCATTACGAGCTCGCAAAAATACGACATTAACGCCCGATCCGCGCGCACATGTAAACATGAAAAACACAATAAATACACACAACAAATGCATAAAAAGCATACCCACAGCAAGAGGGGGCACCCAGGACCTCTGCAAGTGAAGTTACACCACAATTTAAGTCCACATTCCACAGTTTAGACACACGAAAATCCCCTAAGCGAGAGAAAAAATGACCGCTGCAACAAACAAAAACAAGGCTACAGGACCCTAAACACGCAAAACACCACCAAGCACATACGTATTTTCCTAAAAAGCCGTACGAGGTCCAAGATACACTATTAACAAGGACGCTAAATCATCCACAGCCGCGTACCACATACACATTAGCCGCCATTTTACAACACTAACTTACACAATGCAGAAGTACACAGCTATCCTAACAGATTACATGCAGACTATTTACACTACACACTGCACACATTGCTGACACTTACACATCAGCTCTACAACAGTGCAAACCGACATTGTATGCTGCAGGAACATCAAAACAGATTGTCAGCTCTTCAACACAATGATTCCTGCATATATTACTTCAAAATAGGTAAAGTATATTATTTATTAATTTATTAATTATTTAATTAGCATACAAAAAAACATATACACAAAAAAAACTCTCATATTAAACATAAAAGCCATTCACTGCGCCACTGCCAACGCTGCTCATAGAACACAAAGCCTTGCAATAAGCGCAAAAAACACATCACAGCCAACCAAACAATAACACCAAAAGCGCCTAGCAGAAAAATAAATACAACAACCAACAGCCTCGCAATGAGCGATGAAGGCGCACTTTGTGAGCCACACGATAAGCGCGAGGCTCGCAATGAGCAACAAAGGATCTTGGACCACCAACAAAATTATTGTCTCCACCAAACAGCATTACCTGCCTTACAATCTTATTGCCGTCATTTTTTGGCGGGCAAGTCGTAAGTATATATATAGTTTTCAGTTGAGCTAAATTTTATTTATTTATTTACCACTATTTACTATTTCATAAGTTAAGGGCTAAAAAATATGTTTTTTTTGTAAATGAATTATGCAGTTCAGCATGCATAAAGCATTTAAGAAAAAATATATAATTTTCAGTTCAACTAAATTTAATTTATTTTACTGTTAGTTTATATAATTATCTAATTAATTTAACTACACATAATTTAAGATTTTAAGTGGGAACATAAAGCAAAAAAAATATACATAGTGTTGTTTTGGGTACTGCCTTTATCTAAAATAGGAAATAATTTTAAGCACATTGGTTAATGTTATACGTCCAGCATACATACATATGTCTACTATTTCTACAGATGTTACTGCCAGGCAACTGAACAACTGCCAGCACAATGCTGGAACAAATAAAGAGTAGCTGTGTAAGACATGTGTTGGAAGAAGAAAGCATAGTCCACCGCCTTCCAAAAAATATGAAAAGCTAACTGGTAGAAAACACAATGCACATGTCTTCTTATGTTCCCTCTTGAAGGCATTGTTCACTACCATCCAGGAAGCAGGATGCATATTTTGGCAAGAGATTGGATTCACTGCCTTCAGTGAAAAAAGATAGGCCTGATTATACATATGGAAATTGTGAAAACGTGTATACATACAGGAGATCATCTAGTTGTAACAGTCCTCGAAGACATAAAAATACATGGCCCCATTCACGATCCCCATGTCAGGACATCAGTTCTGCCAAACACAGTCAACACAAAGATAGAGTTAGATCAATACCACTTTTGCCTTCAGACAGGACACATTATATGCTCTCTTCTTCATGCACTCACAAGGTACACATGGGTGATGAGGGACTGAGAAGAGCTGAATTGGGCGGGGAAAACTCTCTTTCTCATTGCAGGCATCACAAGAAGATATGACAGGGCCTTCAGATGGGATTTCAGGCACAACATCCGTGTCTATGAAATCTATATTTGAGGGTTTTAAAACCTTTTTGTCTAAATTAGATGAGTAAAATAAAGAGATTGGGGATGAAATTGCTTGGGTGGGCACTCACAAAATTCACGAAATTAATATATTAAGTGATGCAGCTACGGCCAAGACTCACAGTATATTTGATTTTGCTGACATTATTGATGTAAGAAGGATTCAGTAGCTAGTACTACTCAGTGGCGGCTGGTGAACTTTCAAGTTGGAGGGGCGCCAGGGCGAAACATAGCCACTCCCCTTTTTCAAACCACACCCCTTTTATAACTCCTCCCCCTAACATCATAATGACCTTTATAAGTCCCCCCCAATGACCTTATACTTGTAAAGCCCATTGAAATACATGATCAGCAATGCAGAAATGTCAAGAAGTAAAGTAACAATGTGTTAAATTCATTGGTATACAATATAGATTGAAAAAACTCATGTGACAAGACTACAGCAATATTATAATTGCACCTATACGCATTAACAGAAAAATTAAAGCAGTGACACCTACCATTAGTCGGCTCTTCTTCTCAGGGTATTCACGTTCAGTAAGTTGACCAACGAGTACAAACAAATCTGCTGCCACATAGGGTTTGCACCTGGGGTTGAAAGAAAACAAGCAAATCAATCAGACCATTCAAGAACAAAACCATACTTAAAAAACATTAAAAGACCAAGTGGAACCATATAGGCACCAAACATACCTTAGAAGACCAAGTGTGACCATAGGCCCCAAACATACCTTAGAAGACCAAGTGTGACCATAGGCCCCAAACATACCTTAGAAGACCAAGTGTGACCATATAGGCCCCAAACATACCTTAGAAGACCAAGTGTGACCATATAGGCCCCAAACATACCTTAGAAGACCAAGTGTGACCATAGGCCCCAAACATACCTTAGAAGACCAAGTGTGACCATATAGGCCCCAAACATACCTTAAAAGACCAATCAGCACTGTATAGGCCCAAACCAGTGGATCTTGGGATTCAAGAAAACAACAACATTTCACTTCTGTTTAGACAACACAATAATCAATGTCAAACAAACACGTTGAATTAGCATATGGATAACCATATGAGCAGTAACGCCACGCCAAGGCTTCAACAATTGTTACTGACCATTCACACACCTTTCATATCTCCTTCCATATGCACACCCACACACCATTCATACTTTACTTACCACTAGTTATTTTTGGTAGTTCGGTGGTGCCATTTCTGAGAACTTTACGTACCCTTGAAGGTGCCTCCAATTCTTTCAAACCAATGCATTCAACCGCTCCAGGGCCATGGTGCTTCTTAAATACCTTTTTATCCTCTTCAATGTGGAGAAGCATCTTTCTGATTCTGCAGTCGTCTTCGATGTTGTTAGGAGGATTCCTTATAGCTTCACTGTCTCTGTGAAATCATTATGCAGATTAAATTGATGGTAAAGTTGGTGCAGAGCAACAGCACTCGTACAGACATGAAATTCTGGCTTACCGTACAGAAGTGACAGCTACCCTTGGAAGTGCCTCCAATTCCTTCAAACCAATGCATTCAACCGCTCCAGGGCCATGGTGCTTCTTAATTACCTTTTTATCCTCTTCAATGTGGAGAAGCATCTTTCTGATTCTTTAGTAGTCTTCGGTGTTGTAAGCAGGATTCCTTATAGCTTCACTGTCTCTGTGAAATCATTATGCAGATTAAATTGATGGTAAAGTTGGTGCAGAGCAACAGCACTCGTACAGACATGAAATTCTGGCTTCCCGTACACAAGTGACAGCTACCCTTGGAAGTGCCTCCAATTCCTTCAAACCACGCCAAGGCTTCAACAATTGTTACTGACCATGCACACACCTTTCATAGCTCCTTCCATATGCACACCCACACACCGTTCATACTTTACTTACCACTAGTTATGTTTGGTAGTGAGGTGGTGCTGCTTAACGCAGTTTATCTTTGCACACCCTGGGGGTATGCATTCTTCTTTGCTTCAATCACTTGTATTTAAATTTTGCACGGCGATCTTTCAAAGAACAAAACTTCTCAATGGTTTTTTCATTGAAGTCTGGGATCTCGGAAATCAGTTGCTTTTCCACTGAGAGCATCGCCAATGCATTCAACCGCTCCAGGGACATGGTGCTTCTTAAAAAGGTTTTTATCCTCTTCAATGTGGAGAAGCATCTTTCTGATTCTGCAGTGGTCATCGGTGTTGTAATCAGGATTCTTAATAATTTCACTGTCTCTGTGAAATCATTCTGCAGATTAAATTGATGTAAAAGTTTGTGTAGAGCAACAGCACTTGTACAAGCATGAAAATCTGTCTTCCCATACAGAAGTGACAGCTCAGTGCGTAATTGTTCCTTCTTCAGTATTGGATATGCTTGCACGGTGTCTTCCAGAGCTTGGGTTGGAAAGCAAGTGTCATGGGTTTTATACAAGTCACTTTGAACAAGTTTGGAACTGCCTAGGTGATTTGAAAATGAAAAACGTTCTTTTGCATGAACCACCACTATGTCACATACCTCTCTTGAAAGTTGTCTCAAGGTTGAGATCTCCGCACTCCGTCTGTGGACTGTTACATCGCTCGGCAAACTTGCTTCTATCTCGTCAACAGAATTACGGATTTTCGGGATGCTGGCGACAAAGTCTTCTGTGACTTTTTGGATATAAACAGTATCCGTGTCTCGCTTCTGAAGCTGACTATAGAGGATGTCAACATGTGGCATTATTAAATGAAATAATTTAAGGAAGTAAAGGAACTCCCTGTCTTCCAGCATTCCAATGAAACCGGCGGCTTCACGTACAGATGTTGGATCAAAGTTTAGACATGCTTCAATTGTCTGGAAACACTCAAGTAGCGCATCTCTGTTCTCGTAGATGACGTTCACGGTCCTAACGTTGAAGTTCCATCGTGTCGGTGCACCTCTTGGAAGTCTTCTACCAACTACCTCATCCAGAACTCCAGTCCTTTTTGGAGAGCGTGAAAAAAAAGATGGTATGCCGCCTATGTTGGAAAAAAAAACTCGAACTCTTCCAATCCTTGAAACTGCTTTCTCCATTATTAGGTTCAGTTGGTGAGCATAGCAATGGACGTAGTGTGCGTTCGGGTACACGTCTTATATTTTTCTTTACACTCCTCCTTGATCTCCACGCATCACACTGGCACCATCGTAGCTTTGAGCTATGAGTTTCTTCTTGTCTTCCGGCTCTGGGAGAACAGTATTCAGACTTTCCAGCACAACAGCAGCAATCGAGTCTGCATCCGTTGATTTCATTTTCGTGAAGCCATCAAATCTTTCCACCACTTGATGCTTCTTGTCAATGTAGCGATAGACTACAACGCACTGTGTCCTAGCGGAAATATCGGTTGTTTCATCCGCTTGGATTGCCACAAACTGTGCTTCCTTAAGCTCTTGGTGAATCACTTCCTTAATAACTTCATGCATGCAGTCCAGTAGCTTATTCTGCACGGTTTTGGACGTGCCCTTAAACACAGTTGCAGTCTTCAAATGCTGTTCCATTGCACTATCGATACTGCCAACCAAATCCACCAGGCCTCAAAACACTCCTGGATTTAGCGATGTTTCACTCTCGTCGTGTCCTCTTAATGCCAGTTCAAAAGCGCCACAAAAGCGTGATAGAAAACAACAAAAAAAACATTAGAAAGGGGGCGTGGCTAAGCAGGCAAGCGAAGCAGACATGCAGGAGCTGAGCTCTGCAGAAAGAATCCACAAACAGACCAATTAAACGGGGTAAATCAAACTCAAACCCCCTGAAAAGGGCACACTAGATGCAGTAAACCCCACTAATCACAGGGGCCTGCACAGCAACAGCAGAAGCAGACTTATAACAAGCGGCCCTTACATTAACCGAGCACACGTGGCCAGCACCGCGGCGGACCCGGATACTGGCACCACGCGTGCTGTACTTACCCCAGGCCACGGCCTCTCTACCCTGCCTTGACAAAACCCGACTGAGACACTGCTCTCATCACCGCAGCGCAGAGGACACCGGGAGCTGCAGCCCAGACATCAGGAGGCGATAGCAGAGTCTATCAAGGCTCCGGAGCTCGCAGGGGCACCCCAAAGGCAGAAAAACGAGCAACACACTGGCCGAACCGAGCGGTGTGAGCAGGGAGCACAACACTGATAGCCCAGGTGGTGAGGGCCCTCAGGGCAAACAACAGCTGAATCCAGCGTCACACTTGTGAGGTAAGGGAAAACACACTGCAGACCCCCATCCCGCTGACCTACGCTCATAAGGGTCTACCTCACAGGCCCACACTAGCCCTACTCCCATCACTCACCAATCAGCACAACACAGAGGGGAAAGATCAGGAGAGAGCAAAGAGTCCATCTTAAAGCTCCTTCCACCCCCAATGACCCACTTATAGGGGGCCCACTATAAGCCCAACACCAGGCTCACTTACCAACAGAGGCCCATGCTACAGGGGCACATGTAGGGGGCCCCAAAAGCCCAAAGAGAACCTGCAGGCACAGCCACCGCAGGAGACCCCCTCCCCTCTGGGTCCAAGAACCTCCCCAGAAGCCCACGGACCATAGACACATATCTGTAGTGGGTTCCTAAAAACAGGACAGCTCAGGTCCGAGAATCGTTGGGCCCCTAACACAGGAGCGTGCACCCCAAGGGCGGAATTTGCAGCGTACAAAGGGTTAATCAGACACAGGCCACAGGATTACAAAACCATTTGTTTTTCAATGCTAGTTTCCAGGCCGAATCCCTGCTTGTATAACAGACTGTACTAGTGAAACTCTACTACCACCTAGTGGACAAAGTTCAAAAGCACCAAGCAAGTGAAAAGAGACAACAAAAGCTCAACTTTCAGCTACAAGCATTTAAGCTATGACCACTTCGGTTCAAGAACTTTTAATAAATCCAAAAAGATGTAACTAGAAAAGAGCCCAGCAATATAGGGACGCTAACAATTGCTCTGGGACAAACCAAGTGAAACCAGGTCTCTGGCAACAAATTGATCTACAATACTCTCACTGAGATGGCAGGTGTTGCCACGAGATAGAACAATAAAGGGATCCAATCTTACTGCCTACCCAAATCTTCAGCAAGCTCTCCCACCAATAAAGCACCCATAGCCGCAGTCCACGCAGCAACAAGCTCTGAAATGTCAGCGCCTAGCACTAAAAGTGACATCCAGGACCTTAAAGACTTAATATCCAACTTCAGAGAGGAGGTCAAATCAGACATCCGGAAGGTGACAACAGAACTATCCACAGAAATTAAAAAGGTGGACGATAAAACAACAAAACTGGAAACCAAAATTTCGGAAATAATGCAACATAACAACAAGCTAACAGAGGAGATCTTGGCTTTGAAGGAGGAACAATCTAGACAACAGTTGCAACAGGAAGATCTAGAAAACAGATCTAGACGACAGAACATAAGGCTGAGGAATGTGCCAGAGTCTGTCAAGGACCTACACGCATACCTAAACGATCTATGTGAATTTCTCCTCCCAAACATACATCCAGAAAACTTGAGAATGGATCGGTTTCACAGAGCCCTTGGATTCCGTTCATCTCCACAGGAGCGCCCAAGAGACATCATTGCCAGATTCCACTACTACTCCACCAAAGAACTGTTCATGAAGGCCGCAAGAAAAGGCATCCCTCCCATCGAGGGGCACACACCGCTGCTTTTTTCTGATCTAGCCCCGACTACCCTTGCCAAAAGAAGACAACTGAAACCGGTTCTGGACTGTATCCTGGCTCAAGGATGGAGGTATACATGGGGTTTCCCTTTTCGCCTCAATATATCCAAAGAGGGAAAATTCTTCACTATCAGAACACTGGAGGAAGGCATTAACTTGCTGGCGGAATGGAACATCAAGGTCACTGTCGGAGAGCAGTTTCAACCAACAGAAAACCCGAGAGGAAGGAGTCCTCCCATGAACGGAGAAAAAGACTTAATACAATGAGTTGTCACTTATTTTGTTTCTCTGCTTTTTTGTTTTTTTTTTGTTTCTTCTTCCTCTCTCTTCTTCTCTCTCTCTCCTTGTTCTCATGCTAGTCTGACAACCAAAGCTAGTTGAATCTGAAAACGGGTAGATTCAATAAGGTAGCACCCACACCAGTGAAAGTTCTAATACACACTATAGACAGTTAACCCAGGCCGTAAAGGCAAAAGCAACACACACCTAGAAGGCGTCCCTACGGGCGCTAACACGTAGACTTCCAAAAAACCCCACAGTAGGGAAAGTTTAGGCGGACCAATTCAGTGTCAGTTTAGAGACACTAACTGGCCCACCTGTAAAATACGAAGAGGACAGCAAACGCTCTCCTCATAGTAGTTTAATTTACCACACTTTATTTAAGTAAGGAACACAATTAAGTTAAAACATACTAAGAGCTTTCCTGACCAACAGTAAGACACACAAACAGACTCACGTACTTAGACTTCTTACCCAGGTTTACCTTAGGGATCCCCACTAGAGGAAAAGTAGGAACTTGCTTAATTACTGAGCCAGGTTTTTATAATTCCAAAGGATTAAGTATAAGCAATTTGGCTCACACTCTGTTGTCTCTTTTCCTTTGAGTACAGATACTCTCCCACACAGCCAGCTGCTGAGCAGTCTTCGGGTGGAAACCAGCAGGAGGCACAGGATAACGAAGTAACAGGCTTCCAGAAAGGTGAGATAGCCATTTAGACACACCAAAAGGTCATACACCTCAATAAGAAATATGAACATTGTCATTGCGTCACATAACGCTCATGGTCTGAACGAACCAATCAAGAGGGGGGTAGCCTTGAGAAATTACCAAAAACTAAATCTTGATATCGTAATGATTCAGGAAACTCACTTTAGAAAACAAGCACTGCCAAAATATTGGGGGGGGAGTCTTTACTCAGGCATTCCATTCGACCGCAGATACCAAACAAAAGGGAGTCACGATTTTGTTCCACAGAAGACTCAACTTTCAGTTAAGTAAAATTCAAAAAGATAAAGATGGCAGGTTTTTAGCAGTACATGGGACCATACACGAACGTAAGGTTTCATTCTTGAACATTTACGCCCCGAACACAGATCAAACGCCATTCTTTCAAAAAATACAGAAACTCACAGATAGCTGGGAAGACGGGCTTAAGATAATAGGAGGAGACATGAACGCGGTCTTAGACCCGCTCAAAGACAAGTCAAATGATTTAGGTTCACAAAAAATCCCCACAGCGACTAAAGCTCTCAAAAAACTCCTAAAATCAAACTGCATGATTGATACCTGGAGAAACATGAACCCCACAGAAAGGGAATACACATTTTTTTCCGCCAGACATGGTTCGCTCTCCAGAATAGACTATATCCTGATCCCACAGAACGTTACAGGGAACCTAACTGAGGCCGCTATCTGCCCCATAGCATGGTCGGACCACGACCTGGTCAAAATCTCCATGAATAATCTCCTACCGAAAGGAAATAACCCGAGGTGGTCATTAAATCCCAGTATACTGAACGACCCTATCACACGAGATAAGGTCAGAACTGCAATCGTAGATTATCTTGACCTCAATACAGTAGGGGAGATAGACATAGATGGAATTTGGGCAGCTCACAAGGCAGTGATCAGGGGAGTCTGTATACAAATTAGTTCAATCAAAAAGAAAAAAGACCAAGCACAAATCTTACTTCTAAACCAGAAAATTGCAGAAGCACAGAAACTATTTGTTAAAGATAAATCACGACATACCCATGAGAAGATACTAAATTACAAACAAGAACTAAACACTATTTTAAGAGGGAAAATGGTCAATATCCTACAGCGAACTGAAGCTAAATTCTTCAGATACGCAAACAAGCCCGATAGAATGTTGGCCACGAGACTAAAAGAAAAAAGAGCAAACTCATTCATAGCCAAAATAATCACCAAAAATAGACAGACAGTTTTTAAACCAGATCAAATAGTAAGCAAATTCAGACAATTTTATGCGGACCTTTACAGCAAAACACCCGAATCAGGCACCCCAATCCACAAACTAGAAATTGAAAATACACTAAATAACTTAAATATACCCCAATTAGACTCTACCAAAGCCAAATCACTCTTAGAGCCCATCTCGGTCGAAGAAATACAGGATGCGATCAAGTCCACAAAGGCACACGGGGCCCCAGGGCCAGATGGCTATTCCAACCTCTACTACAAACATATGAGCGATCTACTTAGCCCCACCTTACATAAGCTATTTAACAGCTTCTTAGCTGGTGAAAAAATTAAACCGGAATTCTTAGAAGCCAAAATAGTACTGATTCCTAAACCGGGGAAAGACCCATCCCAATGTGCTAGCTATAGACCAATATCTCTGATCAACACAGATTTAAAAATATACACCAAAATCTTAGCGTCAAGACTAGCGAATCTGTTACCTGAAGTGGTACACCCAGACCAAGTAGGGTTCATTAAGGGTAGAGAAGCGCCAGACAATACCAGAAAAATTATTGACCTTATTGACATAACCAAAAGTAATGAAGGCCGCGCTATGGTGTTAGCGCTTGATGCCGAGAAGGCAGTTGATAGGTTAGATTGGACATTTATGAACGCCACGCTGAACAAATTCGGAATTCCGGAAGGTTTTCTGCGAAGCATCGCGACATTATACTCGGAACCAACCGCACAAGTTACATACCAAGGACACAATTCACTAAAATTCAACATCACAAGGGGGACAAGACAGGGGTGCCCTCTTTCACCATTGTTGTTCGCCCTCAGCATAGAGCCCCTAGCAATTGCCATTCGTCAGCACACTGACATATCGGGTCGGCCCGACAGATCATAAAATTAGCCTTTTTGCTGATGACATCCTACTAACAATATCAAACCCCCTGGTTAGTCTACCTAATCTATTCAAACTTTTGTCTAAATTTGGCCCACTGTCAGGATTCAAAATTAACAAAGTAAAAGCATAGCCCTTAATATATCACTTCCTCCCACCACAGAAAAACTACTAGCCAATAACTTCCCAATAAAATGGGCCCCGAATTCTATCAACTACCTAGGCATACAAATTACAAAATCAACTAAGACCCTATATGAAGCAAACTACCCAACCCTCATTAAACAATTAACTAGGGACCTGCACAGGTGGTCAGAACTAAAGATTTTGTGGTTAGGAAAGCTACATGCCGTCAAAATGAACGTACTCCCCAAACTGCTCTACCTTTTTCGGACCTTACCTATCTCGATTTTAGCGATAGATTTGAAAAAAATACAGAAATTACTAATGAGTTTTCTGTGGAACAATAAAAAACCTAGAATTAACAGAGAAACAACTACTGCGACTAAGAAGGATGGTGGGCTCGGATTTCCAGACATTTCCAGGTACTTTAAAGCTGCTAGATTAGCGCAACTAGTTAAGTGGTATGTCAGGGACTCCCCCCCGGTATGGGTTCAATTAGAAAAACACATTCTAGGGTCCAATGATTTAATCATGCGTCAGTTACTATGGCTCTCAACCCAGCAGGGCTTCAAGTTACCCCAATCAATTCCATCAAGTGTGAGGCACTCAATTTCCCTATGGAAAGATATAAATAAGAGGAACAGACTGCTGGGCCCGGAGTCAGGGCTCAGCCCTCTATGGCCACTTTCAACTAACCCCAAAATAAACTCTAATGCTCAATACAGATGGTGGATTGATAATAATTGCTCAATTGCGGCAGATTTACCGGTTGTTAATCAAAAATGGTCCACCACCGCATTCTTAGAAGACAAACCCCTTCCTCCGGGGGAATGGCTTAACCTAATCGCTATAAACCAAAGATTAAATCACATCACTAAGAATAAAGGAGGGCTAAATATATCCTTATTCGAAAAATGTTGCATTAAATTCCCGGGAGGGAAAGGAAACATCTCCATAATATATAACCATTTAAGCGAGTTAGTCACACCCCCTAAATTACACTATGAATCAGCATGGGAAGCTGACCTCAACATAAATTTAGACAGAGACCAATGGAATAGTATTCGGAAACAAGCCAAAAACACATCACTTAACGTAATTATGAAAGAAAACTCCTATAAAGTTATTATGAGGTGGTACCTAACCCCAGTAAGAATGCACATAGGGAACCAGACGATTAGTGACATATGCGAAAGGGGCTGCAACCAAAAAGGGACTCTAATCCATAAATTATGGGAATGCCCTATGATTAGACACACATGGGTGGACACCTACAAAACCCTGGAGAAACTATGGGGTCAATGCTATCCCATGAGACCAGAAGAGGCCATCCTGGGATTACCAGTAGAAGGGATGTCCAACTCAGAACAATTCCTAACTAACCAAATTTTCCTAGCAGTAAGGATAGTAGTAGCCGCCCATTGGAAATCACCCACCCCAACGTTTGAAGTAGTCTTAAACAAAATTGAATTTGTTCGATCCATGAGCGTTCTGTCCGCTGAGGTTGACCATAACTACAAGCGCTGGGCCTCCTGCTGGGCCGCCTGGGAGACAAGACGCGGCAGATGAATAGGGTGAGTGACACTTCTCCCTACAAAGGAGCTATTAAGGGATCCATAGTAGTAGTGGTTTTAACTTACCCAACATCATTAGCCCCCACACAGTAACCTAAACACAGAGTAATCTTTCTATTAGTTGCTACCAACCAAGCTCAAAACAACAGATGGTCAGGAATCCAAGTTCATCACATTTTTCCCATAGTTATGGGACTGCATTAAATATAGTTCTCTCGTTAGCCTTAAGTTATTTAAAAGCTAGTATCAGCTATTATAATACCAGAAAAACGGAAAAGGGAGAGGAGTTTTGGACAGGCAGAGGACACACTGGAAACCAGATATGTGAAATACGTTTATTGTTAATTCCTATTTATCACTTCTAATGTTTTTGGTGTACTATGTTATATGTCAATAAAAAAAAAAAAAAAAAAAAAAAAACATTAGAAAGTTCAAGACCCAAACCGTAACTTTTAAAACCTTAAAAGACCAAGTGTGACCATATAGGGCCCAACCGCACCTTAAAAACCTTAAAAGTCCAAGTGTGACCATATACTCACCTACAGTTGACTCTCCTTCTCAGGGTATTCACGTCCAGTAAGTCAACCAACGAGTCCAAACAAATCTGCTTCCACAGATAGTTTGCACCTGGGGGGTGATAGAAAACAACAACAAAAATATTAGAAAGTTCAAGGCCCAAACCGTAACTTTTAAAACCTTAAAAGACCAAGTGTGACCATATAGGGCCCAACCGCACCTTAAAAACCTTAAAAGTCCAAGTGTGACCATATACTCACCTACAGTTGACTCTCCTTCTCAGGGTATTCACGTCCAGTAAGTCAACCAACGAGTCCAAACAAATCTGCTTCCACAGATAGTTTGCACCTGGGGGGTGATAGAAAACAACAACAAAAATATTAGAAAGTTCAAGACCCAAACCGTAACTTTTAAAACCTTAAAAGACCAAGTGTGACCATATAAGCCCCAACCACACCTTAAAAACCCTAAATAACAAAGTGTGACCATATAGGGCCCAACCGCACCTTAAAATCCTTAAAAGACCAAGTGTGACCATATAGGCCCCAACCGCACCTTAAAAACCCTAAATAACAAAGTGTGACCATATAGGCCCCAACCGCACCTTAAAAACCCTAAATAACAAAGTGTGACCATATAGGCCCCAACCCCACCTTAAAAACCCTAAATAACAAAGTATGACCATATAGGCCCCAACCGCACCTTAAAAACCCTGAATAACAAAGTGTGACCATATAGGCCCCAACTGCACCTTTAAAACCCTAAATAACAAAGTGTGACCATATAGGCCCCAACCGCACCTTAAAAACCCTAAATAACAAAGTGTGACCATATAGGCCCCAACCGCACCTTAAAAACCTTAAAAGACCAAGTGTGACCATATAGGCCCCAACCGCACCTTAAAAACCCTAAATAACCAATCAAAACCATATAGGCCAAAACTGTACATGAAAAAAAATGAAAAAAACAAAACAAAACAATATATATCAATATATCAATATATATCAATATATATCACATATATAGTTGTGAGCGTACGGGCCGTTGCTCACGCTTGCGGGCCCGCAAGCGTGAGCAACGGCCCGTATGCTCACAAAGCAACTGAGGCCCTCGCAAAGCGAGGGCCTCAGTTGCTGGCATGGAGCCCGGCCCTCGCGTCTCCTGTAGGACACTGCTGTGGTGGGACTATGCCTGAAGAGGAGGCTGTGACGTCACTGTCAATACTTATAAGGTGACTGGTAAATCTCAATGTTTGTTATGGGCAATAGAGAGAGACGGCTCATAAAGCAATAATAATGTGCAGAACAAAGAACAAGTATACCACAGCAAGGGATACTGGGAGTTGTAGTCTTCTACATTCACTTCCGGTTAGTGAAAGCACTTCCTGTCTTATGTTGACTGCAGCGCTGTAAGTATCTGTAAGTCTGTATTTCTGTATTTATCTGATTGTGAATAAAATCATGGGGGTAAATGATCAGTGTTTGTGGGAGAGGAGGCTGGGAGAAACATGGTTGTGTGAGAAGGAGACACGTGTAGGAAGTGATAGATACATAAAGGGAGAGAGAGAGGCAGACAGAGAGAGGGGCAGAGAGAGATACAGAGAGCTAACTGAATAATACTGATTCACAGTTGCTAGCATGGAGCCGCGGCCCTCACGTCTCCTGTAGGACACTGCTGCTCTAATGATGGCCAGTGCTGTGGTGGGACTATGCCTGGAGGAGGCTGTGTGGATGCTATGCCCCGGGGGGTGTTAGGACACTGATCCTGCAGCATGCAGCAGCCACACCGCACGGAGATTCCAGGGGCAGACTCTACTGGTGAGTGTGCCCAGCAATGCATAAGCAATGGCACTGAGAGGGTTAACCCCTGCACTGCTATGTGGGCCTGTTCTGGGCCTGCAGGGGTTAATGATCTACATGCTGAGGGTCAGGTAGTAGTAGATGGGGTCTCCTATAGGCGTCTGGGGTGATATATATGGAGATATAGAGGTCTGCACATATTGCATGTGAAATAACCTATTAATATTAGAATGTTATCATATATTGGAATGGATCTTACTATATGATTGTATCAACTGTATAACATGGAAATACCTGCACCTATAGGATTCAGTTATATACTCTGCCTCTGATCTTACCATGTGTGCTTATAGGATTCTATGTATCTGAACTTACCATATGTTCTGCACATGATCTTTTTAAAAGTATTTTAGATAACATAAATAGTGACCTTCATATCATGCTGCTATATGCCCCATAGATGTGTTTACCATATGTGCTGTCTGGCATTGTACTATATACACTAATGATGTTAGTTAATGCACTGTATATATTCTTACTATAAGCACTGTGTTTGAACCGAATTTCTGCGCAGTATGGGATATTACTATGTGCATTATAATACCTTACCATGGCCCTCATTCAATTGCGATTTGGCCAATTGAATAGGGGTCTAAATAAGCACATAACATATTTTTTTTAAAGAAGTTTTTAGTTAGTAAGCATCTATCCAAAAGCAAGGTTTACACTAACTAAAAACTTCTTTAAAAAAATATGCTATGTGCTTATTTAGAGCCCTATTCAATTGGCCAAATCGCAATTGAATGAGGGCCCATATGTGCTGTATGGCATCTTACCGAAGGCGCTCCTTGCCAGCAACTGCGACCCTCCCAAAATTTACTTATATAACGTCACACCAACGACCCTCACAAACAACATACGAGACATGTTAACACTGATTACGACCTCGCAAAAATCAGCCGCAACTCGCGAACATGAAAAAAAAAAACACAATAAATACACACAGCACATACATAAAAAGCTTACCGACAGCAAGAGGGAGCATCCAGGACCTCAGAAAAACCACTTACACCTTCACTTAACTAAAAATAAAAGAGTTTACACACTACAAAATTCTCTAAGCGAGAGAAAAAATCGGCCGCAACTCGCGAACATCACAAAATGTAAAACACAATAAATACACACAGCACATACATAAAAAGCCTACCTACAGCAAGAGGGAGCATCCAGGACCTAAAAAAAAAACAACTTACACCTTCATTTACCTCAAAATAAAAGAGTTTAGACACTAAAAAATTCTCTAAGCGACAGAAAAAATGGCGGCGAACAAAACGAAAACGAGGCTACAGCGCTCTAACCACGTAAAACACCACAAGAAACTCGCAAAACACCACAAAAGACCTACGGATAATCCGCTAAGACGCATACCACACATTACCCGCCATTTTACTCCAATGTGGAAGTACACAACTACGCTAAAGGTTACGGCTCGCGAACGCACAGTATTACACTGCACACGTTCATCACGCTTACACAGCAGCTCCACACCACTAATGCTGCAGCAACATCAAAACACATTGACAGCTCTTCAACACAATGCTTCAAAATAGGTAAAGTATATTCATTTATTATTTTAAATTACATATTTCAGTAGGACACACAAAACACCATTAGCTACCTTACAATTCCATTGCCGTCATTTTTTGACGGGCAATTCGCTAATATATATATATATATATATCAATATATATCAATATATATATATATATATATCAATATATATATATATATATATATATATATATATATATCTATCAATCATTATATATATATATCTATCAATAATCAATATATAAATCAATCAATATATAAATATATATATATCAATATATATATATATATATATATCAATCAATAATCAATATATAAATCAATCAATATATAAATATATATATATGTGATTATATAATTATTAAATAAAAAGCGTTCATGTGCAATTTTTAATGTGAGCATATTACTTCCTTCATTCATTTATAGACACACATGATAGAAGGTTAAAAATAGCACTTAAATATCTTTCTTATTGAAGAACAAACACCTCTAATACCCATTGTTATAATATCATTTTGATACATAAGTCATCTTAATTTACACACGTACCTTAATAGCCTTAACAGTTATTAAATGAGATATGGATATTAGTCTTCATATAAATTTAGAGTAATAAAAGTTATATATGTGAAAGTTTGTCTTTAAAATTACCTTAAGAAAGCTCATACATTTATTTATATATTTATTTATTTTTGATTAACTCACATATTTTATGCTATCATCACATTTATGCTATCATCATATATATGTACCATGGATGAAGTTACAAACTATAGAATATTATTTTATTTCATTTCTAACACTTAGAAATGGTGTAATATAATAATAAATGAAAATCCACTTATAAATATTAAGGCACAGTATTAGGAAATCACACAATTTAAAGATCCAAATAACAACAAGTTTTAAACAAACTTCCATTGGTATATTTGATAGATTGGTGACATTTAAAATAGCAACTTACACAATTAAGCTGTCCCCTAGCGGAGTCATGTGATGCAGGGCGATCAGATGACGACAAGTGTGCTGCTGTACAAGAGCGTCCAATGAAACGCTCTCAAACCTCAGACCATACATAGGCCAATTGAGATGAACGCAGACCTGCGTCTGCCCAGTTACTAAGTAACATGCGTCATGACGTCATATGACGCGACGCTCGTAGCGGCCGCATTCAATGACATTCTTTAGGGGGCGTGGCCTCCGTTCAATAAAAAGCCCGCGAAGGGCAATTGAAAGAAGTGGCAGCCTTTGAGAAAGTTACCATATTGGTAACGAAACCGGTCAGGCAACAGCCATATCACGTTTGTTGTCAACCAGATATCAATTTATGTACCTAGAGGCGTTTTGCATTTGATACACAGTGAGTAAGAGCCTTTATGGCTTTTTTTCTTTTGTATATCCAACTGTTTTGACTATTTTGGAGACGCATGGCTATCCTCTTTAATTAAGGCCCATATCTCTTGGTCACCTTATTAGGGTAATACCCCCATGACAAACTTTGCTTGCACAATTTTTGGTGTAAATCAATGGGTACATTAAGACCCTATAGAGATTTAGTGGCCTCTATATATATATATATATAGTATTATATATGGTTCTATATACACACTAATATATCTGCAACTATAAGTCCTCATTACATTGGTTCTGTCCATATACTGTATAGCCTTTGGGCACTGGTTGATACTTTTTAACAAATTGTTTTTTAACATAAACCCACAGTAATTAATATTATTTATTTTTTGTTTATCCAATGATTTACAAATTTTTGTTTATATGAGGATAATCTTTCCAATGTTTTCTGGCTATCCGTTATCACAAGGGTTTTTTATCATCATTTTGGTCACTTATAGAGCTGCTCCATAGTACCTCATCAACCCCAAACACTATTCAACATCATTATCTTTATTAGCACACAGCACTTGATACATTGATCACCGGCACTTGCCATTGCAAGATCCTGGCATTCTTCACTATTACATACAATTATAGGCACAGACATATCTCTCCACTTGTATTTTCAGGACACATTTTAGCCATTGTCCACATAGTAGTACCGTTTTTCCATATTCACATCCCTTTTCTTCACACCATCCTATCACGCATACATCTGGCCATTTGGCCTCTATCCTCACGCCTATTCCATTCACAGTATATCACATAACTAATAGGTAGTCTAGCCAGTTGGTAGCAAACCTCATAATATTCTTTACTAGTAGGGTTTATTTTTTCATCAACTTTTATTTTTAACTTCTTTTTAATCACTCAAGAGCAAGCCGGGTAGGCAGCTCACATTAAAAATTGCACATGAACGTTTTTTATTTAATAATTATATCATCACACTTATCAGGTGTTAAGCACCAACTCTGAACAAATTATATATATATATATATATATATATATATATATATATATATATATATATATCAATATATATATATATATATCAATCAATATATATATATATATATATATATCAATCACACACACACACATAAAAAATATACATAAATATACATAAACATAAAAAAATATATATTAATTGATATTTATTAATTGATGTACTTTATTAATTATTTGATTATATTGCTCATGTATTTCTATTAGACATTATTTTTTATACATATTACAGTGCTATTTATTTGCTATACATGTTACAGGATATTATCCTGTAACATATATATCACATAAATAGCCCTGTAATATGTATAATACATCCAGGGTCACACAAGTTCACACTAACCTTTTTTTCCCTTACAGGCTTCCATACCTGCTTTGCTGATTTGCTAATTTTTTAAAGACTCTCATTGGTTGAGATCGATGTCAATCAAAATTTTCAGCCAATCAGAGTCCTTCAAAAATTAGTATATAAGGCAGAGCGTGGGAAAAAAACAATTACTCGCGGGTGGAGCTCCTTGTAGGAGGACCTCCGTTAGTTTGTTGTGTTTTTTTTTTTTAGAGCGTCGGGTTTTTTTTTGGTGGAGGCGTCTTGCAATGGGCCAGAATGGATGGACAATGGCTTCAATCAAGATTGGATTATTTTTTGACATGGGCTTCAATCAAGATTGGATTATTTTGACATGGTCTTCAATCAAGATTGGATTATTTTGACATGGTCTTCAATCAAGATTGGATTATTATGCCCAACGACTATCCAGGGCAGAAGGCCAATGCTGGAGGGGTCAATTTGACAGGTAAGTATGTGCTGTTGTTTACTTTTTTTATTATTGTTTGTTTAGTATGCATGTGCTGTTTACTTTATTTTTTTTATTATTGTTTTTCCCTTCCCTTATTTTTATTTTATTTTTAAAAGTGACAGGCACATGCATTGCCTGTTACTTCTAAAAATGGAATAAAAATAGGGGGGGGGGGTTGGTAGTTGGGTCAGGGTGGGGTCAGGCGGCCATGGGTCGGTCAGTGGGTCGGTCGGTGGCCGCGTAGGCCACATGGAGGCCATGATCAGGGGTGGCACAGGCCTAATGGGGGTGATCCTCCACCCCCATGTGGCCTGTGCAACCCCGCTCACCGCCCGATTACCCCGATCACCGGTGGCATAGCATAGGGCAGGCCACATCGGGATGATCTGGGGTGGCACAGGCCACAGACATGGCGGTGATGGCTGGAGCGGGGGTGGCACCATTGCAGGCCAGGCCGGGACGTCGGTGGTAGGTAAGTTGGTGGGTGGCTGGGTAGGTGGCAGGCCAGGCAGGCATAGTGGGGGGGGCCCTACCTTTTATTAGGGGCACTAAGGGTTTTGTTTGGCCAGGGGCAGGGCAGGTGCCAGGTAGACTTACTGTTAGGTTGGGCAGAGCAGATGTGAGTAGTTTCAGCCAGGGAGTAGTGATGTCGCGAACATCAAATTTTGGGTTCGCGAACAGCAAACCTGAACTTTACCAAATGTTCGCGAACGGGCGAACATCGGCGAACCGCCATAGACTTCAATGAGCAGGCGAATTTCAAAACCCACAGGGACTCTTTCTGGCCACAATAGTGATGGGAAAGTTGTTTCAAGGGGACTAACACCTGGACTGTGGCATGCCGGAGGGGGATCCATGGCAAAACTCCCACGGAAAACTACATAGTTGATGCAGAGTCTGGTTTTAAGCCATAAAGGGCATAAATCACCTAACATTCCTAAATTGTTTGGAATAACATGCTTTAAAACATCAGGTATGATGTTGTATCGATCAGGTAGTGTAAGGGTTACACCCGCTTCACAGTAACAGACCAATCTCCCCGTTTAATGCACCGCAAACAACCGCAAACAGTCCCTTTGCACAACAGCAAACTCTCCATTTGCACAAGGTTGGATACCAAGCTAGCCATGTCCTGTTCCTTGTCCTCACTAATGTCATTGAAGGTCTCTTCCTCCACCCAGCCATCAAGGGTCCCCGAAAAAGTTACAACAAGCCCCCTGGGACGCCTGCTGTGTTTCGTCTTCCACCTCCTCAAAGCAACCTTTCCCCTCTGACTCCTCTTCTTCAGACTCCAAGAGTCTGGGGGCTTCCACTCCCTAGCATGGAAGATTATACACAGGTCAGAGTCTGGGGGCTTCCTCTGCCCAGCATGGAAGATTATAAACAGGTCAGAGTCTGGGGGCTTCCACTGCCCAGCATGGAAGATTATACACAGGTCAGAGTCTGGGGGCTTCCACTGCCCAGCATGGAAGATTATACACAGGTCAGAGTCTGGGGGCTTCCACTGCACAGCATGGAAGATTATACACAGGTCAGAGTCTGGGGGCTTCCACTGCCCAGAATGGAAGATTATACACAGGTCAGAGTCTGGGGGCTTCCACTGCACAGCATGGAAGATTATACTCGTTGCCTCTGTCTGCGTTATTATAAGGTGTGTACTATTAAGTAGTACTATTCCTATCGGTTTAATCCCTGTTACGTCCACTATCAGGGGACGTGTATATGGCATGGATTTTTGGAAGCGGGAGATGGAAAAAGATGCTTGGTCGTTCCTCCCACTTCAAATTTGTGGCACTGCGCGTGCAATCTAAGGTTCCACCAGATATGAGTGTCACTGTGCACTGGCAAAAGTTGGCAGAGTAGATGCAATAGGCTTCACACACACGTATGTAGGCAGGCAATTGCTATTCAATCTATTACAGTCAAAAACGTGTTGTTTTATGTCACTGAGCACAATATAAGCTGTGAGCCTGACACAGGCAGGCAACTGAAATTAGATCACAGGAAAAAAATGGTTGTTTTCAGTGTATGTTACACCACCAGGTATTAGTGAAAATAAGCACAATATAAGCTGTTAGGTGTTAGCCTGTCACACACACACGCTGGCAGGCATAGATTACACAAAAAAAATTATAAAATCAAATAAATGATGTTCAAAGTTTCCTCAATGATAAAGTATAGGGGGCGAACCAAAAAGCGCATGTGTTCGCCGTTCGCGGCGGATGCGAACATGCGAAAATCTCAGCGAATAGTTCTCCGGCGAACTGTTCGGGACATCACTAGTAATGGAAATAAGTAGAACAGAAAGTAAAGATGGAGCTGAGCAAGTAAACTGAGTGTAGATGCATAGAGATCATTTCTAGGTTCTGTAAATTGCTGCATATTAAGTGAATCCCATTTTTTGACCAGCTTCTAAATTTATTCTGGAAATTTTGGATGTTTCTGTCCTCCCTTGTGTGTATGTGCCAATGTGTGTATAGGAACCTTTGCTTGTACATGATATGTTGGAGAACATTGGGATATTTTCATAGCACTATATGATAAGTTGTCTAATGGCAGACATCACAAGGCAGAGCTGGGAACTCTGGGTAACAAACAACTTCTGACATCAGAGATGTGTCATAATAGATGATGTCACAGAGCTCAGGGCACTATATGATAAGTTGTCTAATGGCAGACATCACAAGGCTGAGCTGAGAACTCTGGGTAACAAACAACTTCTGACATCAGAGAGGTGTCATAAAAGATGATGTCACAGAGCTCAAGGGACTATAAAAGGAGCTGCCTTGCGAAGCAAAGTCATTCACTGCATAAACATCAAGCGATGAACAGCTGGATAACCAAGTGCCGGTATCCTATAAAGACTATAGGAAATCTTAAAGGAGGAAACTATACCTTGCACATGGAGATTGAGAGATTACATAGATAAAGGTAAGGTTTAAAAACTGGGCCATTATATTAATTGTACAGACAACAAAGTAGATTATACCATCTGAAGTAGTGATATAAACTGACTTCTTCTTATGTTACTGTCTTGAAACTTATTGTTAACGTATATTTAAATCAGTATAGTCATGAGTCCCATGTATTGACGGTGCCACTTGCATTTTTCTTCAGATAATGGTAGCACGGTATAAAAATACAGCATGAATAATTTCATCAGTGAGGAGATAGCACTACGAGGTGAGAGGTGAGTAGAATTTGCTTTAGTTTATTCATGTGTAAGTACTGTATATACTTCAGTGTATGAATGTTAAGGTGCCCCCCCCCCCCCCCCCCATGACTGGCATGGCAGGGAAGAACTAAGTTTTAAAGCAGCCCTGAAATACTTGTTTTTTAGAACCATCCCCATAAAAGTGGATGTTGTGTCACTTTAATGCACGAGGGAGTATTGTTATTTTTCATTATGTATAATCTTGTGTAATTATGTGAGGAGTGTTGTCTTAGTGAGTACCATAGTTATGTTGCCAACTTCGCCAGGAGACAAAGCACCAATCAGGGACCATTATCTGCAGTCTTTTTTTGTACCTCTATGTATATAAAATCATTACATATCACAATAGATGACATCACAAAGCCCAGTTACTAGACAGAAGTTCTGCAAGTCCATATGTCTAATGTACAAAAGCCTTAAAGAGATATTGTAGCTCCAAATTTACATTATACTCTTGAAGTAACTGACTTTGGTAATGCACAAACTATAGCCTTTAATTCATAATTTATCATATGCAATTTGTCAAAAGTCTGTAAAATCTTGCAGGGCGTAGTTGCGCTAGCGACTGTTTTGTGATAATTTGAAAGATGTGTAATAATACTGTACGTTAATTTCACTGTGTTGTTCTTCTTTTTCAGAAATTTAAATGCATTGAGACAACAAACCATAGACTGGACCTCACCCCGTACTCCTCATTACTCGAGACTGTTGTCAAGGATAAAGGAAAGTCAGAATGGCTTCATGGAAGCTCATGTTGCAAGGTTTCAAGCCCCTCACCATAAAAATGGGACTCTTCACAGCCCTCTTGTGAGACTCGCTGCATACACGCTCTGGCCACCATATTGGCTATAATCCCCCTGGTCATCAGTCTTAATGTGTGGGAACAGTGGCACTTCACCTGTGTAGCCGACAGTACCTGGCCTCCTTACAATTGATACCAGCTTTTCTGTTTGCCGGACCAAAAGATCTGCTGCCTTCCACTGGTAAGATAACAACTGCTGGCAAGATAACGGCTACCTGAGAGTTGTGAGGCTCTGTGGAGCCGCCCTGAATCCCATCTTCCTGTTGGATCTGCACTCAGGTTTTTTCCAATGTAATTAGTCTTTACTGGGGGCAGACATTTTCTTGTGTAGCTACTTCGAGGAGGGGACAAGGCTAGTAGACTTAGATTTCCATTAGTCCTGCTGTAAGCACTTAATACTAAGGATTGCCACACTTTGTTCTACATTCACAGGTAAACAGAAACAAACATGGTGGCTTCTACAGTATTCTAGTACTGCTTAAAATATTTAAAGGCTATATTTTTTACATTATAAAACATTTGTCTGATCATACACACACTTTCCTTTTCCGTAACATAACACATTTAATGTTATACAACTACATTGTGCTTTAACTTTGTTTGCCTTCTCTACAGAACTGCAACCCAAGACTCAAAAGAAATTTAAGCCAAATGGAACTGAATTTAGGAAACCCAGAATATTCTCTACATTCTGACATTGTGTGAAGCTTTGAAATTATAACATTTGAGGAGATATCGTGAGAGCCACAAGTTCTTCAGGCAGCTACATCTCTTCTCCTTTATTCAAATAGACAACTATTACTGGCTTCATCTTATCTGCGTAAGAAGAAATTGGAGAGAGTGTGTTTGTAATAAACAATCACTGAGAGACTAGAGACTCTGCATTATGTCAAAGTAATGCAACTGCCCAAGTAACAAAAATGACATATAGACACACACACATACACTGAATTATATACACACACACACTGACATATACACACACACACACACTGACATACAATCACATACACATACACACACACTGACATATACACACACACACACACTGACATATACACACACACACACACTGACATATACACTCACACACACACACTGACATACACACACTGACATACACACACACACTGACATACACAGAGACACATACACACACTGACATACACACACTGACATACACAGAGAGACACACACACACTGACATACACACACTGACATACAGACACACACACACACACACTGACATACACAGAGACACACACACACTGACATACACAGAGACACACACACACTGACATACACAGACAGAGACACACACTAACCACACTGAGACACTGACATACACAGACACACATAGACACTTACACACTGATTTACGCACATTGACACACACACACTTTGACATACAGACACATACTGGCACACACACTAACATACACACAGACGTACACACACACAATGGCACACACAGAGACACACACTGACACAGCCACACACTGACAAGACACACACACACACATTCACTAACATACACACACACACTGACATACATACACACACACACACCCATACATACACACACACACACACACACATAAACTAACACTCAGGGCTGGATTAACTTTTTTGGAGCCCCTGCCAGTTCATCGCTGGTTTGGCCTTCCTTGTCAGGGTCACACTGCCAATTTAAATTAATTTATTTTCAAAAATATAAATGTGAAAAATAAAAATGTCAATCAACAAAGTGTGTGTACCTTATTATGTATGCCTTTACTTTACTTTCCACTTATATCTATTTTTTGCTGGTTCATATGTAATACTGGTATTATTACAGTTGTAGAAGAAAAGTATTTTCTTGTAAGAAAATAACAAAAATAAAAACATTATTGAGCTACTGATTAACTGTAATATTCTAATAGTGTAGTTGTGAAAAAAAAAAGCTAATTAAAACTTCACATAACAAGTGCCCACCATACATGAAAATCAAATATGATTTTTGTGTTATAAAATGATTTTCTTAATGGAATATATACATTATGAACAGAGTGTACAGTATATTCCTTAAACTGTTTCATGCATTATAAATAAGTGAGCCATAATTATTACATGGGAAAGATCACATTCACAGTTGTTCTTATTATGACTTCAACCAGACTAGTGCAGTGTATAGGGTCTAGAAAAACATAAATATTGTCAAAAATACTTGGCAGAGATGAACAATTATGTAGAAAACAATTAAGTAGTAATTAAATGAAAATGACAACTGTTTACCATCTAGTATATCCTCTGCACGGTCTGTGCTCCGATGCAGGGTCCGGCAGCGCTGTCTGCGCAAAGAGGATGCAGGCACTGCAGAGTATAGCACATCCAAAGAAGGGATTTGGAGGGTGTGTCTGTTGAAAGATGGGGTAAAAATGAGGCGCCCCTCTCAGAGATGCGCCCCTCTCAGAGATGCGCCTGTAGGCACGAGCCTAACTTGCCTAATGGATGATCCAGCCCTGGCCTGGCTATGTGGAGAGAAATGCAAAACGGTATTAAAAACACACAGCCACCTCTTCCAGTATGTCCTGCCTGCTGACTGAGGCGGCACATGAACTACCCTGTATCAGAGACTTTGTTTTATTATAGTATATAAATTGATATTATTTGCAATGTTTAGGTTTAATACAAGCCATGTTTTAGCTCTGTGATGTGGTCTTTCTTTCCTTTTAAACATATATCAGGCACCTTGAACCTCCATTAGGCATCTTGTTCTTCTACTTCTACTCTGCTCTATATTGGTCAAGAGAATCATAGACCAAAATAATAGTGAGAAACATTTTTAAAAAGCCAACGGGCGCTACACTAGGCACTATTCATATAGTCCTGCAATAGTACTGATATATAAAGTATATTATAGCAAGTTCCATATAGTCCTCCACATTACAGATGTATAAAAAGCTAGCCACGCACAAGTATATAATCAGTAATAAACTCAGTATATAATAAAAATGTATATATATATCAAGCTCCATATATTGCTCTGTGTATTACTGATATATCCATATATTGCTCTGTGTATTACTGATAAATAAAAATGATAGTAGGATCATACAGCCCTGCACTCTGCACTTATCAATGCTACTCATCTCTTTCCACCCTCCTCTCATGTAAATTCCTCCTAGGCATGCAGAGTGGTTGGTGATGGGAGAGAAGGTTTAAGTGACCTCTGGAACCAGTAAACATTCCCACCAAGGCTTGATTGTGAATGCATAGCTGCATTATTTTAGCTGCACCATTTTTAAACTTCATGATTAAAAATCATTCTTACGAAAAAATGTAGCTCTGGGGCCCCTTTGGCTCTGGAAACCCCTGAGGGTTGTCTGTCTGTCTGTCTGTTGTTTCATCCCACCCCAAGATGAGTGTGCGCTGTCTGTGTCATCCAGTCAGCTGCCACATACTACTCTACAACTAGTGTGAGCAAGCACAAGGTGGAGGAGTCGGGTAAATAAGCAGAGCTCTGGAATAATTGCCTCAGTTACAATGAAGATTATTTTTTTTAAAGCAGGAAATGAAACTCTGCCAGGAGCAGAGCCTACCACCTTCTCTTTTTTCTTTCCTATTTCACTCTTCACCACCTTCTCTTTTTTCTTTTCTATTTCACTCTTCTTTCCTCTTATCGTCTGTCCTATCACTCACTCCCTTCTCTCCTTCTGTCTCCCCCTCTATCCTACCCTCCCCATTCTTGCTCTAATTGTTTCCCCCTTCTCTGGTTCTCAATTTTTTCTCTCCCCTTTACTATCCCTTGCTCTTCTTCCCCCCTCATCTCATTCATTCTCCCTTTTCTCACTCTTCTCTTCCCCTTTTTACTTTCATCTCATTCTTTCTCTCTCTTCTCTCTTCATCTTTTTCTTTGCCCACATTCTTTATCCCACAATACCTTACTTCCTTCTATCTTCTCTCTATTCCCTTTACCCATTACTCTTTTCGTTTCTCTTCCCTCTCCCCTTCTCCCATTTTTGTCCCCCTCATGACTCCTTCCCTCCATTTCACCACTCATTTCTCCTTCATTCTCTTCCTTTATTTCTCCTTTCTCTCTTTGTTCCTCTTCTCCCCTACTCTCCTTGTTTTATCTCTCTACACTTTTTCCTTTTTATCTTTCCTCCTTTGTATCTTCCTCTCCACTCTCTCTCCCTCTCTCTCTCTCTCTCTCTCTCTCTCTCTATCTCCCTTTGTCTCTATTTCTCTATAACTTCCTCCTCTCTATCCAATTGCCCCTCTCCCTTTCTCTCTTCTCCCTCCCCTCTCCCTATTCCTTTCACCTCCTTTTTCTCAAACTCTAATTTTCCCCCTTCTCTCTCTCCAATCCCCCTTATAACATCTGTTTCTCCTTTCCATTTCCCCCTTTTCTTCTAATTTCCATTTTCTCTCAATCTTTTACCCCCCCCCTTTCTCTCACCCCTTCTCATTTCCTTTTCCTCTTCCTAATCTTTTTAAGCCCCTACGCTCTCCCACTCATCTCTCCTCTACTACACCCTTTTTTCTCACCCTCTCCCCATCTCCTCTTTCTACACTTTCTCACTCCTGCTTCAATTTCTCTCTTCTTCCTTCTCCCTCCCCCTTCTCCTCTATATGCTCTCTCCCCATCTCCATCTGTTTTCTCTTTTTACCTCTCCTCTCTAACTCTTCCACTGTCCTCACCACAAATATCGCCAGGGGCCAGAAAGGGCGCAGGGGGGACTGCCTGCGGCCAAGAGATTGCTGAGAGGGGGCCCCATTGCCCCAGGGCCCTCCATTTCCATTGCTCCAGAGCCCTCCATTCACTAGCTCTGGTACTGGGTTCATGAATGGAGTAATAATAGGAGGTATATGGAGTAATGATAAAGAGTAAAATAGGGAGTTTTCGAGTGTATGATGTGGATTAATAGGAGGAAGTATAAGGAGGCATTTTATACACAAATATATGGAGCTGATATAGGAGTAAATCCACCATATACCAGAGGTTTCCTTAACAAGATTTCAGTCTAATGCATCATGCTCAAATATCATATTATCTAATTGTCAAAACAAAAAAAATCAATCTGCAGATCTCTAACGGAAGCAAAACCAATGTATAAAACCAATGTTAGGGCTACGTGGAGAAAACCACTAGACGTAGGAAATAAAACGTAAAGGAACAGCACAGCAAGGTATTTCTGTGATAATACTAATTATATGTACATTGTTGGTTGCTCAACAAAAGTAGATGAGGGTCTGGTGTAAATACCGGAGTATTGCTGAGGTTTTGTAGAAGCAACCAGCCACAAAATCTTTCCGACTTGTTATCTAGCCACATTTAAGTACTTGGTGCTATATGGAACAAAGCAGAGAGGAAGGATGAGACCCCTCTGAATACCTAGAGTGATAGACTCGTTGAGTCCTTGTTAGGTCAACCATTTGGATAATGGAGAGAAGTGCCTCTCCATGTCTCGTCTCCTCCCCTCTGTATTGATGTTCTCTTTCTCCTCACCAGAACTTTAAGTACCCCTTGGTCTCCTTCCTTGTACTGCCCTGGATCTAGACCCTTATTTCTCACCTTGCTTCTCAGGAGTGTTCTTTTTTTAACCATATGGTCTCTTTACAACCCAGTGCACAGAGAAGGGAGAGCATTGGCAGACATAAGCCACAAGGGCTTTAAGGATAGCACTTGGAGGAGGAGTGATATGGAATACTTCTGTCCCTCTCTCTACCTAACTCTATACTCTCTCTGTATCAAATAATCTAACCCCACTCTCTATACTCCTATCTCCTTCCCTCGCATCATTCACATCCTTGCTACCTCCATATCTACTTCTAGTGCAGTTCTTCCTCGTATCTGCTTCTCCTGAGACCCAAATCTCCATTCTACTCTCTATTTACTTTCTCCTTCCTATCTCCTTATTATTATTACTCCTTTTTCTACATATGCTGTTTTTCTTTTTCTCTCTACATTTGGACTTACCCTTTGGTATTACTTTAAACATACTGTAATGCTTGTAGTGCAAAACAACTTGGGGTCCTATGGGACTGACAGTTGATGGACCGCCCCATAAAATCTATCCTACAAATCAGGTCCACATACTAACCGCTTTCTGTGGCAGAATATATAACTAGGACAACAAGGCAACTACCTATGGGTGCCTTTCTGGGAGGGGTCCCTCATTTGCATATCAGTACATTTATATTGACCATGCTTATGTTTTACACACATAGACCCTGCCTCTCTAGCCAGGGGCAAGTTCTTTAGTGGGGGGAGGAGGTGAGTGTGTAGTGGCAGGTGTTGTTGTAAATACAGGTATCCTTACATTTTTTTGTGTATATATATATAGCATTTATCACTTTTTGCAGTAAGTGCGAACCGCCGCAAATGTTCGCGAACCGGCGAACCCGGCAAACCGCCATAGACTTCAATGGGCTTTTTAAAACCCACAGGGACTCTTTCTGGCCACAATAGTGATGGAAAAGTTGTTTTAAGGGGACTAACACCTGGACTGTGGCATGCCGGAGGGGGATCCATGTCAAAACTACATAGTTGATGCAGAGTCTGGTTTTAATCCATAAAGGGCATAAATAGCCTAACATCCCCCTCCATCATCATCCTCCCCTGTATCTCTTTACCCCCTTCCTCATCACCCTCCCCTGTTCTCATCCCCCCTCCCTCATCATCCTCCCACCTCCCTCATCATCCTCCCCTGTATCTCTTTACCCCTTCCCTCATCATCCTCCACTGTGTCTCTTCCCCCCTCCATCATCATCCTCTCCTGTGTCTCGCTCCCCCCTCCCTCATCATCCTCCCCTGTGTCTCTTTTCCCCCTCCCTCATCATCTTCCCCAGTGTCTTTTCCCCCCCTCCCTCATCATTCTCCCCTGTGTCTCTTTCCCCCCTTCCTCATCACCCTCCCCTGTATCTCTTTACCCCCTCCCTCATCATCCTCCCCTGTGTCTGTTTCCCCCCTCCCTCATCATCCTCCCCTGTGTCTCTTCCCCCCTCCCTCATCATCCTCCCACCTCCTTTGATGATAAGGGGGGGAAGAGACACAGGGATAAGTGTGAGGGGTGTTAGGGTAAGGGGTGTTAAGGATAAGGGTGAGGGGGTTAGGTGTTAGGGTGAGGGGTGTTAGGGCTAAGTGTGAGGGGTGTTAGGGTGAGGGGTGTTAGGGATAAGTGTAAGTGGTGTTAGGGTGAGGCATGTTAGGAATAAGTGTGAGGGGTGTTAGGTCTTAGGGATAAGTGTGAGGGGTGTTAGGGTTAGGGTAAGGGGTGTTAGGGATAAGTGTGAGGGGTGTTATGGTTAGAGTGAGGGGTGTTAGGGATAAGTGTGAGGGGTGTTAGGGTTAGGGTGAGGGGTGTTAGGGGTAAGTGTGAGGGGTGTTAGGGTTAGGGTGAGGGGTGTTAGGGATAAGTGTGAGGGGTGTTAGGGTGAGGGGTGTTAGGGGTAAGTGTGAGGGGTGTTAAGGTTAGGTGTTAGGGTGAGGGGTGTTAGGGATAAGTGTGAGAGGTGTTAGGGTTAGGGTAAGGGTGTTAGGGATTAGTGTGATGGGTGTTAGGGTAAGGGATGTTAGGGTTAGGTGTTAGGGTAAGGGCTGTTAGGGATAAGTGTAAGGGGGTATTAGGGTTAGGTGTTAGGGTGAGGGGTGTTAGGGATAAGTGTGGGGGGTGTTAGGGTGAGGGATGTTAGGTTTAGGTGTTAGGGATAAGTGTGAGGGGTGTTAGGGTTAGGGTAAGGGGTGTCAGGGATAAGTGTGAGGGGGTATTAGGGTTAGGTGTTAGGGTGAGGGGTGTTAGGGATAAGTGTGGGGGGTGTTAGGGTGAGGGATGTTACGGTTAGGTGTTAGCGATAAGTGTGAGGGGTGTTAGGGTTAGGGTAAGGAGTGTTAGGGATAAGTGTGAGGGGTGTTAGGGTTAGGTGTTAGGATGAGGGGTGTTAGGGATAAGTGTGATGGGTGTTAGGGTAAGGGATGTTAGGGTTAGGTGTTAGGGTAAGGGCTGTTAGAGATAAGTGTGAGGGGGTATTAGGGTTAGGTCTTAGGATGAGGGGTGTTAGGGATACGTGTGAGGGGTGTTAGTGTAAGGGGTGTTAGGGATAAGTGTGAGGGGTGTTAGGGTTAGGTGTTAGGTTGAGGGGTGTTAGGGATAAGTGCGATGGATATTAGGGTAAGGGATGTTAGGGTTAGGTGTTAGGGTAAGGGCTGTTAGTGATAAGTGTGAGGGGGTATTAGGGTTAGGTGTTAGGGTGAGGGGTGTTAGGGATAAGTGTGGGGGGTGTTAGAGTGAGGGATGTTATGGTTAGGTGTTAGGGATAAGTGTGAGGGGTGTTAGGGTTAGGGTAAGTGGTGTTAGGGATAAGTGTGAGGGGTGTTAGGGTTAGGTGTTAGGGTGAGGGGTGTTAGGGATAAGAGTGAGGGGTGTTAGGGTTAGGTGTTAGGGTGAGGGGTGTTAGGGATAAGTGTGATGGGTGTTAGGGTAAGGGATGTTAGGGTTAGGTGTTAGGGTAAGGGCTGTTAGGGATAAGTGTAAGGGGGTATTAGGGTTAGGTGTTAGGGTGAGGGTTGTTAGGGATAAGTGTGAGGGGTGTTAGTGTAAGGGGTGTTAGGGATAAGTGTGAGGGGTATTAGGGTTAGGTGTTAGGGTGAGGGGTGGTAGGGATAAGTGTGGGGGGTGTTAGGGTGAGGGATGTTACGGTTAGGTGTTAGGGATAAGTGTGAGGGGTGTTAGGGTTAGGGTGAGGGGTGTTAGGGATAAGTGTGAGTGGTGTTAGGGTTAGGTGTTAGGGTGAGTGGTGTTAGGGATAAGTGTGATGGGTGTTAGGGTAAGGGCTGTTAGGGATAAGTGTAAGGGGGTATTAGGGTTAGGTGTTAGGGTGAGGGATGTTAGGGATAATTGTGAGGGGTGTTAGTGTAAGGGGTGTTAGGGATAAGTATGAGGGGTGTTAGGGTGAGGGATGTTAGGGTTAGGTGTTAGGGATAAGTGTGAGGGGTGTTAGGGTTAGGGTGAGGGGTGTTAGGGATAAGTGTGAGGGGTGTTAGGGTTAGGTGTTAGGGTGAGGGGTGTTAGGGATAAGTGTGATGGGTGTTAGGGTAAGGGATGTTAGGGTTAGGTGTTAGGGTAAGGGGTGTTAGGGATATGTGTGGGGGGTATTAGGGTTAGGTGTTAGGGTGAGGGGTGTTAAGGATAAGTGTAAGGAGTGTTAGGGTGAGGCATGTTAGGAATAAGTGTGAGGGGTGTTAGGTCTTAGGGATAAGTGAGTTAGGGTTAGGTGTTAGGGTGAGGGGTGTTAGGGATAAGTGTGGGGGGTGTTAGGGTGAGGGATGTTAGGGTTAGGTGTTAGGGATAAGTGTGAGGGGTGTTATGGTTAGGGTGAGGGGTGTTAGGGATAAGTTTGAGGGGTGTTAGGGTTAGGTGTTAGGGTGAGGGATGTTAGAGATAAGTGTGATGGGTGTTAGGGTAAGGGATGTTAGGGTTAGGTGTTAGGGTAAGGGGTGTTAGGGATAAGTGTGAGGGGGTATTAGGGTTAGGTGTTAGGGTGAGGGGTGTTAAGGATAAGTGTAAGGGGTGTTAGGGTGAGGCATGTTAAGAATAAGTGTGAGGGGTGTTAGGTCTTAGGGATAAGTGATCAAAAGAGTCCTTCAGGACTGTATTGCACACTGTGTACAGTAGCCTAGCTATGGTTTTCCCTATTGATGCAGTATCACTTACACTCAGCCTCCTCTCAGTAAGACTGCAAGTTAGTTATGATTCCAAAATGGCTGCTGTCCATGAGGTTAAAGGGTCTGGAAGGCAGGGTATGATGCTGATTGGCTGGAATGTGTCTGCTGACTGTGAGTTGCAGGGTCAAAGTTTGCTCAATGATAAAGTATAGGGGGCGGATCGAACATCGCATATGTTCGCAGTTCGCTGTGAACGCGAACATGCCATGTTCGCCGGGAACAGTCCGCCGGCGAACTATTCGCGACATCTCTACCAGGGAGGTCTCTCTCAGTCTCAGCGTGAGCAGGGTCAGGAAACAGAAAGAGGGAAGGGACAGGCAACTGGTGGTTTTATTGACTGTAGATGTCAATCAAAAAGTAAACTGGAGGCCCTATTAGCTGGCGGGCGCTCGGAGCTAACGGTCTGGGTGGGTTTAGATTGTTCTCTTGACAACTGTACAGCCTTCCATCATTGATTGGTCAATGATGGAAGACTGTCAGTCATGAAATTGATACATTTATCACCGCCCATGCATATCGTCATTGTGCTGGTGGGCGGAATGCATTAACGGTCAGGGGGCCAGGCCTCATTGAAGAGTCTAAAGGTTAGTGTACTAGTGTAATATGATCACACAGGGATGCAGGGGGCTACAATAGATACACAGCATTAGTTAATATATACACACAAGCCAGGCAAGGGGTTATCTTAAAGTGAAAGTGTCCCAGGGAATAGTTTGCTTCATTTATTACTGTAATAACACTTGAATGATGATGTACACATTATATTTAATTGTTTTTGGTTTATTAATAATAAATTATTGTGTTTTTTTATTGCAGGGTCACGAAAATATTTGGGGGGGCGTTTCCCCTGACGCCCCAATGGACGGGCCGCCCCTGAAATAATCCTAGTCACATGCATGTATATCAATTAAAGTCTCTCAGCAAAGGTTGAGCTTGAAACTTGGGTATTTTAAGCATTGGACATTTCAACCTGCTAGTTTACATGAAATGTACAATTGGTATGATTCAGTATATATATTTATATAAAGCAATTATTTTATGGAAGCATTCAGCCTATTTATATTATTATCAAATATTTGTAACGCTCTAACACACACACATATATATATATATCACATATATAGTTGTCAGTGTGGGAAACGCTTACAATGTTGATCACACTTTGCGAGCAGGTCGCAACTGCGAGCGTTGCAAAGCCAAGCAAGCTGCCGACCACGCGGGACTTTGACTGTAATGAGCGACAAAGGCGCTCATTGCACTGCGAGCCTTGCAAAACGAGGTGAGCACATGAGGCACGCGGGACTAAGCCTGCAATGAGCTCCAAAGACACTCATTGCACTACAAGCCCCGCGAAGCGAGCAGTTGAGGCACGCGGGACTTACGACCCATACAACTTAGGACCGAAACCCGTACAAAGGCTGAACCACGAAACTGAAAACACATGAAAAAAACAACAAATATGCCTCAAATTACCTTACACACACCACAGTGGGAGAGGCAGGAAGCCTGCGAGGCAGGTTGCAAGTTAATTTGATGCATATTTGTGTTTTTTTCACGATTGAAAATCACCTAAGCGAGAAAAAAATGCAGAAAAAATGCAAAATGACAAAAACGAGACCCAAGGTCGTAAAACTAGCCCGAAAGTCGTAAAAAAATAGCCCTAAGCAGTAACACTTACCGAAAGCCAGTAATGCTTAATCCAAGCCACTAACATTTAACACAAGGCAGTGACATTTAACACAAGGCAGTAACACTCAAGCGCCAGGCATATAAACTACACAGGGGAGAGGCTTGCAATGAGCGGCAAAAGCGCTCAGTGCGGGTCTCGCGGTGAGCGCCGAAGGTACAGCATTCCCAGCCTTAACTTTTTATTCCTGTCATTTTTGACGGGCAAGTAGTTAGTATATATATATATATATATATATATATATATATATATAATTGTGTTTCAGTTGTTGAGTTGGGTTGAACTCTCTGTGACACTATGGACCATAGCACGCCAGGCACAATTGTTGTGTCCATGGATGTTTTTATCCATAAGGTTTTCTTGGCAAATATACTGAAGTGGGTTGCCAGTTCCTTGTCCAGTGAACCACAATTTGTTTGACTTCTCTGCTATGACCTGCCCATCTTGAGTTTCACCACAACAAGGTTGCGATCTAGAAGTGATATATGTATATATATATATATATATATATATATATATATATATATATATATATATATATATATATATATGTATATTACACTGCCTCTATTTTGCATTTTGGGAGCCTTGTGTTTATTCTTATTGCTTTGTTGTACTTTATATAATATCTTGGGTGAAAAAGTAAGAGTAAACTTTACATTCTATTACAGGTATTTGTTATTTTATTGTGTAATTATGTGAAACACACCAGAGTCTGATGTTGCATCTAACTACCGCCCTATCTTTCTACCTCCCCTGGCTTCCAAACTACTGGAGCGGCTTGTCTATAGCCGGATTACCAGTTTAGGTCCTCTAACTCCCTTCTTGACACCTTCCAATCCAACTTCCAGCCCCAACACTCCACTGAGACAGCTCTCACTAATGTCACTAATGACTTGCTCACAGCCAAGTCAAAGGGTCACAGTCGACCATCCACTTCTACACCATATCCTCTCCTCCCTCGGCATTCGAGACACTGCTATATCGTGGTTCTCATCATACCTACAAGATTGAACATTTAGCGTCTCCTTCTCTGGCACCTCTTCTTCTCCTCCCCCCTGTCTGTTGGTGTACCCCAAGGTTCAGTCCTAGGCCCCCTCCTCTTCTCCATCTATACATCCTCACTTGGTATCAATTCCTCACATCTCTCTCTCTGTCAACCACAACATCATCACCCCCTCCTCCCAACTCTTTGCCTTGGGGTTCTACTGGACCCCGCCCTCTCTTTCAACCCTCGCATAGTCACTAATAAAATCTTTCCTTATACATCTAAAAAACATCTCTAGAATATGTTACAACCTTACACAAGACACAACTAAGATTCTAATACACTCTCTCATCATTTCTCATCTTGACTACTGCAACTCGCTTCTTGCTGGCCTGACCACCACCTGTCTTTCCCTTCTTCAATCCATAATGAACGCCTCTGCTAGACTCATCTTCCGTACACAACGTTCAGTGTTGGCATCACCTCTCTGTCAATCGCTCCACTGGCTTCCCTTAGCCTCCAGAATAAAATTTAAAATCATGACCCTAACTAACAAAGCCCTCAACAACAACGCACCCCCTTCTATCTCTGCTCTCTCATCTCCAAATACTCCCCCACCCGCCTTCTTCGTTCTACTAACGACCTTCTTCTTTCTACCACTCTTGTCAACTCCTCTCACTCCCACCTTCAGGACTTTTCTTGCGCTGCTCCCATTCTCTGGAACTCCTTGCCTCGCTCCACCAGACTCCTGCCTCAAAGCCTTCAAAACCTCACTAAACACACCTGTTTAAAGAAGCCTATCACCTTCCTTCCTAACATACACACCACTTCTTTCCCTCTCCTGCACCACACACAAAACCTATAGATTGTATGTGCACGTTTTTAATCTTGCATGACGCTTTGGGGAAAGCACTATGGATACCGGATTCTAAGATCAAAGATCCAAGATCTTTGCAATGTATTAATATTAAATATGTCTTTGCCTGGGAATTCACTTATGTATAACGATACAGAATATGTTGGCACATTACAAATAAACAATAATAATAATAATAATAAAAATAAGAGTATTAGGAGTATCTTTATTTTACTTTTGTGCTAATACATTTGTTAAAGTGCAGCTTTGATTCCAATATTTCACTTTTACAGTTTGAGCAACAGTAAAATAAAGATACTTATAATGGAAAACAGAGGTTTAGTTTATGTTTGCTAAGTTTACTCTCCATCAAATAGATGATTGTTATTATAATGATAGTATTGAGATAACTTATTGCTAGTTACTATGCATCTTCTTTTAATAATACCCGTCATGGAGACCTAAATATATTTACCGACAGATTATTTTTAAATGTTTCAAAATCTATATTTAACATATATAGCAGCTGTGGGTTTGCAAGTCATGAATA